>CAUYUJ010019248.1:403711-468711 GCA_963575745.1 Prorocentrum cordatum | reverse complement strand
AGGAGGAGGAGGAGGAGGAGGAGGAGGAGGAGGAGGAGGAGGGTGTGGAGGAGGAGGAGGAGGAGGAGGAGGAGGAGGAGGAGGAGGAGGAGGAGGAGGAGGAGGAGGAGGAGGAGGAGGAGGAGGAGGAGGAGGAGGAGGAGGGGGGGAGGAAGAAGACGATGTGGAGGAGGAGGAGGACGAGGACGAGGACGAGGAAGACGAGGTGGAGGAGGAGGAGGAGGACGACGACGACGACGACGGCGCAGGCGCAGGCGCAGGCGCTGGCGGCGGCGACGGCGATGAAGACGGCGGCGATGACGATGAGAGCGACGGCGGCGGCGGCGGCGGTGGCGGTGGCGACGACAGCGATGGCAGCCGCGGCAGCGGCGGTGGCGGTGACGGCGACGGCGGCGGTGGCGACGGCGGCGGTGGCGATGACGGCGGCGGCGATGACGACGACAGCGACGGCAGCGACGGCGACGGCGGCAGTGACGACGACAGCGACGGCGGCGAGGGCGGCGGCGGCGGTGACGGCGGCGGCGACAGCGCAGGCGGCGGCGACGGCGGCGGCGGCGGCGACGGCGGCGGCGGTGGCGGCGACAGCGCAGGCGGCGGCGGCGGTGACGACGACAGCGACGGCAGCGACGGCGGCGACGGCGGCGACGGCGACGGCGCAGGCAGCGGCGACGACGGCGTTGGCTGCGGTGACGACGGCGGCGACGGCGGCGGCGGTGTCGGCGACGGCGCAGGCGCAGGCGGCGGCGGTGACGACAACGACGGCGGCATTGAGGACGGCGGCGGCGGCGGCGACGGCGACAGCGACGGCGACACCGACGGAGCCTAGGCGGCGGCGGCGGCGGCGACGGCGGCGGCTGCGGTGACGACGGCGGCGGCGGCGGCACAGGCGGCGGCGGCGACGACAGCGACGAGAGCGACGGCAACGGTAGCGGTGACGGTGGTGGGCCCGCCCCGAGGCGGCTGTGGCGGCGGTGGCGGGAGAGCCGTTGGCGGCGCTCGGCGTCGCCGCGTCGGCCGCGCCCGCGCAGCCCTCTGCCGGAGGAGGCGCGCGTCGCGCGCCTGGAGCGAGGGAGGCGGATTGGCGCCGATGGGCCTCCGATCGGCCGCGGCGGCGATGGGCCGGCTGCGCGCAGGAGTGGCCCTCTTCGGAGTGACCCTGGGTGCGGGCCCACAGGGGCCCCCCCCGCATTGCCCTGCGCGCCTGGATTCGGCCCCCCCCCGCGGGCCTCTGGAGCCGCGCACCAAGGGTCGCTTGTGCCAAGGGCCGCTCTTGCGTGCAGCCGAACGGGGCGGCGATGGTGCGTCGATGGCCCGCAGCTGGGGCGCTGCGCCGATGGGGCGCCGATGAGCACGATGTGCGTACCAATCCAACCAAGCCCAAAACGAAGGCCCCAGATCCCCCAAAAATCTCGTTGGGGCGCGTGCGGCCTCCAAGGTAATTCTCAATGTTTTGAGGTGCCCCCCCGCTGGAAAATTACAGGCCCCATCAGAGATTTCGGGTTGGGTGAGGGTAGCTTCGTAGGTAGTAAGATCGGGCGCCGACGGGGCCGCCGATGGCCGCCGAGCTGGCTGGCTTCCTGTATACTTCACTCTTTGTTTTCGACTGGGGATGCCGAAGTTCTTCTTCAGTTGGGCTTGGGGTTGGCCTGGGAGCCTGCCATCAGATTTGGCGGCCACTTTCCTGTTTTGGTCCGAACTCCACTTGGGTCGGCGTCTACAACCTGTTGCTACACTTGATGATCGAGAACATCGACCCATGATCCTGCAGGCGAAGTATGATTTTCAGGCACAGTTTGCTGACCGACCACCGCCATGGGACTTCGACAGAATCATGCGTTCGGTCGCGCAGGGCAAGGCCTGCACGGAGTCGATCGAGGCCATCTATTCGGTTGTTACCTCGATTCCCGAAGACGAGTGGATCAGCCTGTGCGCGCGGGCCACTTCCGATGAGGTGTGGAACTCGACTGTGAGCGTCATGACGGCCAAGGCGGTGGACACTTTCACAAACAAATCAGACTTGGAGACGGAATTAGCTTCGCTGGAAAATGAGATGTCGGCCTTACTGAAAGCAAGGAAGGAGTTCAGAGGCAAGCGCATTGGCTGGTCTGCCAGATCGGATACTCATGTTACTCAGGCTACTCGCCAAACTGGCCACCTGCCCCAGGCCCCCGCCCTGGCGCCTGGCCCTGTCCTCGACCTGGTTCGGCCCGCGGACCTTCTGCCCCCCTGCCCTGCGCTGCCTGGGGCGAGGGTCTCGGAACCACCTGTTCCTCCCAGCGGGGAGGCCTGTCTGGGGCAGCGCTTGGAGATAGAAGTACAGCTTACTCGCGCGACCGTTCGCGTCCGACGCCTCTCGAAGCTAATCAACAATAAGCGTGGGGCATCCCTGACATTGGAATTGAATAGCGCATGGAAGTCGCACGACCACTACAACGTGCAGAGGATTATTCGGCAATTGTTTACATGTGATGCAGGCCCTAGGCTCAGAAAGGACTTTGTGCTGAAGTCCGAGAACAGTGAAGCTCAAGAGATACCTGAGTTTCTGTGTCGGCCTGCTACCGAGGGTGGCCTCGGCGCCGTTCAGTGCGACTTGCAGAAGGAGCTGTTGGAACGATCCGACAGGCCACACACGGACGGTTGGGATGTGACTGAGGAGGTTCGCTACAATGCCATGCGGATCGCGAGCATGGCGGACGCCAGAAATGACTTGGTCGGTCTCGTGAGGCAGGTGAGGCGCGCTCCGAAGAGACGGGCCACGCCTTCCTGGTCTCTCCCATCGGAGCTTTGGCTCCTGTTACTTGATGAAGAGTGCCGGGAACAATTTCGAGGCGGTTGTCTGGGGGCTGAGTTTCGTCCCGCGACATCGACGGCATTCACTGAGATATTCTTAGACGTACTAGCTTGCTTTCGCCGAACGGCGGCCACTCCTTTAATTATTGACGTGTCTTCTTGCTGTGGTTTGGATAAGCACAACGGAAAACTGAGCGCCGAAAGTCAACGGTGGGTTCATTTGTTCTGCCCGCTGGGCAAGGCTTGGAACTTGCACTGATGGGTCAGAGCCCGGCGGCAGCGCGACGCCTTGCTTTGCCATGTGCGCGCCACGTATTTGCATATATATATATATATATATATATATATATATATATATGTAAGTGCTCGCACGTGAATCATCTAGGCAAGCCCGACCGCCGCTAAGCGGCACAACGCTTCCGTAGTCTTCTCTGGGCTCAAGCGGGGCCCCAGGTGGCATGGATTTCGGGCTAAACCTTTTCTACGAGGTTGTTCGATCGTTGGGCACCGCCGCCATAGTCTCGGCGGGCAGCTGCCCAGCGGTGCCCGCGTGCCCCGCCTGCCCGCCGTGCCCGGCGGTGCCCGCGTGCCCAGGCGCGCCACCGCTCCCCGAGCCGACGTGCGGGGTGAGCGACCCCGAGGTGCTGGCGGGCAACAGCCGCCTGTGGGCCTGGACGGTGCTGCTGCTCGCGGCCAGCTCGACGTTCGTCGCCCTCGGCTTCGCGCGCAATGGCGGCCGCAGCCCCGGGGGGGCCGCTGCCCCTGCAGGCGGCGCCAGGGCTGGGAGTGGCGGCGCAGGCGGTCCAGGCGGCGGTGGCCTGGGCCTTCGTATGGTACGCGACGCCGGAGGCCCTGTGGCACCAGAGGCTGCTGCTCGGCGTGCTGGCGTCATCGGCGACTTGGTTCCTCATTGTCACGCCAGATGGACAAGTATATGATGAAGAGTATGGACCTGCCAATGCGGACGTGGTGGGGATCCGCTTCGCGACGCAGCGGTGGCCACCTCCGCCCGGCGTGACGAGGGCGATGTGCTACAGGTTCGCCGCCGCTCCGGCGGCGGCTCAGATCGCCCAGTGGACGGGTGAGGCGACCGCCCACGCCATGGCGCTGCAGACTACGGTGGCGCCGCTCCCCGCGCTGGTGCACGGCAGCGCGACGCCGCCGGGGGTACCAGCCGCCGCGCCTGCTCCTGGACCGCCCGCGCCTGGCGCGGCGGCCGCCGCGGGTGCTGCACCCGCGCCCGCTCAGGGGGGAGCAGGCAGCTGGCTGGCGGTCGAGACGCGGGCTGGGCTTCGTCGCGGTGATGCGGTGGCCCTCTTGCCGCAGGCCATTGTGCAGGGCACGCGTGCTATGCAAGAACAGGGGGTGCCGCCGCAGTGGGTGCTGCTCGCCTTCGTGCCGCAGGGCGGCGAGATCGAGTTCGCGGGGGCGGAGGCGGTAGGCGACGCTCGGCTGATGACCGTGACGACCATCGGTGGGCAGAGAGTGAAGGCGGTGTTCCGAGCGGCAGTGGATGCCGTGCAGGAGGTGAACTTCGTGGACTTCCCGGTGCCAGGCCCTCGCACGACGTTATGGTGCCTGAAGTTCATCAATCGCCGCAACGGAGGTGCTATTGACTGGCACCGCTTCTGGGAGCACACGCACGGC
This sequence comes from Prorocentrum cordatum, assembly GCA_963575745.1. NCBI lineage: Eukaryota > Dinophyceae > Prorocentrales > Prorocentraceae > Prorocentrum > Prorocentrum cordatum. Next base: position 464,274 of record CAUYUJ010019248.1, on the reverse strand, counting down.
CTCAAGGCCGAGTTCTGGGGCGTCGGTGAGCATTTCATGATCATGCAAGCCGTGGAGTTAGCCCTCACGTACGACGCCTTGGACGTCGTGAACCTGGGGGCTTTCGAGCTGATGATCAGGAAGGCCCAACTCATCGAGTACAGCTACTCCGAGATGGGCGGCGGCGGGAGGTCCAGCGACGGCGCCGAGGCCGACGGCAAGGAGAAGAAGGACAAGCAGGGCAAGGGCCGTGGCGGCCTCATGCGAGTGGGGCTCTACGACGAGTCCCAGATCTTCATGGGGGGCCACAAGGAGTTCGGGGACATCATGGTGGCCCCCGACCTCCTGGACTACGTGTCGAAGGAGGTGGAACGCGACGCCAGCGTGCTCAAGCAGGTTCGCAAGGCCCGCGAGGAGCGGGCCGCGGCGGGCCGTTAGCCCTACGAGAAGGCCGCCCGATCAGGCCTCCTGCCTGGTCGGGCTCCCGGCGAGGGGACTCTCGTTCCCTCGCCCATGCGGGCGGCTGCCGCGTCCTCGGACATGAAGGCTGCCCACAGTTTTGGACTGCCAGCCGCTGACGGTCGACAGCGCGACCTGCTCCCGCTGCCTGATGTGTTTCAGGGGCCATCCAGTTTTTCGGCGTCGACACGACCGAGTCTGTCACGACGCTCACGCCAGCGCCTCCATGCGCATCAGCACGAGTTGAAGTGGGCGAGCGACATGGTGGAGTCGCTCAACGAGATGAGTGCTGGGCCGCAGCACCGCGGCGCGCCGGGGGCGCAGGCCACCGAGGGCCAGCAGATGGTGCTCGACCGCCTTCTTTCGTGTGCTCAGGAAGTGGGTCGCCCCCCTCCTGGGCTTTCAGGCCAGGAAGCCTTGCGAGAGCTTCTGGCCCGCCGGGGCTACGACGGCGAGCCCGCGACCCTGGCCAACCTTGATGTTGACTGTCTGGCACTTCCTGAGCGAGGTCACCGAGCGGTACCTCTTTTGGAACTGGATGAGCCAGCTGGCGTGGAAGTCACAAGGATCCTACAGGAGAAGCGCCTGCCAAAAGAGGAGGTGGAGCAGCGTAAGTTGAGTTCGGGAGTGAAGAAGGTTTTCACGGATCCTCGCCTTCGTAATCGCCGTGAATACTGCAAGCTGGTGAAGCGGCTTGAGGCGTGCGGTCTTATCGAGTACAGGACGCACCGCGAGGAGGATGTCGGTGTGTTCGCGGTCCACAAAAAGGATGGCAGACAACGTATGATCATTGATGCCCGATGGGCCAACTCTCACTTTGCTGACCCACCAGACGTCAAGCTGGCCACGGGCCAAAGCTTCGCCATGCTCGAGGTCGACGCAGGCGAGCCCGTGTGGCTTGGCGGAGTGGACATCGTGAACTGTTTTTACACGCTGGAGCTCCCGGCCGAGTTCCGCGGGTACTTCGCCCTTCCTCGCCTTCGCGCCCGCGATGTTGGTGGAGACGGTGATGGAGTCGTGTTTCCGTGCCTGAAGGTGATCCCGATGGGCTGGAATCAGGCGCCGATGGCCTGTCAGGTCATCCACGAAGCCATGGTGGACAAGATCGAAGGGATCTCGGCCGCCAACAGGATGTCCGACGGGGCCGAGGTGCCAGCCATGCAGCCGATGGTCCACACGGAGTACGTGGACAACTTCGTGGCGTACGCTGGCGAGCAAGGCCCTGTGGCAGAGGCTGCTCGGCGGGTGGACGCCCTGTTCCGCTCGAAGGGGCTCCCTACCCACGGGGTCGAGGTGAGCCAGGGCGGCGCTTCGCTCGGCTGGGAATTCGCGACCGACACCAGCCTGGTGGGGCCGAGTCGGCTTCGCCTCTGGCGGCTGCGGCTGGGCATCCAGGAGGTGCTGCGCCGCCCGAGGGTGTCGGGCCGTGTGATCGAGATCATCATAGGCCACCTCACCTTCGTGGGCTTGCTGCGCCGTGAGTTCCTGGCAGTTTTCGGGGCCGTCTATGCCTTCGTCAGCCAGAATCGTGAGCGGGAGGTTGCACTCTGGCCTGCCGTCAGGAGGGAGTTGAAATGGGCGTCCTCCTTACTCCCTCTGCTGCGTCGTGATCTCGGGGCAGCGTGGTCGGACACGGTCTGTGTCAGCGACGCGTCGCCGTGGGGTCGCGGCGTCGTAGAGGGGGAACGGGCGGTGCCGCTCATTGCAGCTGCCGGGCGGGTGAGCGAGCGCTGGCGCTTCTCGAAGAGTGAGGAGCTCGGCGCCCGGGCTCGACTGCACTGCGAGTTGCAGCAAAGCAGGCTGCGATCGCAGGAGAAGGACAACCAATGGCCAGACAGCTGTACCCCTTCCTCAGACTTCAGAGAAGTCAGCCCTGAACTCATGAAAGGCGAATGGAGAGTTGTGTCTGCTGGCCGCTGGTGGAAGTCCGAACACATGCCCCTGCTCGAGGCTAGAGCGGTCCTCTGGGCCCTGAAGCACCAGCTCCGACGTCGGAGATCTTTTGGCAAAAAGCTACTATTCATCGTCGACGCTATGAGTATCGCTCTGATGTTTTCAAAGGGGAGATCGTCGTCATCACCTATGAATCGCATCTGCAGACAATGGAGCGCACTATGTCTCGGAGCCAATGTTATGCCAAGCGTACGATGGATCATGAGCGAGCTAAACCCAGCAGATGAGCCATCACGAATATATGCACCACCATCAACGTCATCAGCACTACATCGTCATTTCCTCGGTTCCGTACCACGTCTTGGATCCGATTCAGGCAGCCCGAGGTCGGGACACCGGGGCGACTCAGAGCGCGATGCTGCGCCGCCCTGCCCTGGCGGCGGCAGCGTCGCCCGCGGCGAGCAGCGGGCAGCTCAGCCGAGCGGCGGCCGCTGCGCCCTCAGCGACTCGGAGGCCGGCAGCAGCGGCGGAGGCGAAGGCCAAGCGGGCCGCCCAGAGGAGGGCGCGCCAGCCCGAGGCGAAGGCCTACCAGGCCTCGGAGGGCCGCACCTTCCTGGAGGCCCGATCGGTGTCGAAGCCCGTGGAGGCGCTGTACAACACGCTGATGGACGAGTTCGAGCGCTGGGCGGCGGCCGAGCAGCTGGAGCTGCGGACGCTGGCGCAGCGCGACGCGGCGCTGGCGAAGTACTCGACCTTCCTCTTCTTCGAGGGCCATTCGGCCTGCGACTTCAGCAAGACGAGGGCGGCAGCCGCCTTCCGATGGCTCGACGTGTCGAAGTCGGGCGTGGAGTTGCAGCGGGCGCGGCGAGCCCAGATCGGGTTCTGCAAGGTCGCGCCCGAGCGGTCGAGGCTACCCATCCCGCTGCTGATGGTGGCCGCGATCGCCAGCGAGATGGTGTGCATGGGGGTCCCCTGGTACATGCCGATCGCCGTGATGCTCCAGTTCGTGCTCTACCTCCGCCCGTGCGACGTGCTGTCGCTCTGCCGGGAGGAGCTGGCCCCGCCTCTCCCCCAGAGCGTGGGAGGGCTGGGCAGGTGGAGCGTGCTGCTCCATCGCCAAGAGATGGGACAGCCGAGCAAGACTGGCGTGTTCGACGAGGCGATGGTTCTCGACAACACCGAGTACGACGACCTGGACCAGGTGTGGGCCTACCTCCTCAGCCGCTCCAAGGGGATGCTGTTCCCGATGACGTACGTGGAGTACGCGAACGGCTTCGCCAAGGCGGTGGAGGCCTTGGGGTACGGCCCGCTGGGCGTGGCTCATCTGTACCAGCTGCGCCGCGGCGGGGTGAGCCACGAGGTGGCGAGTGGACGGCGGCCGATCGCCGACGCTCAAAAAAGGGGAAGGTGGCTCAGCAGTGCCAGCATGAGGCGCTACGAGAAGGGAGGCCGCGTGACCGAGATGCTGCACCGCCTGTCGTCCGAGCAGCTGCTGCACGCCCGCGCGTGCCGAGAACGGATTGGTGCGATCCTCTCCGGCTGCTCAGCGCCTCTGCCAGGCGGTCACGACGAGGCGTCGCGCTCGAGCTCTTCTCGGGCAGCGGCCACTTCTCGCAAGCGTGGCGCCAGTCGTCTTTCTTGAAAGGGATACCCATCTTCGAATGGGACATCAAGCATGGCGACCGTTTCGATTTGCTGAAGCCGAGCAATCAAAAGCTTATCCGTGGATGGCTCATGGCAGGCATGGCGCGGGCAGTTTGGATCGGTCTTCTCTGTGCAAGCTGGTCTTCCGCCCGCAGGTCGGACAACAGCGGGCCGCCCGCCTTGAGGAGTGCTGAACACGTGATGGGCCTGCCCGGTCTCTCGCCCGCAGATCAAAGAAAAGTCAATGAAGGTAATGCAATGATGAGGTTCTGTCACTCCATCTTTTTGTTGTGCAAACGGTTGCGCATCCCAGTAGTGCTTGAGAACCCCCACTCCTCGCGCCTCTGGGTTTCTCCTCCCTTCCTCCACATAAGACAGTGGCCAGAGGCCCGGGAATTCGTCACCGATTTCTGTCAATGGGGAAAGCCATGGAGAAAGCGAACCCGTTTTGTTTCGCTTTTTGTGGACCTGAGCGATGCCGAGAGACGGTGCCGCTCGTGTAAAGGAATCTGTACTCGCACTGGTAAGCCCCATATGATTTTATGCGGTAGGCAGGACAACAAGTTTCTGACGGCTATCGCCGAACCTTACCCCAGCAAGATGTGTGCTAAGCTTTGTCAATGTTTCGCTAATGCCATTGCCAACAAAAGAGCCCTCGCTTTGTATGATTTCGGCCTGTAGGCCAGCAGTATTTCTGGCATCGTGAGCGCTTCCATAGTTTTGGTGTGTGTGTGTGTGCGTGCAGTGGCCCTTGTATGATATCAAACAGGTGCCGTCGGCTCGCCATGCCTCCAGCTGAGGCGGATCGCCTCCGACCACACACAGAAAAGGTCTCTGCTGGCGCCGAAGGTGCAGGCAGGTTGATGTAAGTGCTCGCACGTGAATCATCTAGGCAAGCCCGACCGCCGCTAAGCGGTACAACGCTTCCGTAGTCTTCTCTCCCCCCCTCCCTTGGCTCTCGCTGCCCCGTTCGACTCTCTCAGCGCTATGTGTGTGTGTGTGTGCGTGCAGTGGCCCTTGTATGATATCAAACAGGTGCCGTCGGCTCGCCATGCCTCCAGCTGAGGCGGATCGCCTCCGACCACACACAGAAAAGGTCTCTGCTGGCGGGGAAGGTGCAGGCAGGCTGATATATATATATATATATATATATATATATATATATATATAAACGTAGGCGGGAGGGCGCTATTTTAACTCAAGGTTGTACCTCATGGAGATTGCAGAGGCACGGATATTCCCACGCGATCGTTGACGAGGATACCACCAACGCCTGCTCGGGCGTGTCGCGCGACATGCTGGACGCACTGCCCCTGCCCTACTTGGGAGAGGATGTCAGATTTCAGCACCAGCGCATCATATTAGCACTCCTGGTGAAACGATATGGTTACGGCACGGGCGACTTCATGGGCCATCCAAATGTGGCACGTGGTTCCCCTTATTATTATCAGAAGGGCCTTGGGCTTTTTTCCTGCAGTTCGATAGCGTGCTACTTCGGGTTCGATGGCGTTGGTCACCGAGCCCAATGGTATCACCACGGATGTGCGCCTGTCTCTCTTTGCGGGTGATATCGCATATCATGTTCTCCCTGGGCCAGGTCCGCTTCCGCAGCGGATGGGAGGCGAAGCGCGTCATCTGCCGGCTCTCGCGCGCGTCTGCAGTGATCATTTGCATCAGGCCCTGGCCCAGATCGGAGTCGCCCTCAGCCCCGACAAAAGAGTCTCTCTGGCAAGCTTCGCCGGGCCTGGCCCCCATCGGGCAGCGTCGTCTGGTGCGCAGCGGGGCCGCGCAAACCAAGGGGGGGGCGGGGGGATTGATGCGTGTCTTGGGCGGCCGGTTGACCACGGGCGGGCCCTTTCAGGTTGAAAAAGTGAAACGCATTCAAGCGGGGCGGGCGGGACTAGGTAAGATCGCGCTGTTTCCGAGGCATCCTGCAGTCCTGGGCGCGAAGCGCATGGCAGCGATCGCTTTCGCGCAGTCGGCGCTGCATTCGGGGATGGGGGCGCGGATTCCTGATAAGAGTTTCAGTGCAGCAGCTGATCTGGTTTCACAGCAGGCTACGAGGGCGGGAATGGGCATCTTCGGCCTCGGGGAGCACGGCGCGCGGGTCCGTCGCTGGTCGGCGGGGCGCATGCGGGCGCATTGGCGAATCCTTCCGCGTGATGAGGAGATTCGAGTTCGTCGGCTTCGCTGGTATCAGAGTTGGTGTAAGTGCCCCGAGGCTCACCGACAAGCGAGGGCTAGTGTCTTTGGTCGTCAGGGTAAAGAGGAGGCCATCGCGTCTTCCTGGACGCTGGCCGAGAACGCGAACCCCTGGGCCCTGCAGGTACTTGAGGACCTCCAGATTGGTTTCGAGGGCCCCGAGGAGTTCCAGGATTTGTCGCCTGCGGGGCACCCGCTCGTCAAGCCACTGTTCGACCAAGAGTTCGACGAGTGGACCGACGTCAATTTCTCGATCCTGAGGGCGCAAGCTTTTTCGAGTTCGACCCCCCCATCCCGGGCTGGCGGAGCCGTCTTCTCTGGGGGCTGCTTTCGAGAAGGTCGAGCTGACGGGGCCTTTCCAGTGAAATCTGTCAAAGGGGGAGGGCGGGTTCTGCGGGGGGGCGCTGCGCGTCGCCGAAGAAACTCCTGTTGCGTGCCGGGTGGTGCACGCGGTGAGGAACGAGGCTAGACTGCTGACCGTGACTAATCAATGCTTCCGTTGTCTGCAGGCCCTTGGATCTCGGGAGAACGCGCAGCGCCGCGTCGCGAGGTCGCGCCAGCGCAATCGGTGTGCTCTGGGGCGAAGTTCGCACATTCAGTGCGAAGTCGCACAGCCCCCGACGTTGGCGCGCCCCGCGTGCAGTTACTTAGCTCGAGACCTTCACTCGCTTCAACGTCACATTCGAACTCATTGCTCTCTGCCCGCCCCGACTTTGGCTCGGCGACGGCTTCGGCACGCCCATGGACCTAGACGAACTTATCAGGGGTTCCAAGGCGAAGGCCGATGCTCCCGTGGAAGGCGAAGCTCAGACAAAACAAGGGCGGCTTGGACCGATGGCCGACGACGCCGACGTCGAGCTGGCAAAAGTGGAAGGGGCCGTGAAGGCCAAAGACCTACAACAAGCCGTCAACATACTCTTGAACATGGCCTGCGTGCACGCCCGGCTGTTGAGGGACATGGCGGCGTCGGAGTTGGCATCAGCGGCGTCGCCAGTCGACGGCCCGCCCGTCGTCGAGCCCCAGGCGGCCGGCAAAAAAGTACGCCGAAGTGACCGCGACCCAGGAGATGAAGCAGAAAGTGGGCCCACCGCATTCGTACATCGCGCGAGCCGCGTTCAGGTCATTGAGCGAGGGCGAGAAGGTTCGCGCGCTGCTGGGGCCGAGTCAGGTGCTGAGAGCGTTCTACGAGCAGTTCATTTGCAAAGCATCGATGGAGGATTTGGGCCTGGTCATTCGCCACTTCCGCGCGAGGAAGTGCAACAACGAGAAGTTCGTTCGCATCCAGTTCAGCATCTCGGGCGGTCTCCGGGCCCCGATGGAGGAGGGTCAGCCAGTGGTGTCGAAGCTGCTCCCGGAGCAGGCCATGATCAAGGCGCTGGCGCACCTCGGCGGTCGTCTCAAGCCCGGCGCTGCCCCCGTGGGCCACTTGGAGATGCCGGCGCAGAAGCTGCCGGATCGTTCGAGGCCCAAGGATCCGAAGGGCAAGGCTCGTGGGGGCGGCGGTTGACTGCCTTTCGGGATCGGATTCGCTTGAGAGAGTTGGCGAGATCATCGGAGGCACCTTTATAACATTGGCCATCGTCGGGGACCTCATTGACACGGCCTTCTCAGAACGCGCCGCCCTAGGGGCGTGCTCAACGTCGCCACTGTCCTTTCGCGCTGTCCAGGGGGCTCGGGTTGGAACCCGCTCGCTCTTGCTCCCTTATAGGGCAACGCGGGGGTTTGGTTATGCTGCCTCGACTTTGTCTGGGCGCGCCACCCTATGGGCGTGCTCTACGTCGCCGCTGGCCTTTCGTGCTGTCCAGGGGGCTTGGGTTGGAGTCCGCTCGCTCTTGCTCCCTTATGTGGCAGTGCGGGGTTTAGGTTGCGCCGCCTCGCGTGCCTTCGGTGAACGCCATATCTTACATGTTGAGTTATCAGAGGGACGTCTGTTTGGTGGTCGTGTTTTTCATTACGATTGGCTAATGGATCAATCTCTGTACTGTGAACTCGTTCAGTGTCCACGTCTTTGCGACTTCGTCGTCGCCTTCACCTCCAGAGCCTGCTGAGCCCCGCCTCGCTGAACTTCGAGGCGCCCGCCAGCTGCCGGCCTCCCCTCCCTTCCTCTCTTCTGGTGAATTTGCATTTCTTTCGGAGGTTCGGCTTTTTGATCTGGAGTGCTCGGGTATTCCAGGGGCCAGCCTGGGGCCCGCCGTCCTGGAGGCAAGGCTCCTGCGGGGCCTGTGAGGTTTGTCGCCTTCCGCTCGCATGGGTTTCACGATTTGCGATCGGTCTAGCACTCGTCCGAATGATTCGCTGCACGGTGCGGTTTACCCTGGCCTCGAACGGTATCTCGATTGGACGATTGTCAGAGGTGCTTTTCTGTAGATGACCGAATCCGCAGCATTCGGCATGTGACATCTGACATGCAGCGCAATGCCGAGTCTTTTTCTTCCTCCTTCTCCTCCTCCTCCTCCTCCTCCTCTGTCTGTGGAAAAGGAATCGAAGACTTCTCCGAGAGCGCCAGGGCCTCTGAGAGGCCCCGCCGCATTCTGGGAAGGCCTGCCCCTTGTGGTTTCCCCCGGGGTTCGCCGCCAAGGTGTGCGCGCGCCCCAGAGGCGCAACGCTTGCTCGGCTTGCGCCCCGCAGTCGGCCACTGGGATCCGAGGAGAAGCAGGAGGAGGAGTAGGAGGTGATGAGAGGAGGATATGGTGATGATGATGATGAGGAGGAGGAAGAGGCGATGAGCACGAGGAGGGGGAAGAGGAGGAGGATGAGGAGGAGGAGGGGGCGGAGCTTCGCATCACGTGACGATATCCATCTGCCTGCACAGGGTACGCCCGCGTGTGCTCGCCTCGCCCATGTGGCCCCGCCCCCCCGGCGTCTCGCACCCCCTCGGCCTCGGCGGGCGCGCCCGCGCACGCGCGTGCGCCGCAGCCGCGCTGAGAGACAGCTCAGGCGCCTCTTGCCCGAACTGGGGGCCGCTGCTGATTCCTCTGGCAAGCGTTTTTTTGTTCCCGGGCGATCGCGGGCGTTCCCAGGAGGGGGGGGTCGGACGGGGCTAGGACGAGGAAGTGTCAGTTCCAGAACGTTCCCGGAGCGTTCCGGAACTTCATTAGAAGGCCGCGGGGCCCCCCGAGACATCCTCCAGAGCCGCCGGATCTCAGAGATTCTCGATCTATCCGCACTCCCGATGTTATCCTCGTCCTGGCTTCATCTGATGGGGGCCCCGAGACCGTCCCAGGACACCCAAAGACGGCCTTAGGCCCTGGGAGCCCCCCTGACAGCCTCAACGAGAGGCCAGTCGAGATACGAAAGCGTCCCATGAGAGCCCTAAGCGACTCGCGCCATCGTCAAGTAATCCGAGGCCGCAGGCAAGAGTGAGGAGGGGGGTGGGGCAGGAGTTGGAGAGAAGATGGCTGGGGGGGCGAAGATGTGGGAGAGCAAGGACGAAGGACGGGATAAAAAGGACGAAGAAGAGGAAATGTGGGGAGGCGATGGATGGACCAGGATGGGGCCGGAAGAATGAGGGACGCAGATGTGGGAGGAGTGAGGATGGAATATGAACAGGAGGGGGAGGGGGAGGAGGAGGAGGGAGGAGGAGGCAACAAAGAGCGGCCTGTGGTGAGGTTTCCTTCTCAGGTCTTCCGGGGATGTCCTTATCATTACCGTTCATCCCACACGGTTTATTCGTAATTACACATGCGAAACTATAGTGTTGTCGAAGAGTGGGGCGTGCTGGAACCTCAGCGCGCGCGCGTGGTTCTGGCACATACACACATATATACATATATATGTATATATACATATATATATATATGTATATACAAATATATACATATATATATATATACATATATATAATAATATAAATACACACATATACATATATACATACACATTCAGTGATTGCACTGAGGGGCCCCTATTTGTGGTGAGCCTGCCTGGCGGTCTGGCGGCTGTGTTGCCGCCCCGTCGTCGCCGCCCCGTCGTCTGGGCCTGTCTTGCGGTCCGGCGGCTGTGTTGCCGCCGTCGCCGCCCCGTTGCCGTTCCGTCGCCGTCCGCCGTCTGGGCCTGTCTGGCGGTGTCGGGTCTGGCGGCTATGTTGCCGCCGTCGACACCCCGTCGCCGCCTAGATTGCACAACGTATATTCTCCTTTCTAAAAAAATGAGGTTCTACCACCCTCCCCCCCAGGGTTAAAGACTCACCGGGAACCGATGCAAAACACACATGATTCCGACCCAATTTCCATCCGACCTGTGAATTCACACTATCCCAGCTAGGCCGGTATCGGTCCCCCCCGCCATCCTCTGCAAAAATATTACGCGCGCGCATTCATTCTGTCAAGTATCACAAATTTCCAAGAATCCCTTGCAAACTATGGGACGAAGTGCGCACGCACGCGTCGTCGCGCGCGCATGCCGAAATCTGTCAGAAACGCTCGGGTTGGAAAGGTTCCCAAATCGAGTGTCCGCCAACCAGAAAGTGGGTTTCGCAACGCGGATTTTCAACAAAAGCGTGCGCGCTGCGAGCTCTAAAGAAAACCAGAAGTTGTTCAACATGTGTATAACATGCTACCAAAGTGGCTTCGCGCGCGCGCATGTTGAAATCTGTCGAATGCCCTTGCGCGCGTGCCGGGGTGGCACCGACGCGAAGACGCCGTCATCGTCGTCGGCGTGATTGGCATTGGCGCCGTCATTGGCTGCCGCGTCGTCGCTGTCAGCATCTTCGCCAGCATCGCTACTATCATCACCGTGTCTACCGTCGCCGACGTTGCCATGATACCGCTCCCGCCAAAATCGCCAACTCGCAATGAAGTGCCCGCTGGGATGTGCCGAGCGGTCGGCGCCACCGCGCTCCCTTCCGTCGTGCCAACTAGTTGGCCGCTGCGCGCGCGAGCATGCGCGGGCTAGCGCGGCCGCAGAGATGCACCAGCCAACGCCCAGCACCCATCGCAATCGCTCCCGCATGTGTTTTGGCAAACCATGTTGCGGGCTGGTGGGCGGGATGATTGCGCGAGCAGTGGAGGTGGCAACTCGTTGCGAACAGAAGTTCGTTCTCTTTTCTGAAAGAAGAATAGATTCCCATCCCCCCTTCGGGCCACCTTTCCGCATTGCAATGTACAAATGACTCTGCCCCATCGTCCATCCGAACTATGAACTCATACTATCCCAGCCAAGCTGGCATCACTCCCCCCCCCCATATGTCCAATCCGCCCGCTCATGCTAAAATCATACAAAAGCCTGAGGGTTCTTATGATTTCTGCCAAATCCAGCGATTCCATGTCGCCGCGCGGTGCACCCGTGATTCTCCTTTTATGCGCCGAGGGCGCGAACCCCTTGCAAACAAACAAAAAGGATACGTGGGCCACATGCGCGCGCCGCCACTCGCGCATGACAAGTCTGACGGGTTTTTTGAACTCCGCGCGCGCGTATTCCCGTTTCAACCTTGTCAGCATCACCGCGATCACTTGCCTCATTCACAGATGGACGTCAGCATCTTCGGCGTGTTTCGCAGTGTTTGCCAGCATTGGCGCCGTTATCGTTCGCGCCGTCGCCCTCTTGAACATCGCCGTCGCTGGTGTCATCTTCGCCATTCTCGCAGACGTTGCCGACGTCATCTTGTCATCGCGCACGTCCGAGCATCGCCCACGTGCCCACCTTCATCATCGACTCGCGGCGACGATCATCGGCATTGAGGATGTCACCATCGACGTCGTCATCGGCGGCGCCGCCGCCCCCCGCGCCACGAGCTTTGCCAAACCAGTTGCGGGCGAGGGGGGGCGGGGTGTTTGCGCGGGCGGTGGAGGTGGTCAAGCGCGGTGCATGGTAGTCAATTCTCCTGTCCAAAAGAAGATTGGATTCCCCCCCTCCCCCCCGCCCTCTCGGAGTTAACGGGCGTTTTTTTTTCCTATGCAATTTACATGTGATTCTCATCCTAAGGACGAATTCACGCCCCCCCCCCCGGCCACGCCGACCCCCCCCCCCCCATCCTCTGCATCAAATCTTACGCGCGCTTTTGTTCATCAGAAATCACAAGTTTTGAAGAACCCCTTGCAACATATACCACGGAGTCATCACGCGCGCGCCCATGTCAAAATCGCACCAAACACAAAGTGTTTGATCGCACGTCACCATGCAAGGTCTGTGCAACAAAAATGTTGCGAACGTCTTGTCCGCGCTCATGCTAAAATGATACAAAAGCCTTTGGACTATTATGAATTCTGCTAAATCCAGCGATTTCACGTCACCGCGGGGTGCTCCCGCGATACGCTTGTCATGCGCCGATGACGCGAATCCTTTGCAACAAAATACACGCGGGCCACATGCGCGCACCGCCGCGCGCGCATGATCAGTTTGGCGAAGTTATTGAACTGCCGCGCGCGCGGATTTCCTTGTCAACGTAGTCAGCACCACCGCGATCACATGCCTCGTCGGCGTGATCGGCATCGGCGCCGTCGCTGGCCGCGCTGTCGTCGCTGTCAGCATCATCGCCAGCACCGCTACTATCACCATCGTGTCTACAGTTTTCGACGTTACCATGATACCGCGCCCGACCAAGTCGCCGAATCGCACTCAAGTGCCCAGTGGGATGTGCCGAGCGGTCAGCACCACCGCGGCCGCGTCGGTCGCGCCAAACTACCTGGCCGCTGCGCGGGCTGGCTGGCTCGGCCGCAGAGATACACCAGCCAGCGCCAAGCACACATCGCAATTGCCGCCGCATGAGGTTTACAGACCAAGTTGCGGGTGGGTGGATGAGATGTTTGCGCGAACGCTGGAATGGGCAAATCATTACGAGCATAACTTCATTGCACCATACATATTTCACCGCGTAGATTGCACGACGTAGGTTTCACCAATACATTACACAACGTTGATTGCACAACACCACGCCGGCTGTGCCATGTCGAGTCTCTTTTTTGAAATAGCGATCCACTTCTTCGTATCGCAATGTTCGTATGATCTTGCCCCATCGCCCATCCGAACTATGAATTCATACTATCCCAGCCAAGCCGGTATCACTCCCCCCCGCCATCCTCTGCAAAACATACTATGCGCGCGCTCTCGTTTATCATAAATCATAAGTTCGCAAAATGTTTTGCAAACAGCTGGACGAAGTGCACACGCGCGCGTTGGCGCGCTCATGCCGAAATCCGTCCAAAACCTTCGGTTTCGGAGCGATTTCAGAGTCGAGTTTTCAAACGAACATAGAACAACACATGGTTTCGCAACTCTGATTCCCCCAAAAAACTTCCGCGCGCGTTCTTGCGAAATCTCGCGAAAACCATAGGTTGTCAAGATTTGCAAAAAAAATGCTACGGAACGGGCTTCGCGCGCGCGCGTGTCGAACTCTTTCGAACGCCCTTGCGCGCGTGCCGTCGCGAGAATCTTTTGCAACAGACGAGACAAACTGCAGACTCGCGCGTCGTTTCGGAAGGATGTCGACATCGTGTGTCCAAAAACAAATACAAAAACACAAGGTTTTGCAAAACTGATTATCAACAAGCGTGCGCGCGCGATCTTGCTTCGTCGTCGTCGTCGCCGTCCTCCCTCCTCCCTCGTCGTCGTCGTCGTGTTGTCGTCGTCGTCCTCTGTCGTTCCTCGTCGTCGTCTTGGCGTCGTCGTCGTTTCCGTGGTCGTTGTCGCCGTGGTCGTTCTTCCTCGTCCCTCGACGTCGTCGTCCGTCGTTTGCGTCTCGTCGTCGTCCCTCCTATTCCGTCGTCGTCGTCGTCGTCGTCTTCCCTCCTCCCTCGTCGTTGTCGTCGTCGGCGTCGCCGTCTTCCCTCCTTCTTCGTCGTTCACGTCGTCGCCGTCCTCCCTCCTCCCTCGTCGTTGTCGTCGTTGTCGCCGTCGTCGTCCTCCCTCCTCCCTCGTCGTCGTCGTCGTCTTCGGTGGCGGCGTCGTCGTCGTCGTCTCCGTCGTCGTCGTCGTCGGCGGCGGCGTCGTCGTTGTCGTCGTCGGCGTCGGCATCGTCGTCGGCGTTGTCATCGTCGTCGGCGTCGGCGTCGTCGTCGCTGTCGCCGTCGTCGTCATCGTCGTTGTCGTCGTCGAAGTCGTTGGAGACTTCGTCGGTGTCGTCGTAGTCGGTGTCGGCGTCGTCGTCGTCGTTGTCGCTGTCGTCATCGGCGCCGGTGTCGTTGCCAAGTGCAATGTGGTACCTACCGCCACGGTCTTGTGAGGTCTTGCGACCAAGTTGCGGGTGGGAGGGTGGGATATTTGCACGAGCAGTGGAGATGACAGCTTCAAGGCAGTCAATGCGAATTGCACCACATAGATTGCGCACCACATAGATAGCACCACATCGATTGTACCACACAGGTTGCCCAACATAGACTGCACTACCCAGGACGCTCCACTAACACTGAAATATCGATCAACCTATCTTGCACTGTATTGCTGGCGCCACGTATTGCGCCATGTTCCACATCGGCTGCAACACATATATTGCACACTATATATTTAACAACATACGTTTCACCACATAGTTTACACCACATCGCATATTGCACAACAGTGGTTGCACAACAATTGATGCACATTCTATATGGCGCAAGAGCTTTTGCACACCATGGATTCTCCTTTCTAAAAGACTAATAGATTCTACCCCCCCCCCGGACTTATCGGTTACCCCGCGCGTGCTGTAAATTACATATGATTATGACCACATGTCCATCCTAAATATGAATTCATACCATCCCAGCCAAGCCGGGTTCCCCCCCTCTGCGGTTCCCTTGTAAAAAACACTATGCGGTGGCATTTTTTGTTCCAACATAGCACTTTTTCACGAATCCCTTGCAAAAAATGGGACGAAGTGCACACGCGCGCATCGTGGCGCGCGCATGCCGGAATCCTTCAAAAACCTTCGGTTCCGGAGAGATTTCAAAATTGAATTTCCAAAAAACATATAAAAACACATGGTTTCGCAACACTGATTCAACAAAAAAAAAAAACTTACGCGCGAGCTCTTGCGAAATCTTAAGAAAACCATAGGTTTTCCAAGATTTTCACAAAATGCTACCAAACGGGCTTCGCGCGCGCGCATGTCGAAATCTGTCGAACGCTCTTGCGCGTGTGCCGTCGCGAGAATCCTCTGCAAAAAATGGGACGAAGTGCAGACGCGCGCGTCGTCGCGGGCGTATGCCGAAATCCTTCAAAAACCTTCGGTTTCGGAAGAATTTCGAAATCGTGCGTCCAAAAAACCTACAAAAACACAAGGTTTCGCAACACGGGTTTTCAACAAAATTGTGCGCGCGCGCTCTTGCGTCGTCGTCGTCGTCGTCGTCCTCCCTCCTCCCTCGTCGTCGTCGTCGTCGTCGCCGTCGTCGTCTTCTGTCTTTCCTCGTCGTCTTTGGCGTCGTCGTCGTTTCCGTCGTCGTTGTCGCCGTGGTCGTCCTTCCTCCCTCGTTGTCTTCGTCGGCGTCTCGTCGTTGTCCCTCCTATTTCGTCGCGTCGTCGTCGTCGTCGTCGTCGTCGTGGTCTTCACTCCTCCCTCGTCGTTATCCTCCTCCCTCGTCGTCGTCGTCCGTCGTCGGCGTCTCGTCGTCGTCCCTCCTATTTCGTCGCCGTCGTCGTCGTCTTCGTCGTCGTTGTCATCGTCGTCGTCTTCCCTCCTCCCTCGTCGTTGTCGTCGTCGGCGTCGCCGTCCTTCCTCCTTCGTTCGTCGTTGTCGCCGTCGTCGTTTTTTCTCCTCCCTCGTCGTCGTCTCCGTTGGCGACGTCGTCGTCGTCTTCGTCGTCGTCGTCGGCGTCGTTGTCGTCGTCGTCGGTGTCGTCGTCGTCGTTGTCGTCGTCGAAAACATTGGAGACGTCGTCGGTGTCGTCGCAGTCGCTGTCGGCGGCGCCGTCGTCGTCGATGTCGCTGTCGTCGTCGGCATCGGTGTCGTGGCCAAGTGCCACGCAGTACCTACCGTCACGGTCTTGTCTGAAGATGTCTTGCGACCAAGTTGCGGGTGGGAGGGTGGGATGTTTGCACGAGCAGTGGAGAGGACAGCTTCAAGACAGTCGAAGTGGATTGCACCACGTAGACTGCACCACAGAGATTGCACAGCATCGATTTCACCACAGTTTGCACCCCTGGTATTTCACCACGTAAATTGTACAAGGTACATATCTTGCACCTCGCCCGCTGCAAAATAGATTCATGTTTATGCTCCTATGTCTATATATATGTGTCTGTGAATATCTATGTATGCATATATAAAATACCAGACTATATATATGTATATATATATATCGCTCCACATTTATTGCACAACATCAATATAATGCTATAACCGCACTGTTTGGGGTCCACGCTGGCTAACACGTACGAGTCGGAGGTTCGGGGGTGAGATCGCAGTGGAACGGAGATTCTTAACTGGGAAATCGCTTCATTTCGTTCGTGTCGTGCGTGCGGGTGAGGCGAAGCTGCGTGGGCGCGCGAAAGGAATGAACCCGCCGTTGCTAGGGCGAAGTCAAGACAAATGTTTCTCCTCCGTCCGGCGGTGGCTCTAGCGGTGTCCCGTGGTGGCCCGTGGTGGCCCGTGGTGGCCCGTGGTGTCCGCCGTTGCTAGGGCGAAACCAAGACAAATGATTCTCCTTCGTCCAGCGGTGGCTCTAGCGGTGTCCCG
Organism: Prorocentrum cordatum; assembly: GCA_963575745.1. Lineage (NCBI taxonomy): Eukaryota > Dinophyceae > Prorocentrales > Prorocentraceae > Prorocentrum > Prorocentrum cordatum. The sequence goes on along the minus strand of CAUYUJ010019248.1, from coordinate 447,509 downwards.
TGGTGGCCCGTGGTGGCCCGTGGTGTCCGCCGTTGCCAGGGCGAAGTCAAGACAAGTGATTATCTTCCGTCCGGCGGTGACTCTAGCGGTGTTCCGTGGTGTCCGGGGTGGCCCGTGGCGTCCCGTGGTGTCCGCCGCTGCTAGACCGAAGTGAAGACAAATGATTATCCTCCGTCCGGCGGTGGCCCTAGCGGTGTCCCGTGGTGGCCCGTGGTGTCCCGTTGAGTGAGATCGACAGTGAGATCGATAGTGAGATCGACAAGTGTCCCGCGGTGTCCCGTGGTGCCCCGTTGAGTGAGATCGATAGTGAGACCGATAGTGACATGGATACTGACATCGATGTGGTGCCCCGAGGTGTCCCGTGGTGCCCCAAAAAGTGAGATCGATAGTGAGATCGGCAGGTGTCCCGTGGTGTCCCGTGGTGTCCCGTTGAGTGAGTTCAATAGGGAGATCGATAGTGAGATCGACAAGTGTCCCGTGGTGTCCCGTGGTGTCCCGTGGTGTCCTGTTGAGTGAGATCGATAGTGAGATCGATTGAGTCAGATGTTGGTTCCCCCCCTCTCCCCCCCCCCACAACCTCTGTATCGCCCGAAGGGTGGTCGTATAGGTATATATGTGCCTATACGACCACCCTTCGGGTGATAAGGCGATTCGGGGGGGGGGAGAAACCAACGTCTCACTCGATCGGTCTCATTATCGATCTTACGATCGATCTCACTATCGGTCTCACTCAATCGATCTCACTCCATCGATCTCACAATCGATCTCACTCGATCTATTTCATTCGATTGATCCCACAATCGGTCTGACTATCGATCCCACAATCGATCCTACTATCGATCTCACAATCTATCTCGCATTCGGTCTCACTATCGATATCACTATTGATATCACAATCGGTCTCACAATCAACGTCATCATCATCATCGACATCATCGTCATCAGTATCATCATCATCATCACTGAGACACCATCATCATCATCATCATCATCACCTCATCACCATCATCATCAACATCATCGCCATCATCACCATCATCATCATCATTGGGACGCCATCATCGTCACCATCATCATCAACGTCACCATCAGTGAGACCATCATCATCATCATCATCATCATCATCATCATCATCATCGGAGCACTTCCATCATCATCATCATCATCCACATATCATCATCATCATGAACAACATCGTCAGCATCATCATCATCGGGACACCATCATCATCAGCAACATCATCATCAACATCGTTATCATCGGGACGCCATCATCATAGTTACCATCATCACCATCATCATCATCATCGGGACACCATCCTCAGCATCACCATCATCATCATCGGGGCACCATCATCAAAAACATCATCACTTCATCATCATCTTCATCATCAACATCATCATCGCACACCTTATCGTCATCATCATCAACATCATCATCAGCATCATCGGGGCACCATCATCATCTTCATCACCACCATGATCATCAACAACATCATCATCAACCTCACCATCATCCACATCGGGACACCATCATCATCATCTTCATCATCATCTCACCGTCTCATCATCAACAACATCATCAGGATCATACACATCATCATCCTCGGGACACCATCATCAGCAGCAACATCAGCATCAGCAACATCATCATCATCATTGGGACACAATCATCATCACCACCATGGCCATCATCATCACCATCACCATCATCACCATCATCGGGACACCATCATCATCACCATCATCAACAACATCATCATCATCGGGGCACCATCATCATCATCGGAACTTCACCATCATCATCACATCATCATCATCGGGGCACCATCATCATCATCCTCAGCAACATTATCATCATCAAAATCATCATCCTCGGGGCACCATCATCATCGTCACCATCATTATCATCGTCATCAGGACACCATCAACACCAACATCATAATCATCATCATCGTCATCACCTCATCATCGTCCTCATCATCAAATTCACCATCATCATCGGTACACCATCATTGTCATCATCATCAGCAACATCCTCATCATCATCGGGCAACCATCATCATCACCATCATCATCAACAGCTTCATCATCAACCTCATCACCATCTTCATCTGGACACCATCATCATCCTCATCGTCTTTATCATCATCATCATCATCATCATCTCACCATCTCATCATCATCAACATCATCATGATTATCAACATCATCGTCATCATCGGGACACCATCATCATCATCAGCAACATTTGCATCATCAACATCATCATCACCATCGGGACCATCACCATCACCACCATGGTCATCATCATCATCGTCAACATCGTCATCATCATCTTCTGGACACCGACGGGACACAAGCGGGACACCGGCGGGACACCACGCGCCATCGGTTGCCGGAAGAGAGACTTTTGGTCCGGCCGCGCCTCAGCCAGAGGCGGGACATTTCTCACCCGCCCACGCAGCTTCGCCTCGCCCGCACGCACGGCACGCGCGAACACGAAACCGAAGCCGATTGCCCGGTAGGGGGGGTCACCCTTCTACTTCGATCTCACCCCCTCACCTCCGATACTATACGACCACCCTTCGGGTGATAAGGAGGTTCGGGGAGGGAGGAACCAACGTCTCACTCGATCGGTCTCACTATCGATCTCACTATCGGTCTCGCTCGATCGATCTCATTCGATCGATTTCACAATCGATCTCACTCGATCTATTTCATTCGATTGATCCCACAATCGGTCTGACTATCGATCCCACAATCGATCCTACTATCGATCTCACAATATATATATATATATATACATATATATATATGTATCACACTCGGTGTCACTAGCGATCTCACTATCGATATCACAGCCGACCTCACAATCAACGTCATCCTCATCATCAAGATCACTGTTATCAACATCATCCTCATCGGGACAGTACCATCATCATCACCACATCACCATCATCATCAACACCATCATCATCACCACCATCATCATCATCGGGACACCATCATCATCATAAGAAGACCACCATCATCATCTTATCATCATCACGAACAAAAGCATCATCATCGGGATTCCACCATCATCATCCCCAGCAACACCATCATCATGAACACCATCATCATCGGGACACCATCATCATCGTCACCATCATTACCGTTTATCAGCATCGGGACACCATCATCAAGATCACCATCATCATCACCATCTGGCCACCATCATCAAAATCATCATCATCACCTCATCATCATCATCATCATCATCATCATCTTCCGGATATCATCATCGTCATCATCATCAACATCATCACCATCGGGACATTATCATCATCATCAATAGCATCATCATCAACCTCATCACCATCATCGGTGCACCATCATCATCAAGATCATCAGGATCAGCAACATCATTATCATCAGTGGGATACCCTCATCATCATCATCATCATCTGCGGCATCATCAACATCATCATCATCGGGACACCATTATCATCACCACCATGGCCATCATCATCATCATCACCATTATCATCATCGGAACACCATCATCGTCACACTCATCCTCAGCAACATCAGCAGCATCATCATTGGGACACCGTCAGCATCACCATCGGAACACCACCATCAGCATCATCATCTCATCATCACCATCATGAACAACATCATCAGGATCATCCTCGGGACACCATCAACATCATCAGCAACATCATCATGATCAACATCAGTATCATCAGGACACCATCATCATCGTTACCATCTCATCATTATCGCCATCATCATCTTCATCATCGGGGCACCATCATCATCATCATCGGCATCAGCATCATCAGCATCGGGTCACCATCATCAAAATCATCATCATCACCTCATCATCCTCATCATCATCAGCTTCATCACCATTGGGACACCATCATCGCCATCATCATCATCAACAGCATCATCATCATCATCATCGGGACACCATCATCACCATCATCATTATCATCATCATCATCATTATCATCATCAACAGCATCATCATCAACCTCATCATCATCGTTATCATCATCGGGACACGATCATCATATTCCCCCTCATCATTTTTTAATCATCATCATCAACATCATCGGGATCATCCACATCATCATCATCATCGGGGCACCATCATCATCATCAGCGACATCATCATCAACATCATCATCATCGGGGCACAATCATCATCACCACCATGGCCATCATCATCGTCATCAGCATCATCATCAACATCGTCATCATCATCATCAGCATCATCGGGACGCCGACGGGACACCGGCGGGACACCACGCGCCACCGGTTGCCGGAAGAGAGACTTTTGGTCCGGCCGCGCCTCAGCCAGAGGCGGGACACTTCTCGCCTGCCCATGCAGCTTCGCCCCGCACGCACGCACGGCACGCACGAACACGAAACCGAAACCGATTTCCCGGTAGGGGGGGCTCTCCGTTCCACTTCGATCTCATCCCCTCACCTCCGATATATAGATATATACATATATGTATACATATTGTATACTACACATAGAAAATTACACTCACCATGCCAGGGCCCAGGATGGCACGGGCCATGCATGGTGGTCGCGCGTCGGTGTTTCCTGGAGGGCTCTACATCCGCCTAGACCTGGTCCCCGGACCCTCTTAGAGGTGTCCAGTCTGGCTAGTTTCTCATGCCGGATGCCAGATCGATCTCAAACGGTCGCGGGGCCCGAAATGAGTTTCAAGAGACAGAATCGGCGAGCACCGTCCTCGACCCCCCCTCCTCGAACCTGGGTCAGACGAGCTAGAGGTCATGGGGCTGATACGTTCCAGAGTTCCCAGCATTTCCAGATTCCCTGATGCTCTACACGGGCCGCAGAAACGAGGTCCTCGAGATATTCTCCAGAATTCCTAGAACCCATCCTGACCCGCTCCTGTCATGGCATCGTTCTCGTTCACTTTCGACGCACAGGTGCCTCCGCTTTTTTCTACCGGCGGGGGGCCCTTCTCGGCCCCAGGCGGCGCCGCCGCGGCCGCCGTGCCTGGGCAGCTTCGGGTACTGCTCCCACCTCCGCCTTCGCCGCCGGAGGTGCAGGCCGACGACTACGACGGCGGCGGCCACGGCCACGGCCACGTCGACGTCGAGGACGACGACTACGACGGCGACGGCGACGGCGACGGCGACGGCCACAGCGGTGGCGACAGCGGCGGCGGCGACGACCAGGACGACGAACAATCCGACGGCCGAAGTCGAACGGAAACAGCGACGGCGACACAGACGACGCAGGCGACGCAGACGCTGATATCCTCACTCTCCACCTTCTCTCCTCCTCCCCTCCTCCATCTCCTCTCCTCACCCCCCTCGCCCATCCCTCATGCCCCTCGTCCCCCTCGTCCATGTCCTCTCCTCCCCCCCTCTTCCATCCCGCCTCTGCCTCCTCGATCTCCTTTCCTCCCCCTCCTCGTCTCTCTTTCCTTCTCCTCCTCCTCCTCCTCCTCCTCCTCCTCCTCCTCCTCCTCCTCCTCCTCCTCCCCCTCCTCGTCTCTCTTTCCTTCTCCTCCTCCTCCTCCTCCTCCTCCTCCTCCTCCTCCTCCTACGTCTCCTCCTCCTCGTCCATCTCTCTCCGCCCGCGAAGAGACGTCCTCCACCTGCTTCATCTCCTCTCGTTGTCCCCCTCCTCTGTCTCTCCTCTCCTCCATCCCCTCTTTTCGCCCTCTTATGATATCGCATCCCTCCAAACCTGAAGCTCACCCCTCCCAGGAAGAGGGAGGAGGAGGGAGGTTTGAATAGAGTACCGCTCTCGCGTCTCATTCTCCTCCTCTCCCTCCATCCTGCATCCCACTTCCTGCATGCGTGCTTACTGCTTCCAGTACATTGCCGTCCACCTCGCGACTCCCCAGGGGGCCTGCCAACTTCGCAACTGTCGCTATTTTCGTGGGCTCCTGGGAGGGCCAGCGGAGAGTGTTCGGCGTCATCCCAACATACTACTGCCAGTATGTGTGCGTCGCCCCCCCAGAGGCGACGCGCGCACCGAGAAATCTTCTAGTATAGGCGTCGCGGCGGGCGCTGTCTGGCCACACTGCTCGGGAAACGATATACTACAGGCTGGGTATACTAGATGTTCGGGTCGGAAGCGCGCCTCCAAGGAGGACAAGTATTAGTATGTCTCTGTGCGTCCTAGGGTTTTCCACGGGGCATCTGGCGAGACCTCGCGGCTCCTTTGGTGGCTCCCAACTGCGCAAAGGTCGTCTTTCTTCCCGGGCTCCTGAGAGGGCCAGCGGAGTGGGATTGTTCGCAAGCCCAGCCGAGACCTTGCGGCTCCCAGTGAGGTTGTCAGTGTGTAATTGTTTGTATGTTCGTGGGCAGTTGCCAAGTGTTGCATACCGAAGACGCATACGGCGAATCACCGCCGCCCCCTGCCTTTTGGAGTCGCCCGTGTGGCCCAGCGTTGTGGCAAGAGTTCTGCCAAGCTATAGGGCCATGTTTTCCCCAGCCGTTGTGGAAGCCCTTCGGGGAACATGTGGTTGAGGATGGCGGGGAAGATCAGAAGGAGGAGGAAAAATGACAGGGCATCTTGGGAGCCTCTGGGGGCACGCTTGGGGCCTCCTCGGAGCTTCCTGGGAGCCTGAGGCATCTTGGGGGCTTCCTTGGGCTGCTTGGGGGTCGTTGGGGGCTTCTCGGGGGCCTCTTTGGCGTCTTAGGGCATTCATGGCCCGTCTGACGCCAGCGGAAGCCGTCTTGGGGGCCTCTGGGCCGACTCGGGGACCTCTTGGGGTGCTCTAGGGCCGTCTTGGTCCGTCGTGGAGGCTTATTAGGAACTTGGAGGCATCTTGGACCCTCTTGGGCCGTCTTGGCAGCCATCCTGGACCCTCTTGGGCCGTCTTGGAGACTATCGTGGACCATCTTGGGCGAACTTGGAGGTCTTCTTGGAATTGTATTGGAAGCTGTTTGGGCCGTCATGAGGTCATCGTGGAGGCTTCTGGGCTATATTGCCTTGATGTTCGGAGCCTCCCTGCCCCCTGCCCTTTGGAAGCGCCTATGTGGCCGACAGCTGGGCTAGAGCTTGGCCAAGCTATCGGGCCAGATGTTCCCCGAGTCGGTTTGGACAGCTTTCGGGGAACGCGTGGGGGGAGCAAGAGGAGGAGGATCAGGAGAGGGAGGAGGAGGATGAGGAGGAGGAAGATGAGGATGAGGATGAGGACGATAGGGGAGGAAGAGGAGGAGGAGTAGGAGGAGGAGGAGACTTCGTGGGAACCTCTTGGAGGCCTCTCGGGACGCCTATTCGGAAGCCTCTGCAGAGCTTCCCTGGAGTCTTTTGGAGGCCTCTTGGGAGCCTCCCTGGGTCTCTTGGGAGCATCTTGGGGGCCTTTGGGGGCTTCTTGGGGACATCCTTGGCCGCCTTGGGGCGTTCCTGACCCATCTGACGCCGTCGGACACCGTCTTGGGGCCCTCTCTGAACCAACTTGGTGCCCTCCTCGGGCGAGTCAGGGCTGTCTTGGAGACCATACTGGGCGTCTTGGAGGCCTCTTGGGCCGTCTTCGGGCCCTTTTGGGGTCTTGGAGGCCTCTTGGGCCGTCATGGTGCCATCTTGGAGGGCTTTTAGGCGATATTGGAGCGACCTTTGTGGCCTCTTGGGCCGTTATGGGCGGTCTTAAAGCAGAAAAGGCGCACATGGCAAATCCATCACAACTGGAGGAACCTCAATGATGTTGGCCTCTTCGAGCTTTCCTGGAGGACATCTTTGGGGCCCCTGGGGCCGTTTTGGAGGCCTCTTGGTGGCCTCTCGGGCCGTCTTGGGCCATCCTGAGGCTATCTTCAGCCGTCTTGGGTGCATCTTGGGCCGTCTGGGAGGCATCTGGGGGCCATCGTAGCTGTATTGGAGGCCACCTTGGCCGTCTCGGAGGCATCTTGGAGGCCATCTGGGGCCACCTTGACCGTCTTGGAGGCCATCTTGGGCCGTCTGTGCCAAGTGTTGCGTAGTTATCTCTCTGATGGCCTTCGGCCCTTCCCACCACCGTGCCTGGGTCGTGGGTCTGAGGCTTCGTGGACGTTCGTTGGGATCTCGTGCGAAGACTTTCGGGGGCTTTTCGGAGGAAGTTTCGAGGGGCATCTGAGGGGCTGTTTTGGGGCCAGGGCCTCTTTGGGACCTCTCGGGGCCTCCTGGGGCCCTCTTGAAGCGGAAGGCTCAAATTTTAAGTTTGTGGCCCACTTTTGGTTCTGTCTTGGGGCTGTTTTGGGGCCCTCTTGGGCCGTCTTGGTTGCCTCCTGGGCCGTCTTACGGCCCTCTTGGGCCGTCCTGGGGGCCACTTCGGGCCTCATGGGTCGTGTTTGGGCTGTCTTGGAGATTTATCGGGCCGTCTTGGGGCGTCGCGATACCGAAAAGGCGAGAATGCCAAAACCGTCGAAAACCTAAGGATGTGCGTTGTAGAACGAGCTTGCATCGCACAGTTCCGTTTCATCTTCCGCTCTATAGTCTTTCTGGCTCAATGGACTTGGCCCTGCGAGGATTGCAGGCCGTTGCTCCTGGGGCCCCCCTCCTTTCAGTCGCCCGCTGTCCAGATTGCCACTGCGTCGCTGACTGCCAGGTCAGCAGCGATATCGTGAATCTCTTGGGCCGCCAACTGGAGCGCTGCGGGCCCAGCGTGCCCAAGCTGCCCGCCGCCGCAGTGCCCGGAGGTGACGTTCGCCTGGGGCACCTTCTTCTGGGGCGTGGTGCTCGGCGCGGTCCTCGCCGTGGCCGTGGCGCTCGCCGGGTGGAAGGGCCTGTGAGTGCTAGACCCCGAGGCCGATGGCAGCTTTCAGCCCAGGAAGGCGTGCTGGTGGAGGCCGACCCAACGCCCGTGGAGGCCTCGGCCGCTGGCGGCGGCGCTGCTCCGGGCGTACTGCGCGCCCCGGTGCTGGCGCGCCCCGCGGCCTCGCCGGCGGACGCCGTTTGGGCGGCGGCGGAGGCGCGCGGCGGCTTCGCGGCGGGGGCGCCCATCCCGCCCGAGCTGCTCACCGCGGCGGACCAACTGCAAGCGGTGCTCGGCGACCGCGATGCGGTCATGCTGGCGTCGGGGACCCCGCTCGCGGTTGCCGTCGCCAGCACGCTGGAGCGGGGGGGCGGCTCAGATGGCCAGCAGCAGCGGCGACCTCCGCGCGCTGCCGGTGCTCTACTCTGCCGCAGGGGGTCGCTCCAGGTCGTTCCACGATGCGGCGGCTAAGATGTCCACGACGCCCTTCGCGGACTGGCGTATCATGGGGCCCCGGGCCGCGGCTTGGCTGCTCGAGAAGATCTCGGAGGCGGGCTACACGCCGCTGCAGAGGCACTTTTGGTGGAGGTCGATTCAGGGCCTCACGGCGTCCGACTCGGGCGTGGACGACCACCGCGTCATCTCGGAGGTTTGGCAGGAGCTCACCACGCATGACCAGCTCAACGCTGGCGAGCTGGCAGTCGCGGAGATCTTGCGTAGACGCGACCTGCTCTGGGAGGAGCTCTTCGCCGCCATCCTGCGCAAGCCGAGGCGGGCCAGGACGCTGCGCCTTGGCTCGGCGAGCGGTCGATCTTCCTCGGCCAAGACAGGGGCCGCGGCTCGGCCCAGGTCTTCCCCGCTTTGGAGAGCTGGGCGGCAGAGAAGCTCAGGGAGGAGAGCGCCATTCTCAAGGAGCGCAGGAAGGGACGGGGAGAAAGACTGCAGGAGCGCGGCGCCGACCTTGGCGCGGGCTCCGGCGAAGGCCGAGCGCCGACCAATGGGGCGGGGAGAAAGGCTACAGGAGCGCGGCGCCGACCAAGGCGAAGGCCCGCGGCCGCGACCGCCGGCGCGGGGCCTGAGTCGCCCCCTCTCGCCGGGGAGGCCCTTGGCCTCGGCGCGAGTTTTCATGGGGGGCGAGGTGCGCCGCGAGGCGATTCCGCCTCGCTGGGTTTTGGCGACGCTGGTCTCGTTCAAAGAGACGCGTTGCCCACCCCGCTGGGCTCGGAGGCGCCCCAGTCTAGAGGGGGTTCTCGGCTCCCGGCGGCGAGCTCTCGCCGGGGCAGCGGCGCGAGGCCGCGCGCTGCAGGCGCCAGGGGCGCTGAGCGCTGAAAGGCGGCGCTGAACGAGCTAGGCGGCGGAGGGCGGGCGGCTGGCAGCGGCGAGCGGTTCAGCTTGGCGCAGCGTTCTGCGCTGCAGCGCGTGGCGGAGGCCCACGCCGCGGCGCCGCCCGAGACCGAAGATTGCACCGACCAGGAGGCGTTTCAGGCGCTTCTGGGGCTTCGACCTGGCTGCGCCGACGAGCCAGCTATCGGGGCGAAGGCCGGCTACCAGCGCGGGAAGATCTCCCTTCTTGCTTCGGCACCTGCAGTCCGCGTTGGAGTCCGGGCACGGGTTATCGCGCTCGGAGCAGGAGGCCACTGCTGCTCTGGAGGAGGCGGATGTCACGTGCTACGTTGACAGCTGGCCCAGCGGGGCATCGACCACGGACGGTTCTTGCTCGAGCTCTACGATGCAGGGATCCTCGAAGTGGTAGACTATGAACCAGAGCGGAAGGATGAGACGGGCATTTTCTCTGTACCCCGCAAGGATGACTAGTTGAGACTCATCTTTGACAACCGGAGGGCGAACTGACACGTCAGGGCGCCCGAACACGCGCACGCGGCCTCCGGTGACGCCCTCAGCAGTTTTGAGCGCACGCCCTGCGAGGAGGTGCATTTGGCTGCTGGAGACATGGAGGTCTGCCTCTACCTGTACCTGCTGCCCGGCTGGGCCAGGAATTGTTTCTGCTTGCCGAGCTTGGCGACGTGCGTGCTGCCAGCTCGGCTGCGGGCATCCTTCTGGGCCAGAGCTTGCTGGGCGGCCCAGGGCCTCTTTCCGCGCGCGGGCCATTCCCATGCGATGGAACTGGGCCGCCCACTTCGCGCAGGCTGTTCACCTGAACGTGCTGGCCGCGGTCTCCCCTGACAGCCCTCGGCTGGTCGGCGAACAGCCAGGTGCCTGCCTCGCCGACAGCGCAGGCGCGGCGAAGGTCCTGTACATAGACAACTCTGCGGCCACCAGCACCAGCCGCGTGATCGCGGAGCAGGTGGTCTACGACATGCTAGAGACGCTCGCCAGCGAGGGCGTGAAGGCATCGCTGGACCTGGACGTCGTGCTCCTCGGCTGCACGCTGGACTCGAAGACGGTCAGGTGGCACCCCGCGCCCAGGAAGTTCTTGAAGGTGCATGGCTGCATCCAGCATTTACTGGAGCCGGGGAGGTGCATCGCGGGTCGCCTGTTGGAGATGCTTGCGGGGCACGTGGCCGCGCTGCTTTTGCTTCGGCGGGAAGCCCTCAGCCTCCTCAGCTCGGTGTACGCGACAAGGCGCAGCCGCTGCGGCCTAGCTGCCGGCAGGAGCTTAGGTGGGCGCTGGCGCTGCTGCCCACGGTGTTCGCCGACATGAAGAGGCCCGTTCGGAGGTGGGAGCTTTCGACGCCTCGCCGCGGGGCGCGGGAGTCTGCGCAGCGCGCTGGCCGCTAAGCGCGGCGCAGGCCACGGGCAGGCATCCTGAGAAGCCGCGTTTCCGCTGGCCTCTCGCTTCTTTGGTGGCCCCGCGGGGCGTTGCCCTAGCCGCGGACGCTATCGGGCTCTCGGACCCCGCGGCGCATCTACTGGGCTGCGCGGCCGCCTTTGCCGAGGTGGGCTCCGAGCTGTTGCGCGAGTCGACCCGGGTCGCAGCTGTTGCATGCAGGTGGAGGCGCATCCACCGGCTGGAGAGCTCAGCTGGGCTCCTGTGGCTGCGGCGCGCCTTTTGCAATTCACGATGCCATGGGCATCGCCTGCTAGGACTGGGCGACAACATGTCGATGATTTGCGTCCATGAAGAGGGTCGCGCGTCTGGCTTCGGTCTCCTGTCCGGCTGCCGCCGCTCTTTCGCCATCTCAGCTGCTTGCAACCTGAAGGTCGCATTCAGATGGGCCCCCTCGGAACTCAACCCGGCTGATGGCCCTTGAAGACGATTCCACACGGGTCCGGGGCCGTCTTGGCCCAAGCAGGGGGAGGAGTTCAGGCGGCACCGCGGCAGTCGCGACGATGGAGGTCCGCACGCCCCAGGCGGCCTCGCCGCACGGCCAGCCGACCCTGTCTGAGCTGGAAGGCGCTTCGCCGACCCGGAAGCGAGTCGCTGGCGGTGGCGGATCCGCAAGGAGCAGAGCGCAGCTGCCGCTGCCTTTCGCTCAGGAGCGGGCCCGCTCGGCGCCGCGCCAGGGCTTTCCGGCGGCCAACGCGGCGAGGCCGTCCACCCAGGCATTATACCTGAAGGTGTTGCGGCTGCTGGCAGGCTGGCTCATGGTGGACGTCTTGCCCGACTGGCCGGTGGCGGTGTGGGGCGCGACGCTGGCCGACTTCTTGCCGTGGGCCTTCTACAGAGGCGCGGCGCGGGCGACGGCGGCGAGGCCTGGCGCCGCGGTGCTCTGGGGGGCTGTCGCAGCTCCGCGCGGCGCCCTTGCAGAGGTGCTTCCCGGAGCCCACTCGCCGGCGGGCAAGAAGCGTCTGCCGCCGCCTGGCTCGCGCCCGCCGCTTCCCGAGCTGGCGGTGCGCGAAGCGGCGGCCTGGCTGGCGCAGCAGGGCCAGTGTGCGACCACCCTATGCGTCATGCTGATGTTCGAAGGCTACCTCAGGCCCTCGGAGGCACTGGTGCTGCGGGCCGCGCAGCTCACGGGCCCCTTCGGCTCGGCCAACAGCGCAGGGTCGCACATGTCGGTGGCGCGCGCGGCGGAGCTGGGGCAGCCGGGCAAGACGGGCGAGATGGACCACGCGGTGGTGCTCGACCTCCCGCGGCAGCAGGCCCTGGCCTGGGCCTTGGCGCGCCTGCGGGAGACCCGCCTTGGCGCCTGGCACCCGCTGTGGGACTTCGACTGCAGCCACCTCCTGCGGCGCTTTGGCCAGGCGCTCGAGGCTGCGGGGGCCAGCTGTTCAACAGGCGCGCTCTACGGCCTCAGGCACGGCGGCGCCAGCCACGACCGCCTGACGGGCAGCCGCGCACTGATGGAGGCGCAGCAGCGCGGAAACTGGCGCGCCTTCAACAGCGTGCGGCGGCACGACAAGCACGGCCGAGTAGCGATCGAGTGGATGAAGATCCCAGCAGCCCAGCGGCAGGTCATCGAGGGTTTGGCCGCTGGGCTGGACGACGCTTGCAGGCTGTTCTTGCGGCAGCAGCGATGAGCAACAAAGGCAGTGATTCCCGCGTCTTCACTGAGCTTTTCAGTGGTTCAGGGAATATTGCGCGCCACCTGCGCCCGGCAGGTCATGCTGTTATCGAGTGGGATGTTCTTCGCGGTCAGGAGTTTGACATTGCCCAGCCGGCGCCGCGGGCTGTGCTGCGAGGCTGGCTAGAGAGCGGCAAAGTTAAAGCTTTGTTCATGGGCGCACCGTGTGAGTGGCTTTCGCAAGCTCGTCGAGGTGGACCACCTCTCGAATGCCCAGGCGCCTTCGCGATGGCACCCGCGTGTTTGGCCTGCCTAACCTAGCTGCTGCAGACCAAACCAAGCTCGAGCTCGGCGACCTGTTGGCCGCTCGCGCTGGACACGTTTGGAGGCTGTCTGAAAACATCAACATTCCCATCGGTGAAAAGAACCCTTGCAGCAGTTGGTCGTGGCAGCTTCCTGACAACATTCGTAGACAGCACTCCCCCATTCTCTTTGAAGCTATCGTGGATCAGTGTTCAGCGGGCCGTCCTCCTCATGCCCGCACTACATTTCAGTTATTTCATTGTCGCCCTTCTCCTCTCCTCTTGTCTATGAAGTGTCATGGCCGGGGGGGTTTGTGAGGCCTCTGGTCTGCCCCACCTGGAGTTGTCTGGCAAGGGGGAGGGGGCCATCCAAATTTGCTCGCGACAGACAGACTGCCTCCTGTCCGAACGCTTTATGCCGACAGTTCGCTCGCATGTTCTCGCAAACGATTGTGGCCAGATTGGTCTCTCGTAAATGGACGTTGCTTGCACGGCTAAGCCAGCGGAGTGCTTGCTGTTGGGACATGTGTTTTGTTGTAGTTGGGCGGTGGCTGCATGCCAAAACTTCCCTGTACCACGCGTCGTTTCATCAAGCAGCTCACTGGAAAAAAGGAGATGCGTGTACGTTGTAGATCGAGCTTGCATCGCACAGTTCCGTTGCATCTTCCGCTCTATAGTCTTTCTGACTCCGAAGGCCAGCCCGTTGCCTCCAGAATTCCTCTTTTATCAGAGGGCGGCGGTGACCTGCCAAATCTTCTCTGTGCCAGGCGTCGTTTCCTCAAGCAGCTCACCGGGAAAAGGAGATGCAAAATCAATCAGTCTGGCCTCTTCGGGTCCTCTTGTGAGGCCTCTTCGGGCTCTCTTGGGCCGACTTGTCGGGGGCCTCTTAGACCTTCTTGAGGCCATTTGGGGGGTCTTGGGGCGATCTTTCGGCGGCTTCGGGCCTTCTTGGACCGCCTGGAAGGCCTCCTGCGGCAAATAAGGCCCTGTTGGGGGCCTTTTTGGCTCGGGCAAAGTCACGCGGTGAACCGCGCCATGGCTTGGGGGGCACGCGGCAAGCCCAAGGATATTCGGGAATTCTGGCCCCAGGTCCCTTAAAGAACTTTCAGGAGCGAGGACTGAGGCTCAGAGGATTCGGCGAAGGACCTGAGGACACGCCCCATTCCGTGCCGAGGGGCAAAGTGGCGGATCTCTCAATGCGTTTTTCTCTAAGGGTCGCTCCTTTAGTAGTCGCCTCACACGGAGACAGGGTTGCGCACGTTTCGGACAATTTTTTGGTGACGTTGACAGAAAACCAGGAGTGCGCAAGACGACGGCGTTTCCCAAATTAAGGCAGGACGAAACCAGAACAATCCGAAACCCTGTGTGGGGGGGGGAGGCCAGGGCTACCAGGGACGCCTGGAAAGCTGGAGGCCAAGGCTACCAGGGAGGCCATGGAGGCCGGGGCAGGGGGGGGCAAGGGAAGCCGCGACGACACGTCGACGAACCCACAGGAAGCCGAAGTCCCCTGGGGCCGGGCGGGGGAGGCCAGCGGATGGCCGCGGAGGCCAGAGGAGGCCAGGGAGACCAGACGCCAGGGCTGCCACCCAGATCTGGGAGGCCAGAGGCCACGGCTGCCAGGCAGGCCAGGGAGGCCAGGGCCCGGGGGGGGGGGGCCGGGGGGGCTACGAGAACACGACGGCACAACGAGACAACGAGACGACGAGCTACGAAGCTCTGGCGGCGGAGGCCTGGGGAGGCCAGGGAGGCCAGAGGCCAGGGCCACTACCTGCGCGGGATTGGGAGGCCAGAGGCCAGGGCTACCAGGGAGGCCAGAGTACGGGGGGGGGGCCAGGGGAGGCCACGACGACGCGACACGATGACGACGATGAAAATCATGCAATGTCAAGCCCTGGCGATCGTGTTCTTATTCATTGTTTTGCCGATCGGCGCGGGCCCTCGCGCCCGCGCCACCCCCCCCCCCCCTGGAGTAGATCTTTCGTGTTTAGGGCGCTTGCTTCAAGCAGGTGTAGTCCCCCCATATGCCGCACTCTTGCAAACAGTCGCGTTAACTACCAGGGATGTCAACGGAGGACGACGACGAGGAGGAAAATACAGCAATCCGAAGCTCTGGGGGGAGAGCCAGGAGCCACGGATGCCAGAAGCCAGCGCTACCACCCAGGACTGGGGGGCCAGAAGCCAAGGCTTCCAACACGACGACACGACATGACGACGACGACGATGACGACGACGACGACGACGACGACGACGACGACGACGACGACGACGACGACGACGGCGACGGCGCCGGCGCCGGCGGCGACGACGACGACGACGGAATCATACAATCCGCAGCCCTGTGCGGGGCAGGGGGAGGCCAGGGAGGCCAGAATGCTCTCAGAGCGCTCTGGAGCGGTTGCGGCGCCCGATGCATCTTCCAGAGCCGTCGGATCTCAGAGATCCCCAATTTGACCCTGTCCGATTCTGCCCCCTTCGTTCTTCGATTGGCGTTGGAAAGATAGCAGGCGATGTGGTGCCGCCAGCCCGCTGGGTCCAAGGAGCCCTCCTTTGCAGGGGACTGCGTTCAGAGAAGGGGCCCTCGCGGGGGGATCGCCTTACAGAGAGATTGTGTGCTTCTCAGAGATCGGTGTTGCACGCTATCTTTCCAGCGCCAACCGTACATCTTCCAGAGCCGCCGGATCTCAGAGATCCCCGATTTGGCTGCGGTCCTGGCTTCGCCGCGGTCCTGGCTTCGCCGCGGTCCGACTTCGCCGCGGTCCTGGCTTCGACTTTTTTGGACGCCCGAAATGTTTTACAGCCGATGTTTTGGGCCAAGATGGTCTCAGCCACACATGTTCTAAGGACACTTCATGCAAACCACCAGTTGGTGCGCCACTGCTTGAATGTGTGTCTTTCGTCGACCTTCGGCGCATCCGATAACCCACGTCGGCCCTTCCACGATCGATGACGAGGACGACGACGATAATGACGATCGCATTGTCCGACGAACCCTTCTGGCAGCCTGCGGTAATTCAAGTCTGCCCTTCCTCGACCTTGCACGCCCCCGAGACCGACGCCGGCGACCGACGCGGGTCGCCGCGGCACGCGGAGCCTCCAAGCCCCAACGACGCAGATCGCAAACCACACCCCGGCGTAAACACACCCTTGGTAGTCGGGACGCCCGGAGTGCGGACGGACCCAATGGGTACGAGGCTTGGCGGGGGTGCAGTAGCAAAGCATGTCTGCAGGAATCGCGCTCTCGCGTGGGACTTCTTCCAATTTTATCCAGCCGCCGCGCACGGTCGAGAATCACGCTCTCGCTTTCTGTCTGTTCTCGCGATTTATTAGGGAATCGCGCCATCGTTCGGGATCCCCACGCGATTCACGCAGGTCGCACCCTTCAGCAACTCGCCTGCTCGTCCTGGCAGCCTGGGCCCACCTTCCCGATCCCCCCGTTAGGGTCTACCCGCCCGATCTGCCCGTCTGGTCCTGCCACGTGCACCCCCCTCCTGCTATTCTCTCTCGTGCTCTATCCTCCTCCCTCCCCCTTGTTCCTTCCTTCGATCCGTCCGCTCGCCCCCTGCCTTAGGAGCCGCACGAAATGCACGTTGCAGGTAAGGAAGATATGCCCCCAAGTGGGCACGATCGAAGACGAAGAGGGCGGGTATCGACGGTTCGAGGTTAACACATGATTGATGTTGTTGGCGTTGAATTCCCTCTTCTGAAAAATAAGTATTGTTGCTCCCCCTTTCGGCACATATTGTATTTTTCCATTGAAGTGCTCCTCCCTGGGCACGCACCCTTTCTTATCAGGGAAAGTCTTGAGTGTCAAACTGGCTCCCTGGCCCCCGAGCTACAACAACAACGGCTTCCGTCTGATACTTTTTGACAGTGTACTTCAAAATCGCGCTCTTGCGCGGGACTTCCTCACAATGTAGGCAAGAATCGCGTTTTCGCGTAGGACCTCCTCGCAATGCATTCAAACACTGCGCTCTCGTCGTTCAGGAAATGCGCGTTCGCGCTGGTTTTTCTCGCGATTTACTTGGGAATCGCGCTATCGCTCGAGACCTCGCGATTCATTCAGCACGCTCGCTTCAGCAACCCGCCTGCTCGACCTGGCCGCTTGGGCCCGCCTTCCGACCCCCCCGTTAGGGTCTACCCGCCCGATCTGCCGGTCTGGTTTTGCCACGAGTTTTCTGCTCCGTGCCCCGCTCCTGCGAATCCAGTGATCCATCCTTTTCCTCCAACTTCCATCCGTCCTGTCTTCCCCTACCTGAGGGGCTGCACGAATTACACGCGGCAGGTAAGGAAGAAAGAGCCCCATGGGGCTACGATCGAAAACGAAGAGGGCGGGCATCTAGGGCTTAGGATGCATAGTTCGAATAGCACGCGGGCGAATAAGAGCGAGCATTCGTAAACATATTGTTCAGGTTGTGTGCGTTGTTGTTGCTGTTGTTGTTTCTGTTGCTGCTGCTGTTGAATGGTTATTATTCAACCATTATTTTTGTTGGACCCTCCCCAGGCGCTTTGGCGCTCTCGCCTCGGCGCCGGCTACACTTTAGTTGAAAATGAGGCTCACGCTCAAGCGGTTTGGGGGGCGCCAAGACCGGCCCCAAACAACAACAACAACAACAATCATTTAAGACTGGGGACACTCCGTTCTCACCAGTGCCAGGGTTTTCATAGGAGGCGGGCAATACCCCCACTTTGTGGGGGGGCCGGTTCAAGCTCTACCAAATTTCCAAACGACTCTTCGCCACCACCCACACCCAGCTTCCCGCCCTATGACGTTCGGACACTTCACTTCGTGGCATGCGGACGACCGTGGCTACTATTCAGGGCCCCGCGGCCGACGACGACGGCGTGCGCGCGCGAAGAAAAAACGAATGTGTCCCGCATGGTATTATTTGACAGGGATGATGGCCCTGGCAGGTGCGCAACCGTTGTCGCAGAAGTTCGAAAAAGTTGCTCGCAAAAGCCCGTTTGACAGAAATGTTTAAAAAGTGTTGGGTTTCCTACGAATCCGCAAGAGCGCGCGGGATGAAATTTTGACGTTTTTTTTTTTTTTTTTTTTTTTGAAAAAACCATTTGGTTTTTTGATGTTGTTATGTTACAATCGCTGCGAACACTAAGGTTTTGGAAGGATTTCGTCTTGCGCGCGCGAATGTCCACTTTACCTTATTTTTTGCAAGGGATTCTTGAAATTTGATTATATTAGAACAAGAAATGTCATTTTCTATTGTTTTTTGCAAGGGAAAGCGGATTACAACAAAACAACCGGATCCTGTACACACCCTCTTTTCTGAGGCTTCCTCACGAAAATGATGAAAATGTAGCTGCGGCCTAGGCGGCGCAGGGGGGGCGCGCACCAGGGGGCCCAACAATAATTATTCTTTAGAATAAATAATGTTCAACAACAACAACAACAGCAACAACAACAACAACAACCATTTTAAGGCTGTGCGCTCTTACTTGCCCGCGAGTCATTCAACACGTATACCCTACACCCTCGATACCCGCCCTCTTCGTCTTCGATCACACCCCTTTCGGGGGGATTATTTCTCTTTGCTGGGGCCGGCGGGCTTAGACGTACGGGCAAACCGGAACGGGCGGACAATCCTTCGGGGGCGTACATCTCTCTGCCCGCCATTGGAATTGGCGCGGGCCCTGCAAGAGGAGGAGGGGAAGAACGAGGGAGAGTGGGAGGAAGGGGAGGGGGAAGGACGAAGGAAGAGGGAAGATACCACGTTGTGAAGGCGTCCTTGGCGCGTGCGTGGTTCCTGAGCGCCGAAACGCAATTCCAGAATAATTTGTGAGGACGTCGCACGCGAGAGCGCAGTCCTGAGTACATTGTGAGGAAATCTCAGGCGGAAGCGGGGGCCCTGACTAAGTTGCGAGGAAGTCTCAAGCGGGAGCGCCGTTCCTGAGCAAATTGCACGGAAGTCTCAGGCGGGAGCGGGGGTCTTCATTAAATTGCGAGGAAGTCTCAGGCGGGAGCGCCGTTCTTGAGTCAATTGCGCGGAAAGTCAGGCGGGAGCGGGGGTCCTGAGTAAATTCGAGGAAGTCTCAGACGGGAGCGCCTTTCCTGAGTAAATTGCGCGGAAGTCTCAGGCGGGAGCGGGGGTCCTGAGTAAAAATCGAGGAAGTCTCAGGCGGGAGCCGTTGTTGTTGTAGCCCGGGGGGCAGGGGCACAGTTTGAGCAGGAAGACTTTCCTTGAGAAAAAACAAGGTGCGAGCCCCGGGGGTGGCACTTCAATCGAAAAAAATCAATGTGCACCGGTGGGGGGGGATAGCAATAACAACAACGTTCCTGGCCGAGATTTCCTCCTTACTCAGGGCCGGTGCTTTTGCTCGCCGCCGAGAGCCGCCGTCCCAACAAAACCAGTGGTACCGCTCGAGTCTTCCCCTCGTTTTGCCTTGGACTGGCGCGCTACTCTTTCTCTCATCGGCGCCCCCCCCAGCAACAACAACTCTCCCGCTCGAGACTTCCTCCCTTTTTTACTCAAGGCGGTGCCTTTGCTCGCCGCCGAAAACCGCCGCCCCAACAAAGCCCGCGCTCCCGCCCGAGACTTCCTCCCGTCTTGCGCTGGACTGGCGCCCTACTCTCTACTTCCTCTTTCCTCATGACGGTGCTGTTCCTCGCCGCCGACAGCCCCCGTCACGACAAAACCACGGTTCCCGCTCGAGACTTCCTCCCGTCTTACTCAGTGCGGTGTTCTTTCTCGCCGCCGACAACCGCCGCCCCAACAAAGCCAGCGTTCCCGCTCGAGACTTCGTTTTTATTGTACGTTGGACTAACGCCCTGCTCGAGACTTCCTCCCTTTCTATTCAGGGCCAGGTCCTTGCCTCGCCGCCAACAGCCCCCATCCCCACCAAGGCAATCCTGTCGCTCGATACTTCCTTGTGCTTTACCCTTGGCTGGGGCTCCACTGGCGGTCTCGCATCGGCGCAGCAAGGCGCGGGCATGCGTTTTCGAGGCCGGATATGTTGAATTTCCTCGGAGGAGGTGTTTGCAAGATCTCATTGGGCGGGAGACATGGGAATGGGAATAACGGACCCCGCTATAGAAATTCCACCATGATGGGATGGTTATCACGGTGGTCGCATGCTTCGTGTGGAAACATCGCGCCTGAAGGTAATATGATACTTGTTGGTGGTGGTGTTTTGAATAATTATTGTTGATCCCCCCTCTAGGGCACATGGTGTTTTTTCAGTCGAGGTGGCCCCCCCCCCGGGACTCGCACCTTCTTTTTTGATGAGGAAAAATGTTGGGTCTCAGAATTGTATGTGTTGGGATTCCGGTTTACAGCAACAACAACAACAACAGCAACAACAATGGCTCCCGCTTGACATTCCATCACAATTGTTTCCCAATTCGCGCTCTCGCGTGGGATTTCCTTTCAATGTATTCCGACGCCGCGCCCTCGACACCCAGGAATCACGCTCTCGCCCTGGCTTATCTCACGATTTACTTGGGAATCGCGGCCTCGCTCGAGTCTTCCTCGCGATTCATGCAGGGTTCACACTTCAGCAAGCCGCCTGCTCGACCTGGCCGCCTGGGCCCGCCCGCCCGGCCCGCCTGTTAGGGTCTACCCGCCTGATCTGCCCGTCTGGTTCTGCCACGTGATTTCTGTTGGTAGCCCCCCTCCTGCTAATCTCTCTCTCGTGATCCGTCCTCCTCCCTCCCCCTTGTCCCTTTTTGCCATCCATCCTCTCTTCCCCTGCGGTAGGGTCTGCATGCAACACACGCTGCAGATAAGAAAGATTTACCCCCAGGGGGGCACGATCGAAGACGAAGAGGGCGGGCATCAAGGTTTTAGAATATACGCGCTGAATGGCACGCGAGCAGGTAAGAGCGGTCAGTCTTAAAATGATTGCTGGTGTTGTTGAGTTCTCAGTTCTAAAGAATCTGTATTGTGATCCCCCCTCCTGTAACCATTGTATTTGTATCACTGTAGTGCTTCTCCCGGGGCTCGCAACTTGGTTCTTCCAAGGGAAAGTATGGAGTCACCAACTGCGCCCCTGCCCCCTGGTTTACAACAACAGCAGCTCCTGCCAGATACTTTCTCACAGTGTACTTCCAAATTGCGCTCTTGCGCGGGATTGCACCACAATGTATGCAAGAATCGCGCTCTCGCATGGGACTTCCTTGCAAATTATTCCGACGCAGCGCCCTCGACACTCAGGAATCACGCTTTCGCCCTGGCTTATCTCACGATTTACTTGGGAATCGCGGCCTCGCTCGAGTCTTCCTCGCGACTCATGCAGGATTCACGCTTCAGCAAGCCGCCTGCTCGACCTGGCCTCCTGGGCCCGCCCGCCCGGCCCGCCTGTTAGGGTCTACCCGCCTGATCTGCCCGTCTGGTTCTGCCACGTGATTCCTGTTGGTAGCCCCCCCCCCCCTCCTGATAATCTCGTGCTCCATCCTTCTCCCCCTCCCCCTTTCCATATGTTTTTCCCTTGTTTCAGAACTGCACCACTTACACGCGGCGGGTAAGGAAGATATACTCCCAAGGGGGTACGATCGAAGACGACGAGGGCGGCTATCGAGGGTTTGGGATACGCGTGTTGAATCGCACGCGGGCAAATAAGAGCGAACAGTTGTCAATGATTGTTAAGGTTGTTGCAGTTGTTGGTCATGGTCTGGTGGTTGTTATTGTTGTTGTTGGTGGTGTTGTTGTTGAAGTTGTTGGTTGTTGTTGTTGGTTGTTGTTGGTTGTTGTGGTTTATTGGTTGTTGGTTGGTGTTTGTTTATGTTGTTTGTTGCTTGTTGCTTGTTGTGTGTTGTTTGTTGTGTGCTGTTCGTCATCGCCATCGTCGTCGCCGTCGTCGTCGTCGCCTCCCCCGCGACCCACCAGCGACTCACCCCGCCCGCGACCAGCCCCGTGACCCAACTGCGACCCACTCGCGACCCACCCGCGACCGGATTCTCTCCCGTACCCATGTCGGTCGTACCGGTCTTAGCGGGGGGGCCTCTAGCCCGCCGCCGCGGCGCCACAGCCAGGTCCCGAGATCGCCGGCGGGCGGCGAGGGGCCGCCGCCGCCCCCGGCCGAGGACGGGCACGGAGGCCAGCTCGCTCCGCTCTCGCCCGCAGCGCGGCGCCGCACCTCGATCGAAATTCGATTATCAGGGGGCCAACACGAGGGTGCGAAGCTAGTCGCGCTTCGTGGTCTGGGCGACTTCAGAGATCCTCATCCTATTCCAGGTTGGGGGTGGTGGGGGTGGTTTCTCCTCCTCCCTCCTCCTTCTCCTTCTTCCTCCTCCTCCTCCTCCTCCTCCTCCTCCTCCTCCTCCTCCTCCCTCCTCCCTCCTCCCTCCTCCCTCCTCCCTCCTCCCTCCTCCTCCCTCCCTCCTCCCTCCTCCCTCTCCCTCCTCTGGCGGCCGCGTGTCTGCCGCGCGCCGGAAGCAACATGATCGGGAGCCGGCGCAAGCCCCAAACCCCAGGACAAGCAAGCCCCACAGCCGACGGGGCGCGCCGACCGGGGCCTTTACTTCGCATGCCCGGGAGCGCGGCGGCAACGTACACGAGGCCGCGTGGTGTGAGAGGTCGCCTAGGCCGCCCATTTTGCCCACGACCATCGTCACGAAACGCTTTTTTACCATTTGGCCGTGGGGGTCTGGCGACCCGGCGCCCGAATAAGTATTCGACAACATCTTTTTGAAGCGAGTGTTGATCATAGCCTCAGACGCGTCGCTCGTCATGGGGACTTGCCGCAGCATGTCCTCTAGCTTGTCATCTTTCAAATCGGTACTGATGGTGGCCGCCTCCACGTCGCCCATCCGGCCGGACAGGGTTTCGCCGACGGACGTGACCTTGACCTCCAGATTCCCGAAGTCGCGGCGCAGGGCTTCCACCACATATGCCATAGGTGCCAATTGCCGCTTGAGGAGTTTGGCGATCCCGCCCGTCGTCACGGACTCCGTGTCCATGATGCTGGCCTCGGCGCTCGAGAAGTCCGGCTGCCGGGAGGAGTTCACGGATTGTCTGTCTTGCCCGTCCCCCCCGTCGTCCAGCAAGTCGTCGTCGTCCAGCTCGGTCAAGGGGCTCCTGAGGCGGGCCCGCCTGTCGACAGGAGTGGCAGGAGTGGCGTGGGCCTCAACTTCGACTGGCGCTGCATCTGATGACGCCCCGCCTAGCACTCCACGCACTGGGGCGCCTGGCTGCCGCGAGCTCGCCGGCATGACAGGCGGCTGTCTCTGGGCAGGTCTGGGAAGCTCGGGTCTCTGGGGGAATTCCTTCCCCCCAGGGACGGCGAGGTTCACTTTGGGTCTGCAGCTTGAGCTTTAGCAGGACCCCGTGAAGGTGGCGAAACATGCGCAGGTGGCAGGCCCCCAGGTAGCCGCGAGGTTTGGTCTGGATGCGTGTAGGACACCAGTCCGGTGGACCTCATAGGAGCCCACTAATGTGACGACAGTGTCGCAGGTGGCCCCCCCCCCAGGTAGCCGCGCGAGATCCAATTTGCATGCGCGTAAGATCCCACTCCGTTGGGCCCCGCAGGAGGTCACGACAGTCGCGACAATTGCGCAAGTGGCAGCCATTGTCGTGCTGAGACATGAAATCCAGCAGGCTGCAAAAGGCAGGAGGAGAGAGAGGCGAGAGTGGGCGGGAGGAGGTTGCGTGAGCAGTGTTCGACTCAAAACGGGGGCCCAACCAGAGGGAGGGCATCGGAGAAACTCACGGCGCTCATGTTTCATTTGTTTTGCCATTTGCGGCGTCGCCGGGCCCTCGCCGGGCCCCTGGGCCGTCAAGGAACGAGGCGACGGAACCCATGTTTTGTCCGAGGACGAGGAGGGGGAGGAGGAGGAAAAGGGAGAGGAGGAGGGGTAGAAGGAGGAAAAGGAGGAGGAGGAGGAGGAGGAGGAGGAAAAGGAGGAAAAGGAGGAACAGTAGAAGGAGGAAGAGGAGGAGGAGGAGAGGAGGAGGAGGAGGATGGAGGAGGAGGCGGAGGAGGGAGGAGGAGGAAGAGGAGAGGAGGAGGAGGAGAGGAGGAGGCGGGGGAGGAGGTGGAGGAGGAGGAGGGGGGGGAGGAGGAGGAGGAGGAGGAGGAGGAGGAGAAGGAGGAGGAGAGGAGAGGAGGAGGAGGAGGACGAGGAGGAGGAGGAGGACGAGGACCGAGGACGAGGACGAGGACGAGGACGAGGGACGAGGACGGACGAGGACGAGGCCGAGGTGGAGGAGGAGGAGGAGGAGGAGGAGGAGGAGGAGGAGGGGGGAGGAGGAGGAGGAGGAGAGGAGGAGGAGGAGGAGGAGGGAAAGGAGGGGGGGAGGAGGAGGAGGCTCTCGCTCGCTGTCCGACCTGCGCCCGCCCCCAGGGGACCCGGCCTCCGCCAACCCCGTCACGGCCCGCCCCGCCGGTGACGCAGAGCGGAGGCCGCTCCCGGGCACCCCCCCGCGTCAAGCGTCAGGAGGGGCGGGAGACTTTCTCCGCCATCCTGTTCCTGATAAGTGCAGTGGAGACCCATGCCAAGAAACACCCTGCTTGCCTCCAGGGTGCCCTGGGTTTCTTTGGTTTCGACGGCTTTGCTGTGGAAGGCGCGATGTCCCCGCGGCAAAAATCAATGGATGCCCGGGGATCTCAAGGTTGGGTTTCTTGTGGAAGGTTTCTTGTGGTCGGGCCCTACTGTAACTCCTCCCTGTCGCGCCCCGAGACGTGTCGGCAGGGCGGGCTGGGCGTTTCGCTTGAGACTTTGCCGCGCACGATCCTCAAGCTTGAAATCTGCAGTAGTTCCACAGATGGAGGGCGGTTCGTTTTCAAAACTGGCCTCTCGCATTAGCGCCGCGCACCTTCGTTTTCAAAGTTTGCATGAGTTTCACGGTCGGTTGGTGGGCGGTTTTCACAATGTGGTTCTCGGCTTAACACCGCGCGCATGCGTTGTAACAGTTCACAAAGGTGTCACGGATGGAGGGCGGGCGGTGTTTCAAATGTGGTTCTCACTTAGCGCCGCGCGCATTGAGGAATTGTGTTTTGGCACCGTTCAGGATTTCCAGGCGGGTGTCTTCCAACGGCGCAATTCCCTCGGTGAAATCATAGTTGTAGGGGCATATAAAGAGGGAATATGCTAGGAGGATTCATTGCAACATCGTTGATGAGTCTTGGGCTTCCACTGGTCCCACCTCCTCCTGCACCTCCTGCTTTTCCTGCTCCTCCTCCTCCTCATCCTCATCCCCTCCCCTCTTGGACCTCCTCGTCCTCCTCCCCTTCCCCCTCTGCCGCCGCTTCTTTGCCCCTCCCCCCCCTCCTTCATCCCTCTCCCCCCCCCGCCCTTTCCTTCACAATTACACCATATGAGTACTACTACCCTCCTCTCTCCCCTGACTCTGTTCGGATCGGAGTGTGTCCCCTCCTCTCCGCGTATGTTTTTTTGTTTTTTTTCACAGGATGTCATTATTTGGTTTCCCGTGTGTGTGTTTTTCAATCCGGTCGTTTCCAGTTCTTTCAAAATAATGATCCCGCTGCAGCGCCGCCCTCATTTCCGCGCTTCGGTCATTCAAAATTGTGCTCCCGCTGCAACGCTGGCTTCTTTCCCGCGCCACTGGTTGTTTCAAATCGCGTTCCCGCAGCAGTATTGGCGTGTTCGGTCCTTCAAGTAGCGCTGTCGCTGTAGCGCTGGCCTCGTTCCAGTGCTTCGGTCCTTCCAAATCGTGCTCCCGCTGCAGCGCTGGCCTCATTCCCGCTTTCGGTCCTGGCCTCGTTCCCGCGCTCCAGTCCTTCTAAATCGTGCTCCCGCCGCAGCTTTGGTGTCATTTACGTCGGTCCTGGCCTCCGTCGGTCCCATGCCACGGCATGCAATGCGGTGCTGTGTTGTTTACTGCTGTTGTGCGATGCCATGCGTTGCGTTGCTGTGCTTTGTGATGCAATGCTCCGCTACGCAGTGCCACGCCATGCTATTACATGCGATGCTCTGCCGTGCTCTTCTACGCCATGCTTGTCCATCCATCGCGTACCCTCTTGGGATCATTGCCCTGCTCGACATCCGACTGCGCGAATAGGTACGAAATCTGCGCCATGGTAAGGGACTGGAGGGAGGGGTAGGACGTCAGATGTGGCACTAGCGCACCTAGCTTGCCCCCCTTCCCCTCCCCCCTCCCGGCCCCATCCCCTCCTCGAAGCGGGGGGGACAGAAGGGAGGCTGCCGGCGGCCGGCGGTGTATCGCCGGTTCCATGTCGATGCTTCCCCCCTGACAGGTCCTTCCGTCGCGTTCCCTTTCAGGGGAGAGGCAGGGTCTAGGAATCGCAAACATACATCCGTCAGGGCTTCGCCCCCTGCCGCCGGCCCCCTCTCTCGGAGAATGCGCTATGCAGGAGCTATGTCATGAGGCCTGGGCGCTGTCACGAAGCAGTATCGGAACTTCACGCGAGGCCGACTCGTGATGAGCAAAACCAATAGATGAACAGAGGGGTTACCACACCTGGCGATTGGTAAGACGTCGTGGCCCTGCCGATCTGCGTGAGGGGTGCCGCCGAATTTCAGAAATGTGGCAAATCCCCTGTGCTTTTGGACCCTGACCTCGCCGATCTGCGTGAGGGGTGCCACCGAATTTCAGAAATGTGGCAAATCCCATGTGTTTTTGGACCCTGACCCCGCCGATTTGCGTGATGGGTGTCAACTTTTACCCACCCCAGCAATTCAGAGCATACGTTTTGGGCGTGGTAAAAATGCCCGTTTTGGCCTTCCCCCCTCGCGCGGTCCATCAACAAGGAACAGTAAGCAGCAAGAAGTCAACAAGGAACAGTGAGCAGCAAGAATCAGAACTGTAACAGTGGAAACTGGAAGCTGCAACTGGTACAGGAAACTGCGAACCTTCGCCTTACAGACTGGTGGCCCCACAAGGGGGCCGGCCGATTTTGGGCGTGCGGGTTCTGCCGCTTCGCCACGCGAAGCGGCGCTGGCCTGGTGTGTCGGGGATGCCTTCCCCGCTCCATGGATCCGGCACCTACGCGCTTAATTCCTGGATCCCTAATGCATTCCAGCGCGTGCCCGACAGGACGAAGCGGAGGCGGGGGGAGGCGGATGGGGTGGTGGGTGCGGGGATTTGCCCGAAATCGCGCGCGCGCTCATCCCATCATGTGGAAGGCTCTGGGACGCGCTCGCGCCCCCTGGGTCATACCCCCCCTCTCGAGATGCTTGCCTCACTTGCGCCAGAGGGAGGCCATACCTCTCCGCCTCTGCCCCCCCGAGGCGGCACCTTTCGGGTGGGGGAGGGGTCTCATGCGTCGCACCCGCGGGGGCCCCACTCCGCGACTGACAGAGCGGGCCTCGCTCTGCGACCGGAGGCGCCTCGCCGCGCGTCGGGGCACCGATGGCACTGCTCGGCGGGGAGGGTCTCGCCGTCGGGTCGCGGCGCAGCTGCGTCGCGGGTGTCTTTGTCCAGCGACTGGGTCGGGCGTTTCGCTGCGCGATTGGACACCCGCGCGCTGGCCGGGGTATGGCGCGGGGGTGGCGCAGATGCGCCCGCCTCCATTGCACGTAAGAGTGACCATTCGCCGGAGTGACATTTGGTGCGCGCTCACTGGGGTCCCCCGATCGCCGCGCTCGGTGCGATAGTAGCGTTTTGCGCGCTTGTGTTTGGCCTCCTCGCACCTCCCAAAAAGCCGCGCACCAAAGGTCACTCTTGCCCAAGGTCACTCTTACGTGCAGCCGACCGCCCCACGAGACAGAAGGGGGGCGCAGGAGCAGCAACCCCAATTCTTGACGCCTCGCGTATTTATCGCCACGGGTTTGCCGTTTGCACGTTTCCTTGGGCTGTCCTTGCAGACTCCCTGGGATTGCACGCCCGCTGGCCTCTCAGACGCCCTGGGTTGCTGCCGCTCGCCGCCTGATCCGCGGCTCCGCGCGCGCCCGCTAGTTAAGTCGCGGCCGCAGCCCGACCGTGACCGCTCGCCGTCGGCGCCTCCGCCTGCGGCTGCAAAAAAGTATTTATCCCCACGAGCCCATCCAGCAACGGTGCCCAGGCGAGGTGCCCTAATCAAGGGAGCGTGGCAGCAGTTGAAGAGCTCGGGGGGCCAGAGGCTCCATGGATGCCTCTCGGAGTCTCCTGGGATGTCTCCAGAGGATGCTCCTGGATGCCCTCGATGCCTCTGTCAGGGAAATGTGGGAGCACGCAATGGAACAAACATATGGGCGGCCGTCAAACCGTCTTTCGCCGCACCATCGTTAGTCGTGGTGCTGCAGTGTGCCTGTGATTGTCTCTCGCTTTGCTCTCTCCCCCTCGCTCTCTTCTGTTCGCTCTCTCCCTCCCCTCTTGCCCCAGTTTGTGGTTCGGCTGGAGCTTGGCGCCGCATGGGCGACCTCCTCCCGTTCCGCCGCCGGTCGCCGCGCCGTTGCGTCCCCACCTGCTGGGATGTCTGAGCCGGTCACCTGTTAATGAGGGTCATTTTGTCCCTGGCATGTGCACACGCCGCTGCGGCCTATGCGCCACTGCGGCCAGCTATCTTCGTTCAGCGTCCCGAACGTTGCCCCGCTTCTTGACATTCGTCCTGGAGCCGCCGACCAAAAAAATATCCCCACCAGCCCATGTGTGTTCGTCCCTGTTGGCCTGCAGCCTAGTATTCTGGACTGCTTGCGCAGCCCCGCGCTTCGCCACGTTCGGTGGCGCGTCTACCTCCTGGCGCCTGGTGCGACAACATTCAATTCGTCATCTTCCCAGTGGTCTCGCCTTTGGGATGCCCGCATGGTGGCCGCCTGGCTCGCCTGGCAGCTTTCGCAGCCTGCCTTCAGCTCCTGGCGCCCGTCAGCCTCCCTCGGCGGCAGCCTCGGCAGCCGTGATTGCGTCCGCTGGGTAATTAAGCTTCGCCGCTAGCCCAGGTTGACCTTTGACGCCGCCGGCGCCTTCGCCTGCGGCTGCGACGAAAAAAATATCCCCACCAGCTTCCCCTTAGCTGTTCTCTGGTTGTGTCTTTCTCTTTTTCCCTCCCCCCTTGCGTCCATTCAGGCCGTAGCTATTGCGTTACGACGTTTGGACGGCGTGCGGCACGTCCGTTTCGCTTGCGATCAAAAAATATCCCCACCAGCCCATGTAGAAACGATTGCCAGGTGAGTCGGTTAATCAAGGACGCCTGGAAGCACGCGGTCGCACAGCCGTTTTGGAAACGTCAAAAATGGGTAGGCAGTACCCTGGACCAGAAAACAACGATAACACATTGCTTCGCGCAGCGAAGTGTAAGACAGCAGTCAGTGCACGATGCGCCATGGTGTTCCCTGTGGTAAGCGTCTTTGGCGAAGGTTGCTGCATCTACGATCCGACGCCAATGTTGCGCAGATTAGAGTCGCATCTCGATGGGCATCCTTGATTTTAGCCCTTGCGCGGATTTGTATTTTGAACCCGCGTGCGTTTCGGAATTTCTCGGGTGTTGGTGCTGCTGCCGGTGCTGCTGTTGATGCTGTTGCTGGTGCTGCTTCCGTTGATGCTGTTGATGCTGTTGCAGGTGTTGCTGCTGCGGGTGCTGCTGCTTGTGGTGTTCCTGCTGGTGGTGGTGCTGCTGCCAGGACCACTTTGGGGGCAGGAGGAGAAAGAGGAGGAGGAGGAGGAGGAAGAGGAAGAGGAGGAGGAGGATAACCAGAAAACCCGGAGGAGGAAACCATCTTTGGGTTTCTAGGGCCCTGTTGGAACCGTCTTGGACCATCTTGGACGCTGCTATGAGCCACGCCCAAGGAGGGGGGATATTGACCTCCCAAGCAGGGGAGGAAGGAGGTTGGATATTGCAGGGTGTTCAGGGTCATTGTTGGGTCGTTGCAGGGTCATTGCTTTGTCTTTGGCGCTGTCTTGGGGCTCTTGGGGGGGGGAGGCCTCTTGGGGCCGTCTTGGCCCCCGCTGTTCAGAAAGGAGGGGGGTTCTAATTTCGGAGGCTCAAACATGCCGTCTTTGGGCCCTCTCGGGCCGCGCTTGAAGCGCTCCTGGGCGCTCTTGGGGCCATCTCGGGGCCTGATGTGGCCCTTCTTGGGGCTCTTTTGGGCCGTCTTGGGGCCATATTGAAGCCTCAAGAACCCATCGGAGGCGAGAAAACGAGAAGGCAAAACACATTGAACTTCTTCAGCTTGTTGAAGGGTTTTGACCTCTTGGGGGGTCCTCGGAGGGCTCGGAGGGCACTTGAGATCCCCTTGGGGCCGTCTTGGGGCCTCTTGGATGCGTGTCGGAGGCTATCATGAGCCATATTGGGCCAGCTTGGAGACTATCTTGGGGTTTCTGGGGCCCTCTTGGAGCCATCTTGGGCAACAAAAACGCTCTGGCACATCGGGGCCCTCGCCGTCCAGACCCAGGGAGGGGGGGGGGGTAAACCTCACGAGCAGACAGTGTTGGAAAAAGGAAACGCCCTAGACCACCTGCGCCCAGAGGGCTGGTGGGATTGAGCCTTGTTAGCGACGGTTACGGAATGCCGTGTTCGT
Organism: Prorocentrum cordatum; assembly: GCA_963575745.1. Taxonomy (NCBI): domain Eukaryota; class Dinophyceae; order Prorocentrales; family Prorocentraceae; genus Prorocentrum; species Prorocentrum cordatum. The sequence continues at coordinate 416,717 of CAUYUJ010019248.1, read as the reverse complement.
GTGCGGTATTCGTAAGCAGCCGAAAGCCAGCGACGTCGTTCATAGAACACTGCACACCTCGCGGAACTCAAAATGCCGTCTTGGCACCTCGCGATGTCACGGCAAGGCGCGAGTGAGGGTCAGTCCTTTGGGGCGCCCGAGAGCGGTGGCGGGCTGGAGCGGCTGGGTCAGGAAATCCTACCTTTGTTTCTGGTGCCGGGGGAGGCGTGCAGGTGGCCGCCCGTGGCACAGCAGGTGCAAGCACCGCCGCCCATCCGCCGCCAGTCAGCACCTTCAGGACAACGGCCTGCCAACCCAAACATTATGCTGTGTTGTCGCAGGCGCTTCACTTGCGCAAGCCGCTTTGGCTCAAGCACACTGCCGGAAGCAGCCGGGATTTTTTCTATCAGTGCGTCGAAGCCGGGGCAGCCATGAGAGCAATTCTGGCTCTGATCAGCGCCGCCAGCCTTGTCTGTGCACGCGCAGCCGAGTCCGATCAGCCCCTGCCCTTCAATGGGGTCTTCGTGGCTGCGGGCGTGGCCGCGGTGGTTGCTACCGGGGTTGGCCTCATGATCTACCAGACGCCCAAGGACATGCGCGGGCCTGGCAAGATGTTCAAGGTCAAGACTCTGAACGGAGTCGAGTCGTTGCACCAGGTGATCCTTCCCAACGTACTCCCCGCCGCGACCGTCACGTTGGTGGCCGTCCCCCTCAGCTTGGCTCTCGGCATTGCCACTGGCACAACGCCGATGACTGCAATTGCCACTGCCATTGTTGGCGGCCTCGTGAGCGGCAGCTTCGGGGATTCTGCCTTCAATATTGTGGGCCCCGCCGGGGCGCTTGTGGGCATCCTCATGCGCTTCACTGCCACGTACGGCGCAGAGGTCCTTCCGTGGCTCTCCTTGATGTCCGGGTGCATGATCACTCTCACGATCTTGCTGCGCCTCCACGAGTACTGCATGTTCATGCCGAAGGCAGTCTTCGAGGGCTTCACTGTGAGTGTGGCACTCACCATTGGCTTGGGCCAGACAGACTTCGCCTTCGGCCTCAGCCCTCAGGCACCAGCCAAAATTGAGGGCCTAGAGCTCTCCCCGGGGATCTGGAAGTTGGGCGCGTCCATCAAGGCCTTCGGAACTATCCAGGCCTCGAGCACCATATTCTTCCTCGTCGGCTTCACTACGATGTACGTTCTATTTAAGATAAAGCCCTCGATCCCCTGGATGGTGCCTTTCGCCTTCGTGGCTTGCTTTATCGGCGCTCTGTGCGACGAGGACGCGCTGGGGGTCGTTCCGCTGGACCTCCCAAACTTGAGGTCCAAGTATGGGACTCTGAGCTTCTGGGCTGTGCAAGGGCTGAAGCCCTTGACTCAGATTGTTGCGGATGCCAACGATGGCGAGGGGGGCAGTTACGGTGAACTCTTGATGGGTGCTCTCTCCGTCACGATCGTGGCAGTCCTGGAGACGCTGATCAGCGCCCAGATCGCGAAGACCCGTTCAAAAATGCCGTACGACGACGTGAAGGAGCTCCAGGGTCTGGCCTTGAGCCACTTTGCATGTGGGATCTGCGGCCTGATGCCTCCCACCGGCGTTTTCGTACGCACCAGCGTGAACTTGTCCACCGGGGCCACTCATAAGACGTCACAGTTCATCCAAGGCTTCTTGGTCTTCGTGTTCGCTGCAGTTGCCATGAAGTTCGTGTCCTACATCCCCCAGGGCGGCATTGCGGCCATTCTTGTCATGTCGTGCTTCCGCATGGTGCCGTGGGGCTACGTGCAGAAGTTGTGGGACGAGCAGAAGTGGCACTTCGGGCTCCTCTGCGTGGTGGCTCTGGTGTGCTGGGTCGTCGACTCCGTGACTGGGCTCGTCGTTGGCACAATGGTGGCCCTGCTCGTCACAGGAAAGGAGACCGCGCGCGGCCACGCAGAGATCTCGATCACGGCGGCAGGCAACAAGCGGCTCGCGGACGGGTCGCCCGAAATGATCTCGATCGATGCGCTCGCCGTCGACAAGGTGGATCTGGCGCGCAGGGTGAAGGAGGACTCGGAGTCGGAGTCGGAGGATGACTCTTCCGAGGAGTCGGAGCTGGAGTCGCAGCTGGCCAACACGAAGCCAAGCTACTCTCACATGGCGTATGCCCCGGAGTTTGACCAGTTCAGTCGACAGGAGAGCGATCAGTTCGGTCGGCAGGAGAGCGTGACACCAGAACTGTTCGCACGCGAGGGCAAGGAGCGTCTCACGCCAACGGTTCGTGGTGATCGCGTCTTCCTCTACAAGTTCCTCGGGCAGTTGGACTTCTTGGCAGGGGACCGGCACGTGGATCGCGTCCAAGGCATTCTCAAGTCCGGCCCCAAGGCAGTGGTGCTTGCCATGCAGAACGTACCGTGGGTGGATCCCGACGGCTTGGAGGCCTTGCGGGACATCGTTATGATGCTCGACGGAAACAGTGTGCAGGTCTACTTGGCTTGCCCCCGCCCCAAAGTCACGGAGGCTTTGGAGAAGGAGGCGTGGTACCACGAGAAGATCGGCAGCGGCCAGTTTGTCTTCCCCACGGAGAAGTCTGCTCTTGTCTCCGCGGTCGGGAAGCCCTTGGACGGGCAGATCGGTTCCCCAAGCCCCATGTTGGTGGGTGCCTGAGTTGCTCGGGCTGGACAAAAGTGGGGGTTAGGGAAAGGGAGGGTTATCAAATCAGCTGCGTGCACCCGGCTTCGGCCCCGTCGCTGGGGGCTTTCCTCGATGCATGGGTGTTTCTGTCGCCGGGAGGTGCCGGGAAAATCAGCTGCGTGAGCTGATTCGCTGAGCCCTTTTAGCTTGCCCCCGCTTGCGTCCGACCCAGTTTACCATGGGTCAGCGGCCAGTCTGTCCTGAGACCACCAATCGATTAAAGCTTTAGATTTTCGCAGCGTCAAATGCACGGTTTCAAGGGAGTCGGTTGCGGCATTGTCGCAAGCGATGTGCCACGGCGGGGCTTTCGCATCTCAGCCGGCCTAATTACGGCCAACGGAACCTTGGACGCGGGCAGTATATCGTGCGATGTATGTTTACATTTTCCATGCAGATAAGGGACGATCGTCCCAATATTTGGGCTTGGGTGTTGCGCGGCGGTTCTGAATCCAGACTGCTTGAGCAGACACATCCGCTTCAGACCTGGCTTTGACGACCAGTTAGCTGGGCCCATCAGACTCGAGACTCGCCGAATTGTGCGCCTGCATTCAAGGTGCCTTCGGTCTGCCTCCTCCCCCTCCTCGCCCTCCCCCTCAACACGGGGAGCACCCAATGCAGAGGTGAGAATCCTACAGACCTGAATCGTGAGACGTCTACCTGTTAGAGCACCCTTTGGTTGCCAAGGAGGTTTGGGGGGGGGGCGGCTAATGGATGAAGCGTTCGATTCGCGATTGGCGTTGGATCGGATTCGCGATTTGCTTATATATGTGATAGAGCGCTTTCTGCCGCTGCTGGTGGGGGGAATTCAAACCCCCGCAAGACAAGAGGAGGGTGTCTGGGCCGTCCTCCTTGGAAACATTATTCAGGGGGTCCAGAAACCCCCCCAACAACGACGACGACGACCACCACCACCACCACACCCACCACCAGCACCACCAGCACCAGCACCACCACGACCACGGCTACGACCACGACCGCGAAGACGACGACGACGACGAAGACGACGAGTCACGACGCACGACGACCACGACGACCACGACGACCACGACCACGACGACGACGACGACGACGACGCCGATGCCACAGTCGACGACGACCACGACGACCACGACGACGCAGATCACGACGACGACGACGAACACGGAGAAGACGACTTCAACGACGAGCAGAGCAGAGGGGGAGTAGAGTATAACATAATACGTTCAAATTATAATAAGGTCAAGACCGTCAAGCTCAAGGTTCAGGAAGACGGGGTGGTGGGCAAATTGAAACATCTCCAGTTATTGCCGTCCGATGTGCCGCCAGCCCCCACTTCTCCTCCACGCCAGTCCGCCATGGCAGCAAGGCTGAACGCCGTGGCGTTGGCGGGACGCGCGTGGGACAGCGCGTCGTCCGCCGCGTCTCGCGCCGCCACGGCGTGGATGGCGGCGTCGGGCGGCTTCCGCGGCATCATCGTTCACGCCGTCGCTGAGTGCGGCGGCTGGGAGCCGCGGGGGGGTCGCAGTATACTCCCAGGTTTGGGCCAGTAGCCTTGGCGCCTTGGCCGTATCTTTTTGGTCCGTTGCGGGCTCATTCTCGGGCTCTGCTTCGAACAGGTGTTGCGCCGGGCCAGCGAGGCGGCGCACGCCCGCGCCCGCGTGGCCGGCGAGGCCAGCGCGGTCGGGCCCCCAAGGCCTTTTGGGTTGCTTGCGATGCCGCCCTGGCGTTAGGCATTCGGCGGTCAGCGCCGAACTCGCCGGAGCGTGGATGGATCGTGGCCAATCGGGTCGCCTCTGGAAGGCCTTGATGTTGTCGTGGCGTTTTTGTTGATGGCGGGGCGAGGCCTTCTTCGCCGTGGGCGGCGAACCGCGGTCGGGGACATTGGCCTCTGCAGCGCGTTTCCTAGTCTCGAGCGGGACGCCATCCAGGAGTCCTGCGCCAGGCAGTTCACGGGCCTGCTGGCTTGGTTATTGCGGCGCCGTGCGGCCCCATCGCGGGCTCAGCTGCCGAGCAGGGGGATCATGGACGTCTCCCAGGGCGCGAGACAGGGCGCCCCCCTGTGGCGGCCTGTTGATCGGCGCCGTGATCTTGAACGCGGTCGAAGGTTTGGGAGGCGATCTCTCCGAGTAGGGAGAGGTATTCTTCGACGCAGTGTATTTCGACGACGGCCAGCTCTTCTGACATGAGCGCGACGTCGACGCCGTCCTGCGGGCACTGGGCGCTCGGTTCTCGGCCGTCCGAGCCACGCGCGTGTCCGCGCACGGGGCCAAGAGCGCGGCGCGCCATCTGGTCGCCAGCGACGCCCCAGACCCGAGGGCGCGCATCGCCCCTGCGCGGCGGACGCGTGCGACGCACCTCGCGCGCGCGCTGGGCGCGGGCGCCGACTCGCGCGAAGAGGCGCCCACCGCCATGACTGAACAGTTCCGCCGAGCCAGAGGGAAGGTCGCCGCCGCCCACGAGAGTTTCCCATATTTGGAGGACGCGGTCGCGGGCCTGCGCAGCCCCCCCCCCCGCGCCCACGCGTGTTCAGACTCGCTCTTCCTCTCGCGCAGACGCAGCCACATCATTTCCTCACTCGGACGCACGCGTGTTCAGGATCATTCACGCGCGCAGACTGCGAGGGCGTCTCAAGCGAGGCGCTGGCTTCAGCATTGCAGAGGAAGGTCGCCAGCTCACTCCTTGCTTCTCGCCCAGATTGCGGGGGCATCTCGAGCGGAGATCTCGGCCGCCTAACACATTGCGATTTCAGAGCAGGCTGCGAGGGCGTTTCAGGTGTTGCGTTGGTTTCGGCACTCCACAGGGGGGGGCCGCCATGGGGTCTCTCACGCGCTGATTGCGGGATGGTTACAGGGTGTTTGCTTGCTCGCATGCGCGCCCAATATCCTTTCGTTTCAGGGCAGGACGCAAGGTGTCCCCCGCGGCTTGCCTGCTTCAGCCCCGCATTTTTTCGGCCCGGCGCCCAATGTTCGCCGCGCCTCAGCAGGTTCGGCACATGAGCATCCCAAAGTGGCGCAGCCAGGGGGGGAACACTGAAGGGTCCGCGTCCAGCTCGCGGTGGTGTTTCGGTCCGTATGGCATTGTTTTGCTTTAGATGTTTTGCTCTCGTTGTTCAGCGCTCATCGCGATATAGCACGCGCGGCACTTCGGCGCCCGGCGGGGGGGCCGCCCAGGGCGAGGACATTCCAAGGTTGCCGCAAACATGGGGGGATGCTTCAGACGGCGCCATGTTTCTGCACCCGATGTTCCCCAGCCGCCCCGCGGTTTTAGGTCCTCGTTTTGAAGTGACGGCGCCCCGCGTCGCCTCCTCCACTTCCACCTCCTCCATCCCCCCCCCCCCCTCGTCCTCCCTCTGTTTTCCCTCTGCCCCCCCCCCCGGCCGTTTTGGCTCAGGCATGCCGGCCTGAGTTTGCAGCGGCAGTCGATGCTTCGTGCCTTTTTTTGGTCGCAGCCTTGCTTCCGCGGCGGCGGCCCCCGTGCCCTCGCGGGCAATCAATGGCCAGTGGTGGGGGCGGCGGCGCGGGCGCACGAGACCCAATCCAGCAGGGGCTCCACGCGTTGCAAAAGCGGTTCGACGCAATGGTGGCCAGTGGAGGAGGAAGCGGTTTTCCCGCTTTTACCGCGCCCACAATAATGAGACAGAGTTGCCAGATAAATTTTCGGCTCGCAGAGGAGACCAAGCAGCTGGAGGTGCCAATTTCATCGCGCTTGGCGCTTCCCGGGGGCGCCGGCAAAGAAGCGCGCGCGTCTTGGGGTAAACGGTCGGTCGAGACCAAGGAGGCCTTGGCGGCGACCAAGCCAGGGCGCGCCCAGCGCGCGAACATCGGTCACCGACTCGCACCGACAAAAGCGAATCACGTTAAGTTGGATCAGTCTGTCGCCGAGCAGTTGGAGACCAACTCTAACAAACCGATGAAGAGATTGCGATTTGCAGCCGTGAACGGGCCACTTCACTTCCTGTTTCTCCGATCGCGTCTCACGAGGTCGACCGGGCCGTCTTGGACGGGCGCCCGCGCCGCGGAAGGATGTCTTCGGGGCGTTCATGGACTCGAATGCGCTCAAGCTCGCCTCCGAAGCCCTCGGCGAGAGCGGCGATGCCCAGGAGGCGCCGAAGCCAGAGACAGCTTGGCCCCCCTTCGCGGCTGGCGGCAGCGGCTTCGGCATTCCTGGCGGCGGCGGCGGCTCAAGCGGCGCGGGAGGCGAGCGCGCGAGCCCCCGGTGGCCCGGGCCTCGACGAGCTAGGCGACGCACCCATCGATGACATCTCGGCTGCGGCCAAGGAGGGCGGCGCGGACAAGGCCGCCTTCGCTGCGCGGTTCGCGCCGAGCCGCGGGCTGCTTAATCCGGATGCCCCTGCGCCGCGGGCTTTCTGAATCCGGAGCGCCTTCTCCAGCTCCGCCACGCCCCGCCCTCCCCGCCCGGCCGCCCCAGGATCTCGATGGCCAGGGCCGCCGCGACGAGACGCGCAAGGACAACAGTTGACCGGCGTTTTGAGAATGATTGCGAGTCTCCTCGGGAAGCGCCCCGCTGGCGCAGGAGGTCGGCCCCGCCGGGGCCGAGGGAGTGAAAAGCTAGCTCGGCGGGGGGATCGGGGTGAAACGCGCTCTCGCCTCCATCCTTCCTGGGCGGGGGCGGCGGTCGTCGCTCGCTCGCGCCTTGGCTTTCTAGATGGCCTGCGGATAGCACGGGCATCTTGGCCCCTGGGCGTTTGATGCGCGTTGTTGTTGATGTACCTGGTTGGCCTTCTCGCAACGCGACGCGCGGTTGCCTTGGGCGGGGCGGGGCGGCGCAAGTCGAGCATCCGTTTGCTTCACCTCATCAGAGAGAGGTTTGGTATTTAACGCGCGTTTCTCGTCGGATGCGACTGGGTCCTCGACCTCGCCGAAAGTGTGTTTTTCCCGACCATCCTGTGGCGTTGGGTCCTCGTTTTGAAGAGACAGCGCCCCGCGCCCCACCTCCTCTCCTCCTCCTCCCCCTCCTCGCCCTCCCCCCTCCTCCCCCTCCTTGCCTCTGCTCTCGGCACACCCCTCACACGTTTCGTAGCCCCATAGGGAGCTCCACCGAAGGTCCCAGTGGCGCAGCCCGCATGCGGTCCCCCCACCCAGGGCATCGTTTCGTAGCCCCATAGGGAGCTCCACCGAAGGTCCCAGTGGCACAGCCCGCATGCGGTTCCCCCACCCAGGGCAGCGTTTCGTAGCCCCATAGGGAGCTCCACCGAAGTTCCCAGCGGCACAGCCCGCCTGGGGTTCCCCCACCCAGGGCAGCGCTTCGTAGCCCCATAGGGAGCTCCACCGAAGGTCCCAGTGGCACAGCCTGCATGCGTTCCCCCCACCCATGGCAGCGTTTCGTAGCCCCATAGGGAGCTCCACCGAAGGTCCCAGTGGCACAGCCCGCATGCGGTTCCCCCACCCAGGGCATCGCTTCGTGGCCCCATAGGGAGCTCCACCGAAGGTCACAGTGGCACAGCCCCCGTTGCCCCCGCATGCAGGTTCACTCAACTCGCCCGTTTGGGCAGCGGGTTCGTGGGCATATAGCTGCGCGTTTTGGAGCTTAGCCTTTCACACCAGAGCTTCGTTCGGTTTCTTTCCACGCATGCGGTGTACCCCCCTGGGGCAGCGCTTTTCTCTAGGAGAGGCATTTCGTGGGCCCAATAGGGAGACTCCACGATAGGGTCCCAGTTGAACAGCACCGCATGAGGGTTTTCCCCCCGCCCAGGGATGAAGGCGTTTTTCGTACCCCATAGGGGAGCTAACGTGGGCCCTTCCCGGTGTTTGGCACATCCCGCCCCGGGTTTCCCCTGGCCCCATAGGGAGCTCCACCGAGGTCCCAGTTGGCACCAGCTCCGCATTTGATTAGTGCGGTTTTTCCCCCCACCCAGGGCAGCAGCAGCAGCGCTCGCAGCGTTTTTCGTATTAGCCCATAGGGGAGGAGCTCCACCGAAGGTCCCAGTGGCACAGCCCGCATGCGGTTCCCCCACCCAGGGCTGCGTTTCGTGGCCCCATAGGGAGCTCCACCGAAGGCCCCAGTGGCGCAGTTCGCATGCGTTCCCCCCCACCCAGGGCAGCGTTTCGTGGCCCCATAGGGAGCTCCACCGAAGGTCCCAGTGGCGCAGTTCGCATGCGTCCCCCCCACCGAGTACAGCGTTTCGTGGCCCCATACGGGGGCCCCCCGAATGCGATGCCCACAACTGCATATGGTTGGGTCCTTCGCCAGGCTAATTAAGGTTGTTCGGCGCACGGGTGGGGCTCTGTCCTTTCCTGGCCAGGGCGCGCGTCTCCCCCGCGCGAGTCCGACGGCAGCTGATTATTACCTCGCCAGCGCCAGTTCTGCGAGAGCTTGCGAGGGGGCCCAAGCGGTCACGGACTGGGGCCATCGCCCCACAGCCCCCGTTGTTTGAACCTCAAAGCAAATGCGGCAAGCTCTTATCAGCTCACTTATCGCGCCCATCAGCGCCCGCCCACTTTCTGACCCTGCGCCTCGGCCGCAGGACTGGGGCGTTCCCCGCGCGGCGGGCGAAGCTGCGGTCGAGTCGGCTCTGGCGGCGCCGGCGGGCCAGGCCTGGGAGATGCCCGCGGCTGCCTCGAGAGCTGCGCGGGGGGGGGTCAATGGCGCAGGTGCCAGGGCGGACTTCTTCAAACCAAGATGCGTCCTGATTGTTGCTAAAGCATGTGCCGTAGAACAACGCTCCCAGCAGCGCGGATGGACCCGGCTCAACGAGCGGGGCCTCGGGCTTCAGAAAGGCGGTGCCCCGGGCGGCCGAGGGCCCCGATGGTCTTGTTGGTCGTACTGTTCAGGAACAGCTGGGATAGGGCCCACGAGGTCCAGCAGCCCCACGCCACCCTTGTCCAGGAGAGCGCCTGGGCTCCTGGATGCGACAGGCTGGAAGCCTGGCGAGTCGGACCCCCTCGTCGGGCGACTGGGCCGACCGGTGCGCAGAGCGCCAGGAGTAATATGTTCGCGGAAGGATGACTTCCTGGAGGCCAACAAGGCCACCGACAAGCAGCAGCAGGACAGGCGGGGCGAATGGCAGGAGAAGGCGTTGGAAGAGGGGGCTCGGACCATGCGTCGGTTCACTAAGCTCAGGATGCAATTGGATCCCGCGGGCGCGCAGACCCACCCGGGTTGTTTCTCGAGCAACCCGTTGCTTCTCCCTCGGCACGAAGGCGAGGGGCCGGTCGAGTTCCGGCACGCGTCTCACGCGCCGCCAGAAGCTATCGGTTCGGATTCACTCGCTTCGGCCATCGGAGGCCGAGCCTCGGGGCGCGTCGGCCAGCTTCTCCTGCAACGCCCCCGATCCCTCGACGGGGTCCACCGCGGACAGTTCAGCTTCGCGTCGGGCGCGGCCCTTGGGACTCTTGCCACGCTGGCGCAGGCGATCGAGTCCCTTGGCCTGTCTCCGAAACAACGGTTCCGGCGTCCTTCCTCCGCTCTCTGAGAAAAATAACCAGGGGCTCGTCCAATTGCGGGCTGGGCCCGCGCGATTTTGGGGGGCGCCGAAGAGGTTTGTCTTTTTTTGGTTCCAACGGTCGGGGCCCCAGCAAGTTTTGGGCCGCTGGGCCAGGTCTGAGGCGAATGGAGCTATCGCGTGGGACGGGCCGACGTGTCCCAAGTCGTTTGAATTAAATATTCTTCGGCTACGCGCCCACGATCATGGCTTCGACGGTGCGATCGCGAAGTGGGCGCGCAATTATTGGCGAGGCCTTCGCCTGCTCAGATTGGGGGCTTAGCTTTGTGTTATACATTTTTTTCGCCCCCTCCGGGCCCCCTGCTGGGGGCGTCTTTAACGACGTGTTCGTTCGAGTCTACAGCGTCGAAGCCGTCGAACACTTCGTCTCGGATCACGGGGGCGCGCGGCTATCGCCGCGCGCAGGGGATGGCGGCGCGACCGCGGCAGGGGCGGGGAAGGGGGCGACGTCGGCCATCACGAGAGCTCCGGTGGCTCTTTTCATCGCTGCGAAGGCCCAGCGGCCGTTGCCGCCGACCCTGAGAGGGGCGAAGATGAATGCGAGGGGGTGGGGGGGGGGGGGCGGGCGGGGGGGGAGGGGGGGGGGGAGGGAAGGACGCGGAGGAGAAGCTTAGAGGAGGTGAAGGATGCAGAGGGGGGCAGGCGGAGGGGGGGCAGAGGAGGCGGTGGAGGGGGGGTGGGAGGGAGAAGAAGAAGGAGGAGGAGGGCGAGGAGGAGGAGGATTGAAGAGGAAGGAGGGGGAGGAGGAGGTGGAGGTGGAGGAGGTGGAGGAGGAGGGAGGGAAGGAGGAGGAGGAGGAGGAGGAGGAGGAGGAGGAGGAGGAGGAGGAAGGAGGAAGGTGGGAAGTGGTGGGAGGAAGGGAGGAGGATGGTAGGAGAGGGAAGGGAGGAGGAGGAGAGGGGGGGGTGGGAGGAGGAAGGGGCGGGGGGGGGAAGAGGAGGAGGCCAGAGGCTCTCTTGGGACAACCCGTGGCTCTCTCGAGGCCGTCTTGGGCCGTCCAGGGCTCCTCTTGCGCCATCTCGAGGCGCTTTTGGAGGCCTCCTGGGCAATTTGGAGCTCTCCTGGGTTGTTTTGGGCTTGTTTGGGGGCCCCATAGGGAGCTTTTTGGGGCCTCTTGGGCCTTCTTCGGTGCCTCTTGGGGGCCTCTTGGGGCCGTGAGCTCGAAGTGTCCGTTCGGGCCCCCCGTCTGGGCACTCCTGCAGCCGTCTTGGGGGCCTCTTGGGCCGTCGTGAAGGCGTCTTGGGCCGTCTTGGGGCCCTCCTCGGCAGTTGGGGTGCCCTCTTAAGAGGCCTCTTGGGCCGTCTCGGGGCGAGCTCGGGGGCCTCTCGGGCCGTCTTGGCGCGTCGGGAAGCGGGGGAGGCAAGAGCGCCACATGTTTCCAAAAACGCATGGGACATCCACAATGTGTGCCTCTTGGGGCTCTCGTGGGAAAGCTGCTGGGGGCCTCTTAGGGGCGGTTTGCAGGCCCCTCGGGCCGTCTGGATGCAGTCAAAGCGTTTTGGGCAGATCGTGCGGCGATCGGGGGTTCTTGGGCTGTCGGGGCCTCCCCGGGCACTCTTAGATCCCGGATGGGCGGGTGGGGGGGGCGTCGCATCTGACCCCCCCCCACACACACACACACACACACCACACCACACCACACACACCACACCACACCACACCACACCACACCACACCCACACCCACACACACACCACACACACACACGCACACACGCACACACACACGCACCGCCACCACCACCACCACCCATCGCACACACGCACACACGCACACACACACACAACAAAGACACACACAACACACACCAACCAAACACACACACAAAACACACACACACACACACACCTACACACACGCGCGCGCACCACACGCACGCAACACACACACACTCCACACACTCACACGCACGCACGCACGCACGCACACACACACACACACACACACACACACACACACACACACACACACACACACACACACACACCTCGGGGCGTCTGACCCCCCCACCTCCCCGGGCCCCCCCCCCGACGGGGGAGCTCCGAAGGAGGGGGCTTCCCTTCGATTCAATTGTGACTTTGCTCATTTTCGCTCTGGCTGGCGCGCCGAGGAGGTCCCCGGGGAAAGGGGGTCTTCGACGAGCCGAGGGACAGGGGGGGGGCAGGGGAAGGGGGCGACGGAGACGACGACCAACGAATGACGCAAATTTGAACGGACAAACCCATCACGCACGCCGACAGGGTCGGCTGGTTTTTCGAGGCGAGCTCGAGGTTGCAGTTTTCACCCAGAGAAGGCGCAGAAGGCGCGCACAATCGGCAGCAGTCTTACGTTGGCCAAGCCCATCGCGCGCCACCTCGGCGCGATGCCGGGCCAGGCGTCGAACAGCGCGGCCCCCCTCGGCATCTCCGGGAAAGAAGGTCGCAGCCCGGGAGAGAAGCGCGCGGCTCTCCCGCGTCTTCGTCGCGGCGCGTAGACGCGCGCCAGAGCCCGTTCGCGTTGGCATCAGGCTAACGGGTTGCGCTCGCTGCGCAAGCGACCGGATGGGGCGCGACGCCGCGCGCCGCAGTGCACGCGCCCCGACTTCGCGCAGGCCCGCGTTGCTGCTCTCGACGGCGCGCCTCCTGACTGGCTCGGCGAGGCGCTCGATAGTGAAGACAGGCTGCTCTTTGAATGAGATGGGATGGGGTCGCTCTGAGAGCGCCCTCCCTCGACCTCCACCAACCCTAACCAGACTCTGCATGATGCCGCTGGGTCGGCCGCGCCTTGGGTTTAGGTGGACTTTCGAGGTTTTGACTTTTGTGCGGACGGTTCCGCGGTGCGTCGCTGTGTCCGCGAGCTTTCTCGGACCTCTTACTCCCGGATGTTTCTGGAATTCGAGGCGCGACGAGACTGCGGCTAGAATTCGAGGCGCGACGCTGGGCACCTA
>CAUYUJ010019248.1:323711-398711 GCA_963575745.1 Prorocentrum cordatum | reverse complement strand
ACACACACGCACGCACACGCACCCACCCACGCCCCGCCCCGCCCCCGCGCGCGCACACACGCACACACGCACACGCACACACACACACACACACACGGACGCACACACACACACACACACACACACACAAGCACACACACACACACACACACACACGCACACACACACACACGCACGCATACACACGCACACACACGCACACAGTCCACGCAGCGCGGCGTCGCGGCAGATTTGGAAGAGGAAAGACGACGCCGAGCTCTGCCATACTACGGCCTTTTCTAGCAGGCTGGGAGATGACGAGCGCCAACACACAGATATTGTCCTCCCACTTTCACCTCCAACTCGGGATCGGAGGGTTGCATCGATCATGCGTTCGCCCCCGTCGCCCTACTTGGCACGCTTGAGAGGGCGCAGGTGCCCGCCACAAGTGCGGAGAGATTGCAGGTCGCAGCGCGTCGAGAAAGCAGGGGTTGCAAACCGGGCGTCGTCGTATTTCGTGCATGTAGTGCTGCCTCTTCAGGGCGCCGCCGTGAACCACGCCCTATTCGCGAGTCCCTATATCAGCGTGTTCAGACAGGCTTCAAGCGCACGGAGGTTCTGGAGGCCATGGAGAGGCTCGCAGCGGGTAGGATGCAAGAGCTCGGCCAGGCTGGCGAATGTTGGATTTAGAGAAGATGAACCAGATCTCCATGGAAGTCCTCAACCAGGTCACCATAGAGGTCCCCAGCGAGTCCCCCCTGTGCGCCGAGAGCCACACGGGGCACCTGGCGCCCCTCAATAGCCTCCTAGCTGAGCGTCGGACTCTACGAGCAGCAGCCAGAGATGATGAGGAGCACACAGCAAAGATCATGCAGCTGAGCAAGGGCATCAGAGAGCATAGCCAACAGCATTGGCAATATATACACAAACGCAGATGCATTGAAATAAGGCAAGCAGCACAATAACATAACAAACATGTAGCTCAGATGATCGCACGCCTTTTGGCTTGCAAAAAGAGAGGGCCCAATCAGCGACGTTTTGCATGAGTTTCAGGTTCAGCGGCATGCGCAGCCAGCTGGGCGCGCAAGGTGCAGGTGGGCCCCTTTTGACAGGCGGCCGCGCAGCTGTCGTCAAGACACCGGAGCAGGTATCACAAAAGGTTCGAGCCGAATCACGAACCACCATGGACCCGACGGAAGCGATATACAACGCAGCAGAAGATTGGAATTTCGTGTCTAGGAGTGCATTGCGACGTCGTTGTTGGGGGACGTGGCCCAAGTGGGGCGCGCCACCTGGAAGCCTCCGCCTAGTGCTACATCCCAAAAGGACTAACGAGCGCAGGCCAGCTCAGCTACATGGTCTTGGCGTCATCGTTGCGCTTCCCAAGATCACCCAGCCGCGAGAGATGCTGCTGGGCCTCCGACGCGCGTGCAGATTATGACGGGCGTCCGATTTCTTGGCGCAGCGCACAGGCTGCGCGCGTTTCAGGGTGCTGTTCCTGCTCTGAATGGACCCCAATGGGACCCGCCCAACTGGATGCACGGAGGCCTCAGGAGGAGAAGGAGGGAGACGGCAATGGGGGCACAGATGGCGGGAAGCTGTAGGATGCAGGTAGCAGGCAGGTCTCACCTTCGGCGGTGTCATGATGCTACGAAAGCATACTACACTGTTCAGCATTCGGCCATTCTAGATTGCATCGGCTTCTGTTGCGCGCCAGAGAATCGAACATTCATCAGGGGCAGAATAGTACACAATACTTTTCTTTTGGAAGATGAGACGGGGCCCTTCTTGCACTCGGGCAAGACTGGCCTTTTTCCCTGGAGATACAGAGGCGACAGAGCTTTTTTGTAGAACATGCCCAGAGCCAGTTCTCGAGTGCGTCGCGGACCTCACCGCCATCAAGAACTTGATCCCCTGCCTGGAGGCGGCGCTGCCTTGGGGCCCTGGACGGATGGAACAATTTTCCATGGCGGGACACGTGGACGACATGGCCAACGCGGCTTTGGAGGACGGGGAGGGCACCATGGAAGAGACCATTGGCAGAGGAACTAGATTGGAGAACGAGGCGGCGTACATGGGGCTGAGGTGGGCGGGGCCAGGACAGAACATCAGCAATCATGACAACATCTGCCACTTACGAGGCCGCGGGGCCCATCAGACGCAGCGTAGGTTACGCAGTGGAGCAGTCGAAGGAGCGGTTGGACGCACGCCCCATCATCGCCGTCATCTAGATTGCAGGCGGCGGCTTTTACATCAGGCCCCGAGCTCCGCAAGAGGCTCAACGCAGTGAGTGCGGCGTTTCATAGTGTGGGGAGGTTTTGGTATTCGGACTCGCCGCTCTCAATTCAGCGCGCGCTTGTCAAGGGCCTCCTGGTGAACGCAGCACTCTCGGGAATGGGGGTGGCGGTCCACGGGCCTGGGCCACTTCAGGACAACGACGGTCGGCACCTCCAGGGCTTCACCATGAAAATGCAGGGCCATGCTGGCCGGAACGTTCAGTTGTTGCTCGGGGGCACAGCGCGAGCGCGCGCTGCACCATCGCGACGTACTCAGGCGTTTCAAGTTCGCCCTTCTATTTCTCTAACTGCGCATACGTAGGCCAAAGTGGCTTCAAGGGATGGCTGCACGCAAGAAGGACACTGCACAATCTGTCGCCGCGGTTTTCGGGAACGCCAGGCTCGACGCCCAGATCTTCCATGGCGAAGTCCGAGTTGCTTATTCGGCCGACCCCTTGGCGCGTCAGGCCCAGGTCGTCTTCGACGGCCATCATGAGCTGGAGGCAGGCGCAGTTCTTTTCTCGACGCAGACCCGTTTTGAGTTTTTGTTCCAGGAGCCGACCGACTATTGCAGGATTGATGTCGGCGGGCTTCGAGCCCGCTTTCTCTTGCGATATGCAGAGACTCGCGAAGCTGCAGGGACTGCGGCTAATGGCGAGCATCGTTGCTTGGAAGTGCGGGAAGACGGTGGCGCATGCAACTCGCTTCGGTCGGCAACGGACAACTATATGCTTACATCGCTTCCGCGATAGGAGGATCACGCGGACGAGCGAGCATTGCGAAAGTTGTCGCGAATACATGCTTTTGCGCACTGTGTGAATCGACTTTCCGAGACCGACGCAGCGAGACAGCATGTAGCAAGCGGCTTGAAACGGAATGCATGCCCACAAGGTCGCGCTCGCTTCGCATCGCCATTCGAGTCCGCAGCCGAATATTTCAGGCATGATCGCGAGCACATTGTGCTTCACTTGCTTCGTTCGTTTCAGATTCGCAGTGGTCAGCCTCAGCAGAATGGATCGGGCGAAGTGGCTGGCAGCACCGCGCCCCCGTGGGTCGACGCGCGCCGCGGGGCCGCCCATGAAGAGAAAACATGGCAAGCAGAGGCAGTGGACGAGGACGAGGGCGACGCGATGGACAGGAGTCTCTTCGTTTTAGCTCGAAAGCAGAGTCAGGACATTGGAGAACGAGTCGCACGTCACAATTCTGATCAACACAAAAAGCGACGCTCCCACTGATATACAGGATTGCTTCCATCAGTACTTCAAGGTGCGGAAGAAGGACCCCGACACCGACCGCGGACCCTCAGGGGTTCAGAGCGTTTTGCTCAGCTGCGAGCACAAGAGCACCTCACCAAGAATGCGATTGGTGCTAGGGGGGATGCAGCGGCTCTACGACATGCCCAAGGCATGGGGCCCCGACAGCGGACGGATCTGGGCGAAGGAGACGATGACGCCACCGACCTTCCGGAAGCCAGGGGAAGCACCCAAGGTTCGCATTCTGTTCAGCTGCCAAGGGGGGGGGCTCGCATTGCCGAAAGACCAGGCGGACCGCGAGAAGCTGATGAAAGCAATGGGCCTGCCCGAGGACGATCTACACCAGCTCCTTCCCACGGAGATGCCGACCGCGCATCTTAAATGCGCGGAGCACGAGCGCCCGCGGAAACGATCGCAGCCGAGGCCTTGCGCAGCATGGGAGGCCAGATCCTGGGCGGGCGCGTGCCCAGGGGCAACCGAGTGCGACAGCTTGGCCGCGGCAGAGCTTCTAACGGTAGCGGTGCTTGAGTTCACGCATGCGCATGTGCCCCCTGGGCTTTATTATTGGGCATGGGGTCTCTGCGCATGGAAGCAGTATCTTTCTTGGGGATGGAGCTTCGGGGAATTATTCTGTGGATTGGGCAGCAGCATGTGAGAATGCACGTAGCGGTGTTGGGTCTATACAGGCGCATGGAGTCTCTGAGAATGATTCTCGGGCATGGAGCCTCTGAGCATGGGAGCGGTATCATTTGTGGGAATGGAGCCCCTGGGAGTATCCTGTGGATTGGGCAGCGGCATTTGAGAATACATGTGGAGCTTTTGGGAATTATTTCCGAGCATGGGGTTTCCAAGCACAGAAACAGTATCTTGGGCATGGATCCTCTGGGAATTTACTTTGTGGATGGAGTCTCTGATGGTTGTTTTTCTGTGCTGATCGCGTTCGGCGAACGCCCGCATCGTCGCCGCGCCCCTGTGCCGTCGCTCGCGGTTATTTCTGGCGCCAGGGACCTCCTACCTGGCCGAGCCTAGCGGCCGAGGCCCGTGGGGGAGGGTGTCGGGCCTGCTGGTTCCATTGGCGTCAGATCGCAGCCTCGTTGCTTGGACATTCAGCTGCGTCCTGATGTGCCACGCCAAGCTCCATGCCCTCAGCTGCTGGATGGTGTACCTCACCTACTCCGTGCAGCTGACCTCCATAGATTTCCGGCCCAGAGGGGGGGGCACCAACGTGCTGCTCGCACTCTTCCTCGTCTTCGCGTGAGGCTGGCTTTCGCCTTGGCCGCGCCCCCGCCTGGCGCTGACATGCTGCAGGAACTGATGAGAGAGGGGTTCGGGCTAAGCCTTCCGACCCCAACCCAGGGCCACTTTCTCACGAGCCTCTGCTCGGACCTGGCCTGAATGGGAAATGAGAGAAAGAGAGAGAGACAACAAAAATAGTGAGAGAAACAGAGAGAGAGAGAGAGAGAGAGAGAACAAAAAGAGAGGGAGGGAGAGAGAACGAGGGAGGGAGAGAGAACGCCTCCTCCTGCTCCTGCTCCTGTTCCTGCTCCTCCTCATCCTCTCCCCCTCCCCCATCCTCCTCCCCTCTTTTCTTCCTCCTCCTCCTCCTCCTCCTGTTCCTCCGCCTCCCCCTCCTCCTTTCCCTCCTCCTCCTCCTCCTCCTCCTCCGCCTCCTCCTCCTCCTCCTCGTCCTCCTCATCCTCCTCCTCCAGCGGGGATGGATGGGGAGAGGAGCATGGGACAGGGAGGGGAGAAAGGGAAGAGGAGAGGGATGAGGAGGATGAGGAGGAGCACGTAGGAGTAGGAATAGTAGTAGGAGTAAATAGGGGTAGGAGTGGGTAGGAGTGGGTAGGAGGAGGAGGAGGAGGTGGAGGAGGAGGAGGAGGAGGAGGTGCAGGAGGAGGAGGAGGAGGAGGAGGAGGAGGAGGAGGAGGAGCGGGAGGAGGAGGAGCAGGAGCAGGAGCAGGAGCAGGAGCAGGAACAGGAGCAGGAACAGGAGCAGGAGCAGGAGGAGGAGGGGGAGGAGGAGGAGGAGGGGGAGGAGGAGGAGGAGGAGGAGGAAGATAGAGGAGGAGACAGGAAGGAGAGAGGAAGGCGAGAGGACGGGGAGAATGACCCCCAAACGGGCGCCACACACACACACACACTTTCATTCTGATGAGGAGGGGAGGAGGGGACGGACCGGAATGGCGAGCTGGAGGTGGAGGACGCGTACAGAGTGCACCCCCGAGGGGCGCCATACGCTGGAGGATGGGGGCATAGGAGACAGAGTAGAGAGGTGAACCGACGAGTCGGAATCGTATAGAGTGCATCCTGACGAGGGCGCTATGCACGCATGCCCAGGAAAGTGGCAATGTAAACAGATCGTCGACGTAAACACGACTAGCGTGCACGTCCGCTGGCAATATAGAAACGCATAGCGTGCACGCACGTGTTTTGAAATACAAGATGAGTTCGAAAGGGGAATGTCGTATAGTGTGCATGGACGGTGACCTCAAAGGGAGCCGTGCGCGCTATCCGTGGCAAATCCACCATAAGGCCCCAGTGGCGCCGCCCGCATGTGGGCGCCAAACCCGGTTCGGCCCACCCCTCAAACTTTTCATTGCTTTACAAGGAGTTTCACCAAAGGCCCCAGCGGCACAACCTGCATGCGGGCGTTGCCCCATAGTGCCATAGGGAGACTGAAGGCGGTAATCACACTTGCGGTATTCATATTTGCACATGGTTGGATCTTTTTACTCGCCAGGTTAATGTGTGTGGTCTCCTTGCTCAACGTGATATCGGATGGCTGTCAGCCCATCCCGCCACCGTGCTTGGGTTGTGGGTCCGATTTATATGGGATGCTTCTTCGGGTCTGCTCGGAATAATTGCGGGTGCTTTTTGGGCGCAGTTTAGGAGCCCCTTGGGGCCTCTGGGGGGGTCTTGGTTTTTGTTGGGGGGCCTCCTGGGGGCCCCTCGGGGCCGAGTGCTCGAAATGTCCGCTCGGGGTTTCCGTTTGGGCCCCCCTGTTGGGGCCGTCTTTGGGCCCACTTGGGCCGTGTTGGGCGCCTCCTGGGCCGTCTCTTTGGCCGTCTTGGGGCCTTCTTGGGGGTCTCTGGGGCAGTCTTGGGGTTTTGGGGGCCTCGTGAGCCGTCTTGGAGCGTCGGGGGGTCGAAAAGGCGAGAACGCCAACATCTTTAGACAACCAAAGGTAACATATGTTTGAAAATATGTTTGGCCTCTTGGGGCCTTCTTATCTTGGGAGGCCTCTTGGGGGCCTCTGGGGACGTCGTGTAGGCCTCTTGGATCGCCTTGGGGCCGCCTTGGGCTTGGAGCAATCTTTCGGCGACCGGGAGCACTCTTGGACCATCTCGGGTGCCCTTTGGGGCCCTCTCGGCCCGTCCTGGCGCCGTCTTGGGCCCCAAAAAGTCATGCGACAAGCGGCGGGGAACCGCGACAAGACCCAGAAGATTTTAGAATTTGGGGAGGCTTGGGCAAAAGGACCTGAGAGCACGTCCACCTTTGTACCCTGCGGCACGGGAGCAGGCGCGGCACCCTGGCACCCCGAGGGGGAGCCGCCCAGGGGCGGGGACTCTTCAGGATTCGCGGTCAGTCTGGGGGGTGTCTCAGGCGGTCTGCTTGTTTCTGCCCCCCCCCCGATGTTTCTTTGGACTTGCGTGTCCCTCGCTTGCTCACTCGCTCACCTCCTCCCCCTTTTCCCCACTCGGACGCACGTATTCGGACTCGGACTTGCGCATCAGCACCTCTTCCTCGCTCACTCATCACATTTAGACTCGCCCACATTCAGGTTCGATTATATCCACATCCACACAAACTTACTTACTCGCTCGAACTCGGACTCGCTCAAACTCAGACTCACCCCAGACCAGATCACATTCAGAGTCACTCACACTGAGACTCACCAGTCCCCAGACTCACTCATACTCAGACTACCTCGTACCCAAGCTCACTCACATTTCGTGCTCAAACTCAGACCTACCCACAGTGAGACACTCACACTCGGACCCACTCGCACTTAGACTCGCTCGTACTCAGACCCACTCGTATTCAGACCAACTCGTACTCACACTGAGTATATCTATATTCATTTCGCTCACACGCAGGCTGGATCAGACCAGGACCCACCCACACTCCGTCTCGTTCACACTGAGATCACCCTCGCTCATGTTCATTCGTACGAAGGCTCATACACGTATGGCTACAGCGATATATCCGGCATGGCACGTGGGCACCCCAGGTGCCAGCAGGCGGCGCGAATAGGATTTGCACATGCTCGGATTTCCGCGTCAAAGTAATTGTTCTGTGATTGTCTTTCTCTCTCTATTTCTCTTTCCCCTCTCCCTCGTTCTCTTTCTCTCCCGTGACGGCCCAGGAGGTCCCCAATGGCCCACAAGGCACCCAGGACCGCCCAAGATAGTCCCAAGATGGCCCGAAGAGGGGCTCCAGGGAGGAAATGCGAACCCTCATTTCGAAGCATCCCCCAAGCGGAGCCCGAAGACCGCCAGCAGGCCCCCACGGACTTCCCCAAGGAACCCAAGAGGCCCAGAAAAGGCCCAACAGAGGCTCCACAACTCTCCCCAATAGGCTTCCAGAGGCTCCCCAAGACACCCGAGCGGGCATATAAGAGGTCGCGCACCTCACACCAACAACCCGGACACGTTGGCAGGAGAGGCAGAAGGCCACCAGGAGGGGCACACGTGGACGAGGGGCACGCTGGCCCCTCCCCTTTGGTCCTCACGTCTCGAAGCCCCGAGCCCGAGAGGACCCAGGATACCGCCCGCAAGACCCTAGGACCCCCCCCCCCCAGAGGATCCGAAAGGCCCCCAGCCCAGGAGATCCCAGAGAGGCCCCAGGAGGCCCCAAAACAGCCCCCGAGGGCCTTCAAAAGAAACGAAGCCAACAGGAATCCAATCTGACTCTGACCAGCATCCCAGGCACGGTGGCAGGACGGGCCGAAGGCCACCATGAGGTGCACACGTGGGCGAGGGGCACCGTGGTCCCTCCTCTAAGCCCATATCTTTGCGTTTCGTCTTCAAAAGTTCCGCTTCTTCTTCTTCTTCTGCTCCTGTCCTTCCTTGCCGTTCTGCTTTGGTCGTCGTTGCCATCATGCTCCTGGATGGTCCCCCCCGTTCCTCGGCCTCCCAAACCGCTCCTCTCGTCCTCTTCGTTGTCCTCCTGGATACCTCCGTGCTCAGCCATGGGCTGTTTACGACGTGTTCCCGTAGCGCTTTCGGAGCCAGGCCCTATCCGCAACCGTGCGAATTGGGATTCCAGAGAACCCGAGCGCTTTCGAAGCGCGCGCAAGGTTTCTAGTCGATCACAGGAGGGATACCTCATTACGGTCCCCCCCGTCGGAAGCGTGAACGTCGCCTCTTGGGGCGTTCGTGGCGCTCTTGGGCCGTCATAGGGGACCTCTTGGTGCCCTTCTAGGGGCTTTCTTGGACCAGTTTGGAGCCATCTCGAGGCCTCCAATGCCTATCGAAGCAGAATGGCGAGAAGGCAAACCCGCTGGTAGTCCGCACCCAGTGAGAGAGCTATGTGTGAGAGGTCAACCTCTTCCCGAAGGGGAAACATGCGGTTGTCAGATTCGATTCCTTACCACCAACGCCCAGAGGGCTTGCGGCGCCTGAGACCGGTGGCTGGCTGGAGCGGCTGGGTCAGGAAATCATATCGTTGTTTCTGGTGCTGGGGGAAGCGTGCAGGTGTTCGCCCGCGGCACCGCAGGTGCAAGCACCGTCGCCCATCAGCCGCTAGTCAGCACCTTCAGGACAACGTCCTCCCAGCCCGAACATTGCGCTGTGTTGTCGCAGGCGCTTGCCTTGTGCAAGCCGCTTTGGCTCAAGCACACTGCCTGAAGCAGCCCGGTTTTTTTTTCATCAGTGCGTCGAAGCCGGGGCAGCCATGAGAGCAATTCTGGCTCTGATCAGCGCCGCCAGCCTTGTCTGTGCACGCGCAGCCGAGTCCGATCAGCCCCTGCCCTTCAATGGGGTCTTCGTGACTGCGGGTGTAGCTGCGGTGGTTGCTACCGGTGTCGGCCTCATGATCTATCAGACACCCAAGGACATGCGCGGGCCTGGCAAGATGTTCAAGGTCAAGACTTTGAACGGAGTCGAGTCGTTGCACCGGGTGATTCTTCCCAACCTACTCCCCGCCGCGACCGTCACGTTGGTGGCCGTCCCCCTCAGTTTGGCTCTCGGCATAGCCACTGGCACAACACCGATGACTGCAATTGCCACTGCCATTGTTGGCGGCCTCGTGAGCGGCAGCTTCGGGGATTCGGCCTTCAATATTGTGGGCCCCGCCGGGGCGCTTGTGGGCATCCTCATGCGCTTCACTGCCACTTACGGCGCAGAGGTCCTTCCGTGGCTCTCATTGATGTCTGGATGCATGATCACTCTCACGATTTTGCTGCGCCTCCACGAGTACTGCATGTTCATGCCGAAGGCAGTCTTCGAGGGCTTCACTGTGAGTGTGGCACTCACCATCGGCTTGGGCCAGACAGACTTTGCCTTCGGCCTCAGCCCTCAGGCACCAGTCAAGATTGAGGGCCTCGAGCTCTCCCCAGGGATCTGGAAGTTGGGCGCGTCCATCAAGGCCTTCGGAACCATCCAGGCCTCGAGTACTATATTCTTCCTCGTCGGCTTCACTACGATGTACGTTCTGTTTAAGATGAAGCCCTCGATCCCTTGGATGGTACCTTTCGCCTTCGTGGCTTGCTTCATCGGCGCTCTGTGCGACGAGGACGCGCTGGGGGTCGTCCCGCTGGACCTCCCCAACTTGAGGTCCAAGTATGGGACTCTGAGCTTCTGGGCTGTGCAAGGGCTGAAGCCCTTGACTCAGATTGTTGCGGATGCCAACAATGGCGAGGGGGGCAGTTACGGTGAACTCTTGATGGGTGCTCTCTCCGTCACGATTGTGGCAGTCCTGGAGACGCTGATCAGCGCCCAGATCGCGAAGACCCGTTCAAAAATGCCGTACGACGACGTGAAGGAGCTCCAGGGTCTGGCCTTGAGCCACTTTGCATGTGGGATCTGCGGCCTTATGCCTCCCACCGGCGTCTTCGTACGCACCAGCGTGAACTTCTCCACCGGGGCCACTCATAAGACGTCACAGTTCATCCAAGGCTTATTGGTCTTCGTGTTCGCTGCAGTTGCCATGAAGTTCGTGTCCTACATCCCCCAGGGCGGCATTGCGGCCATCCTTGTTATGTCGTGCTTCCGCATGGTGCCGTGGGGCTACGTGCAGAAGTTGTGGGACGAGCAGAAGTGGCACTTCGGGCTCCTCTGCGTGGTGGCTCTGGTGTGCTGGGTCGTCGACTCCGTGACTGGGCTCGTCGTTGGCACAATGGTGGCCCTGCTCGTCACAGGAAAGGAGACCGCGCGCGGCCACGCAGAGATCTCGATCACGGCGGCAGGCAACAAGCGGCTCGCGGACGGGTCGCCCGAAATGATCTCGATCGATGCGCTCGCCGTCGACAAGGTGGATCTGGCGCGCAGGGTGAAGGAGGACTCGGAGTCGGAGTCGGAGGATGACTCTTCCGAGGAGTCGGAGCTGGAGTCGCAGCTGGCCAACACGAAGCCAAGCTACTCTCACATGGCGTATGCCCCGGAGTTTGACCAGTTCAGTCGACAGGAGAGCGATCAGTTCGGTCGGCAGGAGAGCGTGACACCAGAACTGTTCGCACGCGAGGGCAAGGAGCGTCTCACGCCAACGGTTCGTGGTGATCGCGTCTTCCTCTACAAGTTCCTCGGGCAGTTGGACTTCTTGGCAGGGGACCGGCACGTGGATCGCGTCCAAGGCATTCTCAAGTCCGGCCCCAAGGCAGTGGTGCTTGCCATGCAGAACGTACCGTGGGTGGATCCCGACGGCTTGGAGGCCTTGCGGGACATCGTTATGATGCTCGACGGAAACAGTGTGCAGGTCTACTTGGCTTGCCCCCGCCCCAAAGTCACGGAGGCTTTGGAGAAGGAGGCGTGGTACCACGAGAAGATCGGCAGCGGCCAGTTTGTCTTCCCCACGGAGAAGTCTGCTCTTGTCTCCGCGGTCGGGAAGCCCCTGGACGGGCAGATCGGTTCCCCAAATCCCAGGTTGGTGGGTGCCTGAGTTGCACGGGCTGGGCGAAAGTGGGGGTTAGGGAAAGGGAGGGTTATCAAATCAGCTGCGTGCACCCGGCTTCGCTTGGCGCTTTCCTCGATGCATGGGTGTTTCTGTCGCCGGGAGGTGCCGGGAAAATCAGCTGCGTGAGCTGATTCGCTGAGCCCTTTTAGCTTGCCCCCGCTTGCGTCCGACCCAGTTTACCGTGGGTCAGCGGCCAGTCTGTCCTGAGACCGCCAGCCCATTAAAGCTTTAGATTTTCGCAGCGTCAAATGCACGGTTTCAAGGGCGTCGGTTGCGGCACTGTCGCAAGCGATGTGCCACGGCGGGGCTTTCGCATCTCCGTTGGCCTACGGCCAACGGAACCTTGGATGCCTGCACGGTATCGTGCCATGTACGTTTACATGTTCCGTTCAGGTGAGGGACGATCGTCACATTCGGACGCCCCCCCCCCCTCACAGGAAAATTCTTCGGGGCGTCCAGTAGCACCACCACCCTGGCGACGACGACGACGACGACGACGACGACGACGACGACCACGACAACGACGACGACGACGACGAGGACGACGGCGACGGCGACGGCGACGGCGACCACCACCAAGACCACGACCACGACCACGACCAAGACGACGACGACGACGACAGCGACCACGACCACGACGACCACGACCACGACGACGACGACGACGACGACGACCACGACGACGACGACCACGGCGACCACGACCACGACCACGACCACGACCACGACCACCGCGACGACGACGACGCCGACTATGACGACGAGGACGTCGACGACGACTATGACGACGACAACGACGACGACGACTCACGACATACGACGCACGACGCACGACGCACGACGACCACGACGCGTACGCCAGCGCCCACACCGCCGCCGACGCTGACGATCACGACGACGACGAAGACGACGACGCCGACAACGATGACGACGACGACGCTGACGACGACGACGACGACGACGGGCAGAGTAGAGGAGACGTAGAGTACAGTACCTAATGGCCTTCGGCGCATCTGGCAACACTGCCTGCGTTGTGGGTACATAGCCTATTGGATGTTCGTTGGGATCTCGTGGGGGTCCTCTCGGGGCCTCTTGGAGGCAGTTTTGGGGCATCTTGGGGGCTGGTTTGGGGCCTCTCGGGGTCTCTTCTAGGCCTCTTGGGAGCCTCTTTGTGCTTCTTGGGGGCCTCTTGAGGCCTCCTGGGGGCTCTGTTGGGTCTCTCGGTGCCTAGTGGAGGCCTCTTGGGTGCATCTTGGGCCCTCTTTGGCGGCTCTCGGTCCGTCTTGGGGTGGTTTGGGGGGCTTCTTGGGCCGTCTTGGAGCGTTGGAGAGCCAACAAGGCGAAAACGCCACAATCTGTCAAACATCGACGGACAATCAATGATTCGTGCCTCTTGGGAGGCCTCTTGGAGACCTCTTGTGGCGTCTTGGAGGCCGCTTGGGCCACCTTGAGGTCATGCGTTTTGGGGCGATCGTTCGACGACCCAGAGCCCTCCTTGAACTCATGGGAAGGTTCAGGAGTTCGCTGGGGAGGGAGCACAGCGTCCACAGGAGGCGCAGGAACACTTCAGAACTCACGGGAGCCAGCCCGGAAAGGCCTGGGAAATGATTGGTCCGGGCCTTTGAAGATTAAAATTTCTCGCTGCAGCAGCGGGCACTCCACGTCGTGCCAGAGGCACGGTGGCGGATAATAGGAGGAGTAGAGTAAAAGAAGTTGAAGATCTTCAGGTCGAAGCTCAGGAAGACGGGGTGGTGGGTAAAGTGAGGCATTTCCAGTTCCTGCCGTCCTATGTGCCGCCATCTCCCGCCTATCCTACACGCCGGTCCGCCATGGCAGCATGGTTGAACGCCGTGGCGTTGGCGGGGCGCGCGTGCGACAGCGCGTCGCCCGCCGCGTCTCGCGCGGCCACGGCCTGGATGGCGGCGCCCGGCGGGTGGCGCAGGGCCATCGCGCACGCTGCCGCCGAGCGCGGCGGCTGGCAGCCGCCCAGTTTCGGACCGCTGGCCTTGGCCTGGCGTCCTTTGCGGGCTGATTCTCGGGCTCGACTTCGAGCAGGTGCTGCACCGGGCCAGCGGGGTGGCGCACGCCTGCGCCCGCGCGGACGGCGCGGTCGAGCCCCCGGCGCTTCCTGGGTTGCTTGCGAGGCCGCCCGGGCATCAGGCGGTCAGCCCCGCACTCGCCAGAGCGCGGTTGGGTCGTGGCCAAGCGGTTCGCCTTCGACGAGTGCGGCGCCGCCGGCAGCTCGGGGCGGGCATTCCTGGAGGCGTCGATGCTGTCGCGGCGGTCTGACGACGGAGGGAGTCCTTCTTCGCCGTGGGCGGTGATGCGCGGTCGCGGACATTGACCTCTGCAATGCGCTCCCCAGTCTCGAGTGGGACGCCATCAGATCTGGGAGTCCCGTGCTGGGCACTTCCCGGGCCTGCTGGCTTGGTCAATAACACCATGCGGCCCCGTCGCGGGCCCAGCCGCCGAGCGGGGAGCTTATGGAGGCATCCCGGGCCGCGGGGCAGGACGACCCCCTGGGCGGCCTACTGACCATCGCCGTGAGCTCGGACGCGGTCGACCGGGCGCGAGCCGATCTCTCCGCGCAGGGAGTCGAGTTCGGCCAGCTCGTCTGCGATGAGCGCGACGTCAACGCCGTCCGGCGGGCACTTGACGCCCGGCTCACGGCCGTCGGCGCCAGTCGCAGATGCGGGCCAAGCGTCGAGAGCGCTGCGCGCCTTCTGGGCACGAGCGACGCCCCAGACCCGAGGGCGCGGGTTGCCCTTTACGCGGCGGACGCGTGCGCGACGCTGTCGGGCGACGCGACGCACCTCGCGCGCGCGCTGGGAATGGGCGCCGACGCCCGCGACGAGGCGCCCGCCGCCATGGCGCGGCAGATCCGCCAAGCCTGACGCGCGCCCCCCTGATCTGGAGGACGCGCCCAATGTTTCCACGCTGTCGCGGCCCCGCGGGGTCGTCTTCAAGGTGGCGCACCTGCTACGATCTGCCAGCCCAGATCTCAGCGTCGACGCCTCCGCCGAGTTCGACGACGTCGCGACGGCAGCGCTCGGGCGCGCCCTCGCGCGCGAGGTTCCTCTCCTCCCGCGCTTCAGAACTGGGTGGCCAGCGAGCCAGGCTGCGCTCGGCCTCGCTTCGGCGGCCGAGCTGGCCTTCGCCGCTTCCGTGGCAGCCCGCGCGAAGGCCTGGTCGATGGCCTGGCTCCCGCGTGCGAGGGGGGCTCGGCGAGGTCGTGGAGCGCGGCGACGCTGTCAGCGCGCGCGGAGGCCCGTCCTGCTCCTCCGCGCGGGGGGCGCCAGACAGACGCGGATCGACGATTTGATCGCCTGGGGCAAGCGGCGCGACCGCCACAGGGCCTGGCCACGCCGCGCCGGCGATTGCGCTCGCGGCCGGGGCCGAGGCTGGCCTCGCCAAGCCAGCGGGAGCATTCGGAGGCGGTCGACAGATCTCGCCTCCAGAGCACGCTGCCCCTCGTGCTGGGAGAGGGCGGGGGGTCGCGGCTCGAGGCGCTCGACGAGACTCCGCGCCGCTGGCGACTGGCCCAGGCCCCGCTGCATGGCCGAGCTAGCTGTGGAGCCCATCCGCCGACCATTTGTAGCTGCATCGCCGATGCGCGGCGCGAGGCCCAGCCGTCGGCGCCGCCGGGCACGTCGACCCCCTGGCCCCCCGCTTCGGGGCGCCCCTGGCCCCCGAGGGCGCGGAGCGCCCCTGCGCGGCAAGACCGTCGACGCGGCGTGCGCCCGCAAACTTGCGCGCCGGGCGATGCAGCTTGAGGTCGCGAGCGAGTGCGCCATTGCGCCCGCCTGCTGGCCGCCCTATAGCAGACCAAGGAGCCGCCCCGCAGCCGCTCGGGCCCGCGCCCCCCCCCCTCCCCGCCCAGCATTGCGGCGCCGTGCTGGGATTTTCGCGTCGGCTGCCCACGGCAGCCTCGCAGCGCTGGACAGTGGCCCGGGGCGTGCCCCCACGAGGCCGCGGGCGCCAGGTTGGACTGCCGCGCGGCGATGCTTCGCCGCGAGCGGCAGACGCGAGCTCCATTATTTCTCGACGACGCGCGGCGCGCGCAGTCAACCGATTGTCCAAAGTAGCCGTGGGGGCCCAGGTGGGCCGCGCACGCGCTGCAGGGCGGCGACGCGCGGCGCCGCGGCATCCCAGATTGGGGGCCGCTGCGGCAGCGCGCGCGCCGCCATCTCCGCGGAGCGCCAGCGGCGCCGCATGCGCCAGCGCCGCCGTTGCCTGCCCGAGGAGCTGCTGGAGGGCGCGCCCGCCGACGCCCCGCCACTGACGCGCGCGGCCGAGGAAGGGGAGACCGCCGCGCTCGGAGCGGCGCTCGACGGCGCCGCAGCAGCGCCCGCCGCGGCGCCCGCCGGCGGTGGCGGTTTGTCGGGGAGGGGGGGGGGGGGAGGGGATTCGGCAGTCGGGGCCCCGGGCCAGCGTTGCTGGCTCCGGAGCTGCTCGGTGCGAGGTGGCTGGCCGGGCGGCGGCGGGCGCGGCGCCCCGGAGGCGGTCGCAGGCGGGGCCGCGGCGGACATGGCCGCAGTCGGCGGCGCTGCACATAGCTTTTGGCGACGCCTTGGCGGCGGGTGGGGCGGAAGGCCTGGCGACCGCGACCAGGGCAGGCGTTGCCGGAGGCGACGCCGAGTTCCCGGCCGCATTCGGGGGGCTTGCCAGCCCCGCCAGATCCGCTGGAGAAGGGGGCGGCGAGGCGACGCGACGCCGCGCGGGAGGGCGCGGCCAGGCCCGCGGGCGCCGCGACGGCGGTCGGGGCCGATGGCCCAGGGGATTCGCGCGCGGGCCCGATGGCTCGCGCGCGGGCGCGGGCCTTGAGCGGCGCTGCCCCAAGACGCGGAGATCTCCATATGCGCATCTCACACGCGTTCCCGTCACGTTTCGCTGAGGAGCCCTGTCAATGAGCATCTGGGTGCGAGAGCGAGTCCGCGCGAGCGACAGGCGCGGCACTGACGACGATTTCAGCGACGATGTCAGCGACTGCGGACATCTTTCAGAAAAGGCGAGGGGGGCACATGTAGAAAAGCGAGCGGGTTGCCGCCCTCCCTGCGGCAACTCGGGTCAGCGCGCACGGCATTGCCACGCATGCTCACTGGCGTGATGTGCGCAGCGCCTGTTGGCATTTGGGGTGCCCAAATACAACGCGGAATATATCGCGGTACGTCTGTGTCTGTGTCTGTGTCTGTGTCTGTGTCTGTGTCTGTGTCTGTGTCTGTGTCTGTGTCTGTGTCTGTGTCTGTGTCTGTGTCTGTGTCTGTGTCTGTGTCTGTGTCTGTGTCTGTGTCTGTGTCTGTGTCTGTGTCTGTGTCTGTGTCTGTGTCTGTCTGCGTCTGCGTCTGCGTCTGCGTCTGCGTCTGCGTCTGCGTCTGCGTCTGCGTCTGCGTCTGCGTCTGCGTCTGCGTCTGCGTCTGCGTCTGCGTCTGCGTCTGCGTCTGCGTCTGCGTCTGCGTCTGCGTCTGCGTCTGCGTCTGCGTCTGCGTCTGCGTCTGCG
Source organism: Prorocentrum cordatum (assembly GCA_963575745.1). NCBI lineage: Eukaryota > Dinophyceae > Prorocentrales > Prorocentraceae > Prorocentrum > Prorocentrum cordatum. Next base: position 381,591 of record CAUYUJ010019248.1, on the reverse strand, counting down.
TCTGCGTCTGCGTCTGCGTCTGCGTCTGCGTCTGCGTCTGCGTCTGCGTCTGCGTCTGCGTCTGCGTCTGCGTCTGCGTCTGCGTCTGCGTCTGCGTCTGCGTCTGCTGCGTCTGCGTCTGCGTCTGCGCTGCTCCTGCCTCCTGCCTCCTCCTGCCTCCTGCCTCCTGCCTCCTGCCTCCTGCCTCCTGCCTCCTGCCTCCTGCCTCCTGCCTCCTGCCTCCTGCCTCCTGCCTCCTGCCTCCTGCCTCCTGCCTCCTGCCTCCTGCGTCCTGCGTCCTGCGTCCTGCGTCCTGCGTCCTGCGTCCTGCGTCCTGCGTCCTGCGTCCTGCGTCCTGCGTCTCGTGTCTCGTGTCTCGTGTCTCGTGTCTCGTGTCTCGTGTCTCGTGTCTCGTGTCTCGTGTCTCGTGTCTCGTGTCTCGTGTCTCGTGTCTCGTGTCTCGTGTCTCGTGTCTCTGTCTCTGTCTCTGTCTCTGTCTCTGTCTCTGCCTCTGCCTCTGTCGCTGTCTCTGTCTCTGTCTCTGTCTCTGTCTCTGTCTCTGTGTCTGTGTCTGTGTCTGTGTCTGTGTCTGTGTGTGTCAGTGTGTCTGTGTGTTTGTGCGTGTGTGTCTGTGTGTGTGCCTGCGTGCTCGCGTGCGTGCGTGCGTGCGTGCATGCGTGCGCGCTCGCGTGCGTGCGTGCATGCGGGCGCGCTCGCCTGCGTGCGCGCGCCTGCGCGTGCGTGCGTGCGTGCGCGCGTGCGCACGTGCGTGCCAATTTTGGTCAGAATGGTTTGGAGCCTGGGCGTGGGCATGTCGGAGCGTGAGCGGATCCAGGTACGATCGGTGTTGAATGTGAGTACGAATGGATGTGGGTCTGAGTACGCGTGGGCCTGCGTGCGACCCAAACTTAACGCAAGTGATTATGAGTGCGAGTGAGTCTGAATATGGGGGAACCTTAGTTTCAGTATGATGAGTGTCAGTATGAACTAGCCTGTTTGCGATGTAGTATGAGTATGTTTGAGTCTGGCGGCTGGTGAGTCTGAGCGTGAACGAGTCGGTGTGAGTGGTTTTGGGGTGTTGGCGACTGTGAGCTCCAGCGGGTCTGAGTATGGGTGACTGCTTGTGACTCTGGGTATGATCAAATGTGAGTATGAGCGAGCCTGAGTGTAATGAGTGAGGAATTGTTGATGAGTAAGTCCGAATACGAAGGTGTGCGTCTGTGTGGGGAACACGGGATGGAGGTGAGTGAGTGATTGAATGAGGGGCACACAAATCCAAACACAATCTGTGGGGGGCAGAAACAGGCACACAATCTGAGCGCGAATCCTGAAGTGTCCTCATCCGTGGCGGTTCCGCCTTGGGGTGCCCAAGTGCCACGCCTCCTATATCCTTGCGAGTTCTGGACCACAAACAAATGAAAAGATGGGCGGGGGCAAAAACAGGCAAGTCGCTTGAGACGTCCCCCCAATTTGAACACGAACCCGGGAGTGTTCCCAATTCTGGCGGCCCCCCTATGGGTGCCCAGGTGCCACGCTTGTATATCGCGGTAAGCATTGGACCACACAACAAATATGGCTGCAACAAAAACAGGCAAACCGCTCGACACATCTCCCCGATCTGAGCGCAAACCCTGGAGTGTCCCCACTCATGGCGGCTCCCCCTTGGGGTGCCTAGATATCATGCGTGCTATATCGTGGTGAGCACTGGACCACCAAAGGAAAAACAGTGGGGGGGGTCAGACACACGCAAACCGCCTGAGACATCTTCACAATCTACTCTGAAGGCAAAGGATGCTGGGCACCCGAACATGTAAACCGCCGGTGGCATCCTTACAATTTGTGCGCGAACGGAAGAGAGCGATACCTCCTGGCGGCTCCCCTCTGGAGTGCTGAAACCAGCGCCTCGCCTGAGACATCACAGTCTGCGTGCGTGAGTGATTATGACCATGCGTGCGCTTGAGTGAGGAAGTGATGTGACTGGGTTTGCGTGAAGGGAAGAGCGCTTCTGAGTATGAGTGAGCCTGAAGGAGGAAGTGATGTGACCGATTCTGCGTATGAGTAATGCTGAGTATTAGTGAGTCTGAGTGTGAGTCAATCTGAGCATGAGTAAGTTTGAGTCTGAGTGAGTCCGAGTGTGATGAGTGAGTGTGAGTGTGATGTAAGTGTGGGGAAGAGAAGGAGGCATGTTGGGGAGGAGAGAGGAAGAGTCGACGCGGTCTGAGTGATAAAAAAAGCCCCATCCTCGGATATGGGAAACCATGAGAAAGATGAGGAGGGAGGTGAGATGAGGAGTCGGCGCTGTCCTAGCAGTAACAAACAAAACATCTTAGGATATGGGGAAAATAGGGTCGCGTAGAGTCGAGTAGGGCAAGGTCGGGTACAGCAGGGTAGACTAGAGTAGAGTAGAGTAGAGCAGAGTAGGGTAGAGTAGAGCAGAATTGGAGCAAAGTAGAGAAGAGTAGGGTAGAGCAGGGTAGAGTAGAGTAGGGTAGAGTAGAGTAGGGTAGAGTAGAGTCGAGTAGAGGAACGTAGAGCAGAGTAGGTAGACTAGAGCAGGGTAGAGTACAGCAGGGCCCTGGTAGGATATCGAGCGAGCTGGATCCAGCCTCGGTAGCATTCTATCTGAGCTGGCGCCTGGCGCGGGCGGTGGCGATAGTACGCGGACGCCGCCGCTGGTGACGTTGTTTCCGTCGGTGTCGTCGTCGTCGTTGCCAGGGGGGGGGGAGATCAGGACCCCCGGAATATATTTATATTCCCGGGGGGGGTGGGGGGCGTCCAGGGGCTTTGGACCCCAAATATAATTTTCTTGGGGAGTGAGGGTTTCCAGACCCTCTAGGTTCTCTCCGGTGGGGGGGGAAGGGGGGAGGTCCGGGGGGGTCACGTGGTTCCGACCCCCTTTTTAACAGTTGTTTTAATGGTGGGGGCCCTTGTTCCTGACCCTCCTTAGAGCATTGTTTCAGGCCAGCGACGTTGTATCGCGCCCCCTCCTCTCTGTCGATCTCGGTATCTACTTAGCGATCTCCCTATCTATCGGTCTCACGATCCGTCCACCCGTCCCACTGACAATGTATCCCTATATTTCTCGAGTGGTCGATTCTTGACATCGAAGAGTAAGAAATCACAATGTGGATTAGCAAGCTACGTGCTGCAACATGTAAGTTATAAGATATGCGATATAAGCTATGTGGTGCGAGCTATGTGGTTTAAGATATGTGGCAACCTCGACGGCCCCCCCCAAGCGAGGTGGGCGGCGACGCGGCGATACCTCGACGGATCCCCCAAAAGGGCGACACCGAGGCGGCAACGGGCGGCGACGCGGCGAAACCTCGTCAGACCCCCCAAGTGATCGGTGGCGAGGCGGCAACGAGGCTGCAACGGGCGGCGCCGCGGCGAAAATTTGACGGGCCGCCCCAAGTCGGCGGCAACAAGGCGGCAACGGGCGGCGACGCGGCGAAGTTTTGAGGGACTCCCCAGGTGGTCGAACACGAGATGGCAACGCGGCTGCAACAGGCGGTGACGCGGTGAAACCTCGACGGACCCACCAGATGGGCGACAACGAGGCGGCAATGGGCGGCGACGCGGCGAAACCTGGACGGACTCCCCGAGTGCGTGACACCGAGGCTGCATCGAGGTGGCAACGGGTGGGGACGCGGCGAACATCCGACGGACCCCCCCAGATGGGCGATATCGAGGCGGCAGCGGGCGACGCAGAGTCGAAACCCCGCCCAATCCCCAAGCGGGCGGCAACGGGGCTGCAACCTGCGGCGACGCGGCGAAGCTTCGACGGACCTCCCAAGTGGTCTGCAACGAGGCGGCGACGCGGCTAAGCCTCGACAGCCCCGCAAAGTGGGCGGCAACCAGCCGGCAACGGGCGGCGACGCGGCGAAACCTCAACGTACCCCCAAAGTGGGCGACAGGGAGGCGGCAACGGGCGGCAACGCGGCGAAACCTCGACGGACCAAATTTTTCCAGGGGAAGAAATAAGACTCCCAAAACATGATTTGTGAAGCATTTGATGCTTGTGGCCCTGCATTGCTGGTCAAGTGCAGATTGGTATTTATGGTCCCCATATCCTGAAGAAAGGAATGTTGTTATCAGTGTGACCTCTCCGCCTAGCTCCTCCCGCCTCCACCCTGCCCAGAGTCACTCACGCTCGCATGAAGACCCGGACTCACTCAAACCCACACTCATTCAGATTGCGGCCTATTCACGCCCAGACTCACTGACGGTTACATTGTTGACGCTTCGCGGATCCCCACCAGCCACCCCCCCGACCCTGGACGCAGGTCTGCGGGCCTTTCTTTCGTCGTGGACACCCTGGCCGTGCCAGAGGTCTGCTTGCTGGTCTCTCCCTATTTTTTGGATTCTCCAGGGTTCCTGGGCCCGCGGCTCGCCTTGAGTTTGCCGCCTCTTTCCGCCCGGGGTAAACGGACATCCGGTCCTCACCCTCGTTGCCTCCCCCGGGGCCTGCCCGCTCATGTCCCCGGGCGTTGGCTCTCGTCGACTCTTCGGTGGAGTTTGGCTTCCTCGCACCGACTCCTCGCACCATCGGGCGACCGGCGATCCGGATTTTCCGTCGAGCGCCCGCACGTCATGTTCTTCTTCTTCTGGGTCGACGCCCACGACGCCCACGTGTTCGTCCTGGTGCTGGCGCAAGTGAGGTTCGCCCGCTGCTTGTCTCTTCCGCCGTTTTTTTTATGTTTGCCCTTTTTCTTCCGTGTGCTCGTTTAGGCCGTTGCTTCGACGCTTCGTTCTGACGGCGCCCGGCGTCTTCCGGCGCGCTCGCGATCACCAAAACAGAAAAAAATCCCGCCCATCCAGAAACGATGCGCAGGGGAGTTGAAATGATCAGGGGAGCGGGGGCGCATGCAGAAGAACAAAAGGGCGGGGGAAACTGTCATGGACCCCAAGGGGGGTGGGGATGAAGGAGGAATCGTCGTCGTCGTCGTCGGAGGAGGAGGAGTTAGGGGAGTAGGATGAGGAGTAGAAAATGAGGAGAATGAGGAGGGGGAGATGGAGTAGGGCGAGGACGAGAAGGATGAGAGGGATGCGAAAGAGAAAAAGGAGGAAATGGAGATGGAGGAGAAAGAAGAAGACGGGGAGGGGGAGGGGGGGGAGGGAGGAGGAGGAAGAGGTGGATGAGGAAGAGGACGATGGCGAACCGAAGAGCCAAAAACTTTTTAAATGCCGTTCGGAGATCCTCTTGAGGTTTCTTGGGGGGTTCGCGGGGGCCCTCTTAGAGGCCTTTGGGGCGCCCCTGGGGGCAGTCTGGGCGCCTCTTGGGGTCCTTTTGGGGCGCTTTTGGGTGCTTGACGGGCGTTCTTGGGGGCATATAAGAGGACATCGATCAAAAAAGAAGTGAGTTTTAATTCGTCTCGCCCTTTCTGGAGCCCCAAAAATCGCCTCCGAGGGCGCTCTTGGGGCGCTCTTGGGGCGCTCTTGGACCCATGGGAGCTCCACCGAGCACCTCCGTGGCGCAGTTCGCATGCGCCCACCAACCCTATTTCTGCACACATACACACACACACACGCACGCACGCACGCACGCACGCACACACACACACACACTCTCTCTCTCTCTCTCTCTCACACACACACACACACGCACCTTACACGTTTCGTGGCCCTATAAGAAGCTCCGCCGATTGCCTCTTCGGCGCACGTCGCATGCGTCCGCCCGACCACTTTCGGCACACCCTCACGCGCTTCGTGGCCTCATTGGGAGCTCCACTGACTGCCGCCGTGGCGCAGTTTGCACGGAGCCCCCCGACCCACTTCGGCGCATCCTTCACACGTTTCGTGTCCCCATTGGGCGCTCCACCGAGTGCCGACGTGGCGGGGTTCGCATGCGCCCGCCCGGCCCACTTCGGCGCATCTCACACGTTTCGCGGCCCCATTGGGAGCTCCACCGAGTGCCGCCGCGGCGCAGTTCGCATGTGCCCGCCCGTCCTGTCTCTGCGCACCCCTTACACGCTTCGTGGCCCCACGGGGAGCTCCGCCGAGCGCCTCTTCGGCGCACTTCGCATGCCACTCCTCAGACGTTCGGTGGGTGCCTGAGCCGTTCGGGCTAGGCGACAAGGGGGGGCAGGACAACGAATTGTCACCAAGTCCGCGGCGTTCGCCCGATGTCGGCCCCGCCGCCGGGCGCCTTCCCTGATACACGGGCGCCTCTGGTGCCTGGAGGCGCCGGGAAAATCAGCTGCACGAGCTGGGTGGTTGAGCCTTCCTTGAGTTGCCCCACATTTTTGTCCGACGTGGCGCGGGTCAGCGGCCAGTCTGTCCTGACCGCGCCAGCTCATGCAAGTTTCAGAGTATCGCGGGCGTCGAACTCGTAGTTTCAAGGGCGTCGGCTGCGGCAGTGTCGCAAGCGTTGTGCCGCGGAGGGGCATGCGCGCTTCCAGTGGTTTACGACCATCGGTACTTTGGACGCGTGCAGTATATCGTGCGATGTATTCTTACATTTTTCCGTTCAGATGGGGGACGATCGTCCCAAAGATTTGAATTTAGGTGCTGCGCGGCGGTTCTGAATCCAGACTGCTTGAGCTGACGCATCTGTTTCAGACTTGGCCTTGACCAGTTAGCTAGGGTTATCAGACTCGAGACTCGCCAAACCGTGCGGCAGCATCCATGATGCCTTCAATATGGCTCCTCTTCGCCCTCCCCCTACACAACGGGTCCCCCTACACCACGGGGAGCACCCGCCAGAGAGGGGAGAATCGTACAGACCCGAATCGTGAAAAGCGGGGAGTGGGTGCAGTTTTCGATGTGCGATTCGCGTCGGATTGGATTCGCGAGCTGCCTTGCCTATCTGTCGGTCTCGGTATTTACCTGGCGAGTCGGTCTCACTACCCGTCCATGGATCCCACTACCAACACTACGCATATGTTCGCCATCGTGGACCCCAAGCAGTGGGTTTCTAGCAATATGGGGTGTGCCACATCTGCTGTACAACGTATGTTTTGCAATCTCTGTTGCGCAATGTGGGTGTTGCAATATATGCTGCGCAGTGCTCTTACTATGCTTGCCCCATTGCCATTGCGTCCGACGGTCTTTACAGGGCCCTCGCGTCCCGCTGGTGGGGAAGCATGCCTTCCTCCGCGCGCGGGACGCGATCGGAGCCCACGGGGGGCACGGTCGCGGCCCGCGGCGCGTGCCTACGGCGCAGGGGTGCGAGCTGAGGAGTGCGCGCGAGCCTTGGCTCGAATCCCGCCCGTGGCTGCGCCGTGGGGTCAGTCGCCTCAGGAGGCCCATTGACCCTCCTGTGCGCGCCGCTGTCGATGGCAGCAGGTGCTTCTGCAAAGGGGGACCCTGCTATTCCCGACGGCCTCGTGTGGCCTGACCTCCACCCGTTCAGCTTGCCGCCGGCCACCAGTCACGACCGCTGGCGCCTGGATGAGGGCGAGGCAGGCTACGCCGCGATCTCCCTGACCTTTCGGCCTGGGGGCCTCGTGTGGGCACTGCCTGGGTCGCTCCGTTCGGCCGACAGCCTCAGTCTTGCGGAAGTGGAAGGATTCCTGGGCCTGGTGGTCCTCCTCCTCCTCCTCCTCCTCCTCCTCCTCCTCCTCCTCCTCCTCCTCCTCCGCATCAGGTGGTCAGCCCGGCTCTGCTCGGCTCGGCGGCTCGCCCGCTGAACTCCACCGCGCCAGCGGTGGCGGTCGACCTAGAGGTCTCGGAGCTGGATCCCGAGGCCCTCTACCTTACCTGATATCCGAGGGGGGCGGCGAGGTGCTTGGATCCACCCGCAGTCGTGCCTATTGACCGCACCCAGCGGGGGCCCATGCCCTTCGCGATGGCTAGCCGTTCGCGGCGCTGCAGCCGCAGAGGGGGGCGGGGGGCGGTCACAGGTGCAGAGCGGACTACCCCGCATCAGTCGGCGGACGAAATCGGGGTGGAGGACCTGGTGGCGGACGCCGACGCCGACGGCCCCACTCGTCTGCCGGCGCGGGCTCCTCCGCTTCCGGTCATGCCACCCACGTGTGCATGGGGCCGCTTGGGGGCCCAACCGAAGTCATGGGACGCCATGTCTCGCCCTCGGGCAGCGGGAGCCTTCGCCGCCGCTCTCGACGAGGGAGCGCCGCTAACCCGTGCCGAGGTCCCGTTGCAGGTCCGTCGCCTGCCGGCCGCGCAGTCGGCCCAGGCGGCGCCCCCGCCCCCGGGGGTTCCAGCCGACCCGCGCGGAGCTCGACTCGAGGCGCCACAGCCGTTCGCCGACGAGGCGGCGCGAGCGGGGGCCGCTTAGGCCGACCTTCAAAGAATACTCGCCCAATTCCCCCCTGGCGCGCGCAGCGGGTTCAGAGCCGCGCAGCCACGCCAGCGCGAACCCTGGTTGGCGGCCTGGGGCAAGGGCAAGCCTGGGAGCGCGCGCCCCCCGCGTGCGCCTCCTCTCGCCCCTCCCCACCGCTCCCGGACCCTCTCCCTGACTGGTCAGGGGGCGCCCAAGCCCTCGGAAAGTGGCGACCCTCACGAGGATGGTGCCCCTCTGGAGGGGCTGTAGGCCAGTTTGGGGTCGGGCGCCATGGCCCCTCGAGAAGTGGGCCGCTATGGAGGGACTGCAGTCCTCTGTCAGCTCTATGGGCCAGTTCTGCCTCGGGCACCCCGCCCTTCGGAAAGTGGCGAGCCTCACGAGAATGGTGCCTCGGGCGCCCTGGCCCCTCAGAAAGTGGCGACTCTCACGAGGATGGTGCCCCTCTGGAGGGGCTGAAGCCCTCTGCCAGCTCTGTGGGCCAGTTGTGCTTCGCGCATACATGTTTGGGGTCGACGTTGGGGTAATCGGCATGCGCGCGACAACACGCGCGTGTGCATTTCGTCCTTTCTGCTGCCAGGGATGCGTGTAAACTGTTGATTTGTTATAGACGAGTGCGCGCGCGCACAGTATTTGTGGCAGAGGATGAGGGGGGAACCGAACGCCAGCCTGGATGGGATGGTACGATTTTATATTCAAGACGGACGATGGGGCCAAATCATAAGAATTCAGCAGTACGAAAAGGTATACCGTTACTTCCGTGGGGGAAATAGATCCGAATTCTTTCCTAGAAAGGACAATCTATGGGGCGTAACCGACATTGTGCGATTTAGGCGGCCACGGCGACAACATATTCGCCAGTACGACAATCGACAACCGGGCCGAGCCGACGGGCGGCGACGGGGTGGCGATTGGGCGGCGACGGCGGCACGACCCCCCTGGTTTTTTAGAAGAGACGTACGGAACCCCAAGTGGAAACATTGTTCCGGGAACCTATATATGTATATATATATATATATATAGATTCGATCCACGCGCGCTTCGCGCGCGCTTGGGTTCCAGCGAGCCCCAGTTGTAGTCTAAAGTGTTCGGCATCGGAGGACACTGATTGTCACAAGGATCGTGCACCTCAGGGGGCTCCACCTGCGTCCCATCAGACAGGCTTGGGTCCCTAAGCCCATGCCGGCACACCCTTCGCAGGCATCGCGTCCCACAGGGAGACCCACGTGATTCCATCCCCATAGACGAGGTTCGCACAGTGGCACGCCCCTCACGAGGACCGTGCCCCGCAACTAAATGCATTTGCGGCACCAGAGGGGAGCTTCATAACATCGGCCCGCTCTCTTCGACGCACCTCTCATACAGATCGCGGCCCGCAAGGACATCCACGGACGGCCCCAAAGACAAGGTTCGCATCCCGCCGTCCCGCCTACTTCGGCACACCTCGCACACGGATCGTGATCGTGGCCCACCGGGATCTCCGCCCACGGCCCCCGAAGAAAGGTTCGCACTGCGCCCCCCCAGCCATGGCGGTACACCCCGTCACGTGGATCATGCCCACAAGGAGCACCACCGAATTAAAGGCCCGGAAGGTTCGAACAACGCCCCTCCCCCCGCCCATGTCGGCATACTTGTCACGCGAATCATGCTCCAGAATGGGCATCTTTGCATGGCGCCCCCGCGCCCATTTCGGAACATGCTTGGCACGAGGCGTGCCCGGAGGAGGTCCACCTGCGGCCTCAGTGGGCGTGTTCGCGCGACCCTTCACGCGGGTCGTGCCCCACAAGGAGTTCAGCGTACCTGTGCACGCGTGCCCCGCGGCAGCCATCTTTCCGCATTGCCCTGGCCTTGGCTGTCTTAAAGCGTTCCTGTCCCGTCGGACGCTGCCGGAAGTCGTTTTTAAGGCCTGGCTTCGCCGTCTTCGAGCCCGCTTGGAGCGCTTCGTGGCTGTCTTGGAGGCAATCTCAGGCGTGTTGAGTCCTCTTGGGCCGTCTTGGGGCCCTCCTGGGGCCGTCTTTGGTGCTTCTTGGGCCGTCACGGGGCTATCGTGGCCTCTTGGGTGCTCTGGGAGCGATCTTGGGAGCCTCTAGGGGGGGTCAGCCCGGAGGGTTTCTCCAAAGTGTTTAGGCGACCCGTCCTCCTCCTCCTCCTCCTCCTCCTCCTCCTCCTCCTCCTCCTCCTCCTCCTCCTCCTCCTTCCTCCTCTTCCTCCTCGTCCTCCTCCTCCTCCTCCTCCTCCTCCTCCTCCTCCTCCTCCTCCTCCTCATAGCCCCTCCCGCTCAGGCGCGCCCCTGCATGGGGCTGGAGGTCCTGCGCACCTGAGATCGAACCTTCATTGGGCAGCTGGCCCCACAGTCTCTTGTCCACCATCCATGCTTGCCCCTTGCATTTGTGGCTCTTGCTGATTCTTCTCGCTGCACGAGCGGGCTGGATGTCTGAACGTGCAGTGGGACGGACGTTTGGCAGGGTGACATACGTACACTGGAATTGCATGTCTGCGTCGGATGAGGGTCGGTTGAACGACATCTCGGAACAGTTTCATAATATCGACATAGTGGCCCTGACGGGGATTGGGGAGCGTGCGGGAGAGTTGATGTGCACAGTGTCGACCCTCGCCCATCACCATGCTCTGCGTCACGGGTACCTACCTGGGAAGCATGTGAATAAGTCTTGCGGTATTACTATTCTATTGCGTCGGCGGAAGTTCCGACTACAGCATGTGGTGGACAGTCCAGCGGCCCCTTCTTGTCTCCAGGGCAGGGTGGCACTACATCGTCTGCGGTCTGGGAGGTTTGACATCCTACTTCCAATCACCTACTTCCCCCCGCGCCCGTCCCAGAAGAGAGAGGGGAGAGAAAGCAACTCTGGTGGCACTTTCGCCAAGTATCTGGCAACTGTAGACTGTATTGTGAACTGGCTGGAGACATGTTTTACGTGGTCTCGGGCTCGGTCTGCGATGTTCTGGGGGTTCGACTTGAATGACGCCTTGGGTCTCCAGAGGTCTCAAACAGGTGCACTGGGGCCCATCACTTCGGAGGCCTACGGGAGCTATGGTCTGGGAGAGCAGCACTACGCTGGGAACCGTGTTCAGGAGCATCTGGAAAGGTTTGCGATTCGGGTGACCTCGACGGACTATCCTGCGGGCCCCACCTTCCTTGGGCACTCGAGCACCTCGGTCATTGACTACGCGGCAACTTTTTCGCGGCAAAGGAGGAGCGCGGCGTGCTGCAAGGGCCTTCGGCAGGCCAACATGCGTTTAAAACTGGTTCCTCGGAGAGGGTTGCAGGGTCACATCCCGATCATGATGGCGGCCCACTATTCCTTTGATTTCTCTGCGTGTCGCCCCGAAGGTGTTCGATGGGATTTCGATAGGCTCGCTCAGGCCCTGCGTCGCGGCGCGGGTGTAGGAGACTTTCTGCGGGATCTGGAGGCTGCTTTCGGATCACGGACGGACCCACGCGATGAAATGGCCACTGCGTCGGCGCCTGATCAGATGTGGCACGAGTGGATTACTACTGCGCATGCTACAGCTGAGAAGCATTTCTCTCGTCAGGCGACAAGGGGCGACAAGGCTGCGCAGTTCTCTGCGGAGCGTCGTCGCTTGCTGGCTCTGCGGAGGTCTCAGCGGGCTCGAGGTGACGACGATGCCGACTCTTCTTTGGCCTTGGCCCGGCACTCACGACGATTGCGACATTTAACGCGGGCAAGGTTCCAGGAGGTGTCGGGGCAACTTGTTACCGAGCTGCAGGCTGCCTGGCGCTCCCGACGGCGTGCGGAGACGTGGCGGCTGGCGCGTCTGCTCGCTGGACAGCGCCGCGGACCTAGGAAGCGACGACACAACATTGCAGACGAGCTTATGCCTCGCAACGACGAAGTGTGCTCCTATTTCGCAATGTCTGGCCCCGCTGGAGGTTTTCAAGCGGTGCCAGTCCAGTTTCAGGCCTTTCAGGAGGAGTGCCTGGCGCGGCCTCCACCTCCCCCTCCTTTCGGCGCAGACAACTTCGAGGCGGCGGAGGAAGCTGGGGGAGATATGGGGAGGGTGGCGGCGATCGTCGCGAAGTCGCCTCGTCGGAAGGCGGCCCCGCTACACAGTGTGCCGTCGGAGATTTTACAACTCGTGCTCGACCCCGCCCGTCGCTTCGATTGGCGACCCCGTCGTCGCCGTCGGCGGGATCAGGACGCCGAGGAGGTTTCCCACCCTGGCCCCCCTCCTCCTCCTCAACGGCGGCGTGCGGAAGTCTTGGTGGAGCGGCATCGTCTTGGGGGTGATCGAAGGGGCTTGGGGGCTGATTCCGAGGCGTTCAAGAATGAGGTCTCCCGGAGGCGTTTGCAGCAAGTGTTCCACCAGATTAGGCGCGTGAAAAGGACCCCTGTGGTCTGGCACCACTCTCGGGCCACGGGGCTTAGCAAGGCCAACGGTAAGGATGGGTTCAAGGCGCGCAGATATATCCACGGGCTCTGTAGGATGGGCGTGGCCTGGTACAAGTCGCCCCTGCAGCGTGGACCCCCTGATGAGCCCCCCGATCGTGAACACGGATATCTTCCTGGCAGGAACCGCGAGGGGGCCTTGGCGGCCCAAGAGATCTTGGCTTGGAGACCTCGGAAGCAGGGCATCTCGGCGATCGTCTCGAAGGAAGACATGTCGAACGCGTTCGGGTGCACGAATTTCGAGGCTCTTGAGGGCACGGTCAGGCTCTCGGTGGACCCCTGCGATCAGGAGTTCTTTACCCAGAGGCACGAGACCAGCACCTTCACTGTTCAGGCGGCGGAGGGTGAACAGACTCTGCGGAACAAGTGCGGTGCGCTCATGGGGAACAGTCCTGCTGCTGTTTTTTTGCTCGCACGCTTCGGAGGCCGATTGATGGCTGGCTGGGCGCTTTACGACAGCACGCCTGGCGCGACAGTTTCCCACCCCCTCGACCTACAACGTATGATGAATGGGTATCCAGTCCTTTTGCTCCTGGTACCCCATCCTCGGTCTCTTGACGAGAATGTGTGGCCGTCGGAAGATATGTGTACCGCATGGGCGCCGTTCTTTCATAGACCAGTGTCGCTCGCCTGCCGCGTGTATGCAGATGATACATCGATGGCGCATGTGGTGTCGTCGGCGCTCAGCGCTCAGTATACTCTGGACATTTCTCACCAGCGCCTGCGGGAATGTTCGGCCCCTGCAGGCTACGAGCACAATGCCGACAACAGTCATGTGTGTCCCAGCTTTGTGGGGCCAGGGGCCCACGGGTACTCCCAGGCTCTGCGCGGAGGCTCCGTTCCTGTCGCTGGGGAGGTTCAGTTTGATCATGCGTCTCTTGGGATCTCCACGTCAGCTAACGGCGGAACGAACACAGAACTGCAGAGGCGCATCTTGGCATGTAGGAGGGGCTACTACTCGACGGGAAGATTCTGGGCCCGTAATCGGGCGTGGAGGTTTACACGGGCTGTCTTTGGGGCTATCGCGCAGGGGGCTCTGCTCAGCGGTCTCAACACTATGATACTGTCACCTACGCAAGAGAGGAGGTTGGATCGTGTGCTGACGGGTTTTGGTCGCAAACTCATTGGGAGGAGATGCGCGTGTCAAAACGGAGCTCTCGGGACCGATGGGACACCTCAGCTGGCCGCCGATGGGGCCCCGCTACTACGGTATAAGGGACAGAAGGATGAAGATGTGTTGCGACGCCTGGGTGTTGCCCCCACGGGTACCGAGCTACGAGTGCGAAGGTTGCGTGCATATCATCGATGGCTGCGTCGCCCCGAATGCCACTCTCAAGAGATTGCGGCGGTGTTTGGCCAGCTACCAGTGGAGCCGGCATCGACTCCCACTCCCGACAGCACCATCTCGTCGGAGGTGAACCCCTTTGCATGGAGGTCCGCGGGGGATGCGATTCGACTCCTGAATCGCGCTGAGGAGCGCGACTTCCTGGAGGACCTCTTTGTTTACGAGCCTCCGACGCCAGACCCGTTACGGGCGAACGTTCGGGCTTTGTTTCTGGATGCTGACGTGCGAGACCGCTTTCTACGCATCGACCCTTGTGTGCTACGGGCGGCTGCAAAGGCAACGGTCATCTCTCCTCCTCCTGGCCTGTGCGCCCCCGCGGCTCCTACGGTGGCCCCCCCAGAAGCCCCGCCTCCACCAGATCCGTACCCATGGACATGCGTGTAAACCGACTCTGCGGGGGTTATCTGCGGGAGACAGTTCAAAACTCGACGGGCTCTGTTGGCGCACCAGAGGTTCTCAAGGGCGGGAGGGCGCCATATGAGGTCCATGGTACACAGCGTCACGGACGCAAATCAGTGCCCATTCTGCAGACAGACATTCCGCACGCGGCGCATTGCACAGTCACACGCACTACAGGCGGTCCTTCAGAAACGGTGCCTTATGACGACTATCTACCACCATCGGGCTCAAACACCAGAGGTCCTGGAGTGCCCACTTACACGGATTATGGTCGCGTCGGTCTTGGGAGGCCACAATCAGGAGCCGTGCTGCTCGAGAGAGGCGGGTTTTGACAATCTTTCGGCCCTACATGATCACCTAGCCTCTCACGTTCCTGCTCCAGCGGGTCGGCATGTTCAAGTGGAGCTCAGAGCATCTCGAGCAGGCGCGCCCCCGATCCGAGGGACGAGGAGCAGGCGCCTCACGACCCCAGCGCAGCCGCAGTGGGTCAGCCGCTGGTTCCCAGCGCCGTGGGCGCCGCTGCGGAGGCAGCCAGCTCGCGGGCGCACTGCAGCCCGCAGCCGCGGCCCAGCAGCAGCGAGAAGGCGGCCTCGCGGTGCGGGCGGCGCTCCTGAAGCAGTACAGACTCGAGGAGAACGTGATGATGAGCCGCCTGATGCCCGTTCTCGTCAGCGCCGTCCTCGGGAACACGTTCCAGATGATGCTTCTCATGGCGGTGGAGTTTCAGACAAAGCTAGTGGCTGAGGACGATGTGATGGCCAAGGTGGCCTTTCAGGCAGTGCGCGCGCACGCGCAGCAAGCGATCGTCACGAGGGAGGCCCACGCCAGAGATCCCAACTCTCCACTCCCAGAGGTGCAGATGGGACCGGCCTGCTGCCAGATATTCATGGTCGTGGCCGATCTGCTACACAAAGAGGGGGATCGAGTCGGAGCCAGAAACAACGAGGCGTGGGCAGGGTGCAAGCAGCAGATCGACGGGATTACCGACCAGTGGAGCTGGCGGGATGAGGGGCTGGCGAGAGGGTTCAGGATCAGCTCCGCGTTCAAGGAGAAACCCGCCAAGCTACTGGTGTCGCTGTCGGACCTGAAAATGCAGAAAGTGTTCATCGATTGCGTCGTGCAGCTGGGAGGGGCAATGGACGAGTTCGAGGGAATGTAGACCTGATTCCGAGAGGACGTGAACAGGAGAGGATACAACGGGGGGCGGATGCGACGGATGATGAGAGGGTTGTGCCGAGGACCAATCGACTGACCAGCTTCGAAAATGAAAGGCGACAGGGAAATGTGTCCCGACCTGTGAGTGAGCAGCCTCAGCGAGTGCAGAGTCCGTCCTTGAGTTTCAAAGAGCTGGTTAAACTTTTTACCCGAATGTAGGCCCGAAGCGGCCACGGCTTTCTTAGTTTTGTTTCGGGGACCTGGGCCTTGCGGTCGTCGTCGTTCGGTCGTTGCTGCTTGCTGCCGATCGGGCCCAGGTCCTCTTGTTCCGAGGTTCGCCGAGGTTGAGCGAGCTACAACTTGGGGCTCCCACTGTGGGGCCTAGCGTTTCTTCGCTTTCGAGTGCACGGTAGGTCGCACGTCCTCCGAGGTTGTTCTTGGGGTGATGTGGTTTGTCGAGTGCTCTTTCGACGTACGACCCGACACCGATTCGCCGCCGCCGCCTCCTCCTCATCCTCCTCCTCCTCGTTATCCTCCTCCTTCTCCTCCTCCTCCTCCTCCTCCTCCTCCTCCTCCTCCACCTCCCCCTCCTCCACCTCCTCCTTCTACTCCTCCTCCTCCTCCTCCTCCTCTTCCTCCTCCTCCTCCTCTTCCCCCCTCCTGCGCTACAACCTGAGGCGCAACCGAAGGTGACTTCGCCGCCTCTCTTCACATGGACCACGCAGGCGATAGCACTCTCCCCTGACCCCTGGGGCCCCTCTTCCGCGATACGAGACCGCGGGTGCAAAATACAATACTGAAAAGAGATAGCCCAACGAGTCCGGAGGGCCCGCAAGCCTCCCCGAGGCAGCCTGGCCCGACGAACCCAGCGGGCGGTCGTCGGCCAGGCTATCGCAGGACGGCTGGGGACCCTTCAAGCCCCTGGGACGGAGTCGGGCCAATGCTTCAGCCCCTTGGGCAAACGCCCTTCATCAATCCTCTTAAGCATGTTCTTGCCATGCTTGCTAAGGCCAGGCACACAAGGGGAAAACAATTTAACGAAACATGTGACTCCCTGTGCCGCACAGCCCCTGCAGAACCAGAGTCCTCGCGCCTGCTCAATTCGGTGCGCGGTGTGAATCTGGAACGGGCGCCCATGGCAAGGATCTGCACATAAACGCATAATGTTTGCCTTGCTCGAACCGCGGAGGCATATTTTAAATTTGAGTTTTTTTCGACATGTTCTAGCCGATGAGAAGTGTCTCTCATCGCTACTGCTCTGACTGCTGCTAGCTCCTGGGCCTTTTGCTGTGACTGGGCCGCCAAATCGCAGTTTTTAAACAGGTCCCGTAAAAGTCCTTCGCCTGCTTGGCCATGTCTAGGCCCACTGCAACTAAATGTCTCTGGACCCGCCAGGCAAATTTGCTGGCTTCCCTAACCTGAAACCCAAACTGTAGGGTGGTGCAACCTCTGTGGCTACTTGCTCTGCTAATTTGTCAGCGGCGTCATTTGCAAACCAGTGATCCCTAGGGATGCCGTGGCCTATCTCACTTTCTGCTAGATGGCCCTAGACTTTCTTGCAGGTGAAAGTCCCTTGGTGGCCGCCTGTCGTTTCCAAGAATTTGACCCAGAGCTCCGCATTCGAAGTGCGCCTTTCCTGGCGGCCCTTTCGAATGCCTTTGATGACATAACTGGCGTCGATTACTACGGCGGCGTCTCCGTTGGTGTTTTTGGAGCTCCCTGACTACTGCTATTAATTCAGCCCTCGGAACTCTCTGGCGCGGGCCTGCTACACTACCTCTGAGGGACGCCCTGACTTGGTTATCGACACAGGCGGCGAACGACCATCCAACTCTCCTCAGACGGGCGTCCCTGGAGTGCTCACCCCCAGCGCCATCACTGCCCATCGTTACATTTGGGGGGAGTTCCAGCTGGCCTTCATTTGGCCAATCTCCTCCGAAATCGCGTTTTCTGCAGGCAGGGGCAGCACCCTCCATGGTCCGTAAAATTATTTAATCGCTTCGCTCATTCCGCCGGCCCTGGAGCGCTATTTAGGGCCTCTTGGGGCCGTCTTGGGGGCCTCTTGGGGGCTTCTTGGGCGCGTCTTGGGGCTCCTTGGCGGCGTCTTGGGCTCCCCTGGGGCCTCTTAGGGGGCTCTTGGGGGCCCCTTGGGGCGGGAGGGGGGGTCGTCGATTGCAGCCACCCCCTCGGAGGCCACGATCCTCGTGAGGGGTGGCGAAAAATAGCCTCCCCCCTGGGGATCGCCCGGGACCCGGCCGGGGATCAGCCAGGGTACTTTTCGTCCGGGGGCCCCCAGGGGCCGCCCCGCGCGCGCGAACTAGAAATATTGTTAAGTAGTTACCGGAGATCTTAGCACGCCTCTGGCCCGTTGGGCCGGCGAATTCACTGCGTGGAGCTCCCCATGTGTGCATCTATTCGCATGGACCTGTCCGCCGTGAATGTCTAGGCGCAAGAGCTTTCGAATATAAACGGGCTTCAGTTGTGACGGTCTGGTCATGAATCTAAGTGAGAATGAATTTTGGAGTGTGAATGAGCCTCAGTAGTACGAGCGCGTCTCTGCGCATGAGCCTGGGTCCTCCTGGGGCCTCCTGGGGCCTCCTGAAACCTACTGGGGCTCCCTGGGGCCTCCAGGAGCCTCTTGGGGCCTCCTGAGGCCTCCTGGGACCTCCTAGGGAGGATTCGTGCCCCAGGAGGGGCCCAATCTATAGCAACAGACGAACATAAAACATTGCGGATTGGAGCCACAGGAGAGGGGGACAATCTATAGGAACACACGTAAAACACCAAGGACTCGTGCCCCAGGAGAGGCCCTATAGGGACATTAGTACACAGGAGAAGGACAATATATTGAAACATACGTATAACATCAAGGATTCGTGCTCCAGGTGAGGCCCAATCTATAGGAGCATACGTAAAACACATGGGATTGGAGCCACTCCTGTTGCCTTCTGAGGCCTCCTGCTCCTGGGGCCTCTCGGGGCCTCCTGTTGCCTTCCGAGACCTCCTGGCGCTTCCTCTGGCCTCCTGTGGCTTCCTGAGGCCTCCCGGAGGTTCCTGGGGCCTCCTAGAGCCTCTTGGGACATCCTGTGGCCTCTTGAGTCTTTCTGTGGCCTCCTGATGCCTCCTGGGACCTCATCTGGTCTCCTGGAGCCTGTTGGAGCCTCCTGTGGCATCCTGAGGAGAATCTGTGCCCACGAGTCTGGCCACCGATCGAGACATCCTCAAAATCTGGCCCACCAGGGGGGTGAGAATGAGCGCCTCGCTCGAGACATCCTCCAAATCTGCTCCGAAAGCGAAGGATGCTGGGACAGAAAACAGGCAAACCGCTTGAGACATCCCCACAAAACGGCCGCGAACGGGACCGTGAGATAACCCCTGGCGGCTCCCCTCAGGGGGGTGAAAGTGAGCGCCTCGCTCGAGACATCCTCCAAATCTGCTCCGAAAGCGAAGGATGCTGGGACAGAGAACAGGCAAACCGATTGAGACATCCCCACAAAACGGCCGCGAACGGGACCGTGAGATAACCCCTGGCGGTTCCCTTCAGGGGGGTGAAAATGAGCGCCTCACGCGAGACATCATCCAAATCTGCTCCGAGAGCGAAGGATGCTGGGACAGAGAACAGGCAAGCCGCTTGAGGCATCCCCACAAAACGGCCGCGAACGGGGCGTGCGTGAGGCTCAGCATGAGTAAGTCTGAGTAGGAGTAGGTCTGAGTAGGAGTAGGTCTGAGTATGAGTAATTTTGTGTGTGAGTAAGTCTGGGTATGAGTAAGGCTGAGTGTGAGTCAGACTGTGTATGAGCAAGTCTGGGTATGAGGAGGAGAGGGGAGGAGAAGGAGAAGGAGGCGAAGTCGGCGGCGTCCAAGAAATAACACAAACCCCATCTTAGGATATGGGGAATACATCAGAAAACGAAAAGGTGTGAGTACGAGCAGGTCTGAGTATGAGTAAGTCTGGGAACAAGTCTGAGTATTAGTTAGTCTGGGCATGAGTGAGTCTCAGCATGAGTAACTCTGAGTAGGAGTAGGTCTGAGTATGAGTAGGTCTGAGTATGAGTACGTTTTTGTCTGAGGAAGTCTGGGTATGAGTAAATCTGAGTGTGCGGAAGTCTGGGTATGAGGAGGAGGAGAAGGAGAAGAGGGAGAAGAAGGAGTAGTAGGCGTCAACATAATAACACTAACCCCATCTTGGGATATGGGGAACAAGGGAACTGCTGTGCTCCTACTTTCGCTTGCTCTGCTAGGTTGCCCTCATCTGCATGGCCTTCAACTAACGAATTGCATGGGCAATCCCATAGCTGATGATAAGGCGTCTCCTCCTGCACCCCACATCTTGGGCAGATGGGCGAGCCGAGCTTAGTGTGTTCAAACCTTTGCTTGGCAGGCCACAAGGCCCCTTGACTAGTCATTTCTAAAACAGCAGCTAGATTTGTCATACCTTTGGCTCGCGGATGCTCGAGGTGGGCCCAAGCCACAGTCAGGTCGACACCGAACTCAACCCCAGAACCCTCAACGTGTGGACTGGCTTCGGCCCAACTCTGTTGCTCCAGGGAGGCCCCAACTTCGAACCGAAGGGCTTCTGGCCCCGCTTGGCGAATTCCCCACATGGGATGGTCCATTCCCCTGGCGAATTAGGTATCCAGTTCATATCTAGGAGGGTCGCTTGGACTGCAGCAAGGTGCCCTCGCACATGCTGCCAGCGGTTGGGAGCCTGCTGGAGCATCTTCAGCGACTCCTGCCAGGCGCGCTCCAGCGCCTCCCTCCACTGGTGGATCCTAGGGAGGTGTTCCTGTCAGGCCAAAAGGAGCTCTAAAGGTCCCCAAAACATTGGGTCCCTGTACTTTCCTAGGCTTATCCTAATGGCGGTGGTCGCACAACCCCCAGCCCATGTTCTGCCACACATTGATGAAACTTGAGCTCTGCGCTTCCTTAAAGTCGTGGGCGCTAGGCCCATCGCAACGGCTCCCCAGGCAACCTGTGGTTTGTGCCCCGTCTTGGCCAGCTTCTTGGAACCCTTGGAGGCCCTATCTAAAAACCTAATGGCACGGGCTCTTCGTGAACCCTTCAGTTGTCTCACTTTGATCACCCCTTACGTCCTCGCGCTGCTAGTGACGTCTATGCCCAAGCCTCTGGCCTTCGTGTCTACCTTGATCGGGAGGCCGAGGGTCACGACGTCGCGTCGAAGGTCGTCTCGCAGTGCCAGCGTGCTGCACAGTCCCACTGTTTTTTCTGAAATCCTCAATCCGTTTCCGAGTCACTGTCGAGACCAAAGTGCTAGAGTGCTAGCCACCTCCGTCGCTTGTCGCAGAACTGATGCTCTTCTGCCGATATTGAGCTGCGCCAAATCATCTACCCAATTGTCGATCTGGTTTGACGGGGGTGGGTATCTTCTATGAATATCGTCCAACGTGTCCCATATATATATATAGATATATATATATATATACATCTACATATACACACACATATATATATATATATATACACACACATTCGTGACCAGGCCACACCCTGCATACATCCCGCAATAATCAAGTCAGTACCTTGTATACTAACAGACAGAACTCGGCCCACTGCAAGCCAACGGCCTGCAAGGTGCTGCAGTAGGGCAATATAGAAAGGAATTAGCGGGTGCTTACACGATTGAGCCAGATCTGCAAGGGTCGACGGTTGGATGAGGTCATAAAACTTCTTTGCAGCCCAGAGAAATTAGACCCAGTGGATGTTCAGGGGCCCGCAGGCTTCCGCTTTTAATTGTCTCAATACTGCTGCCCTCAGAGGCCTGCTTTCTCTCACCGCCGAGTCCCAGAAACCCGCACGCTCTCGTTCCCACGTTGTCACTGGCGACTTCTTCAGAGCACTCCACAATCGGTAGGGCCCCGGGGTCAACGTGATCGGTCGATATCTTCCTGGCGGGGGCTTCGGGGACATGGCCACAATGTTTACGAGGGTCTGCTGGGGCCATGCTAGTTGTTCTTCTACATCGTGTAGGATTTCCAGTACTATGTGTTTCCCTGCTCGTGGTATGTGGAGCCACTCTCGCGGATTCCAGGGGTCTGCACCAAACCCAGCGTGGGCTTTGAAATACCTCATGCCCTCTGCCATGCCCTCAAAGGTCGGCTCGGGGAGGGGGTTGTCCAGCTGCTGCTCCCTGGCTTTCCTCCTGAGGTTTCGCAGCCACTCGGGGAAGCGGTCCTTCTCGGAGCCCACGGTGCCCTTCCAGACCTCAGTCCATCGAAGTGCTTTCTTTCGAATGATGCGTTCGGGGTCTGTCAACTCGAGCCCATCGGGGCCAAGCTCTATATCCCAAGACTCGGTTCTGGTTGTTCCCAGGTTCGCGTGCAACGGTGGGCCCAGCTGGCTCCTTGGCTGAGGCTATGGTTAAAGTACTTCTGGAAGCCCTCACCCTTCTCCTTCATGGCTGCGAGACTTACTTTCGCCAGGACCTCCTTGGCTTTATTGAGCAGGGAGGGAACCTTTTCCTGGTCTCCTGGGAGCTCAGGAATCTCTGCAAGCAGGTCACGTCCAACTTGTCGTACTCCCGCGGGCATTGCAACGAGGGTCTCGTGGTGTGCTGGGTCGTGCGCCCAAGCTCGTAGCTGATCGCAGATCGCTCGTTCCTGGTTCAACTCCTCCTTCTGCTTCCTCCTCTGGATGACGAACAGTTCCTGGATCCTGGATCTGATGCCGCCCCAGAAGATCACGTCCCGATCGTTTCCAAAACATCCTGGTGGTCGCCCTGCGAAAAGCGAAGAAACCTGAACTCGCGGGCAATATCCTCTTCGTTGAACTCCTACCTCCTTCCCCGACCTGGTTAAAAGAAAGCCTTCTGCCTGGTGCGAGAAGGTCTGGTACTTCTGAGAGAGAGAGAGAGAGAGAAAGAAAGAGAGAGATGCACGTGTGGCTTCCTCCCAGACGTTGTAGTCCTGAGGGCGCTTTAGAGCGCTCGTCCTGCAAAACTATCCCACGGTAGGTCGGGGCCGTAGGCGCGTTGTGTGATCGGCGCCACTGGCATCAAAACACGTGTTTGAATAAGTTCACGATTCATATGAAGTTCCCTTCTTAGGCCGATATGTGGGGACCAGGGGCCTTTCAAGTCCAACTGCAGTGTGATCATACCTGCCATCTCTTCTGACGCGACTCCATAATCAAGAATCCTTCCATGTCCACTGGTTTGTGAAAGCAGCTGGAGCTGTGACAATGGAACCTCGAACATAGGACGGCCACCCTGAATCCCATAATTGTTGTGGCGTCGCATTCCAGTCCCCCATCACAAAGTACGCTTTAGTATTTGTCCTGATGTAGCCTGCCAATTCTGAGAGAATCCGTCCATTCCTCCTCCCTCCTCCTCGTCCTCCTCCTCCTTCTCCCCCTCCTTCACCTCCTCCCCCTCCACCTCCCCCTCCTCCACCTCCTCCTCCTCCTCCTCCTCCTCCTCCTCCTACTCCTCGGGTCGCCTACGGCCCCGGGGGAAACCGTGCAGGTCAGTGGTCAGTCGGAGCGCCAGATATTGCAGGATCCTGCAGAGCCAGGGGTGCATTGACCGGGTTTGGGTGCACTATCCTGCAGGATTTTGCAGGGTCCTGCAAAGCCCGACTGACCCAGGGCTGGATTGACCCGGGTCAGTAGATCCCTGATTTGAGGCGCCAAGGAGACAAGAAGAGAGCGCGCTGGAGGAGAAAAGGGACGACATTCTCGTCTCAACAGACGTAACGCAGAGAAGCATCCATGAACATACTACTGGTGTAAACATATCACTTCTCTGGTAAAGCCAAGTAACCCATTCGTTTGATAATCTGTACGGAATGATCAATCGTGCTACGATGTCCGGAGCCGGAGGCTTCCGCAGCTGCGGATCGACTACGCGGCCTCCCCGCAAAAGCAGAAGTTGCAGCGGAAGATGGCCGCGCGTGAGCGCGATCAGCTGAAAGGCGCCACGGGCCAGTCCGCTCGTGATTATGCAGGTGACGGTTCGTTTCCCTTGCCTTTTCTCATTCTTCATCGATGTTTCATGAATGGTTTGATCGTCAACCCTCTCGCCATTCAGGCTTCCCGTGCGTTCTCTGCGCCGGGCATTTGGTTGTCTTGACTCGTCACGTTCTGGCTTTTCGCGTGCTCGTCGTCGTCTTGTTGTTGTTTCTCTCTATCTCTCTCCCTCTCCTTCTCCGTCTCTCTCTCTCTCTCTCTCCCTCTCTCTACCTCTCTCTGCCTCTCTCTCTCTCCCTCTCCGTCTCTCTCGCTCTATATCTCCTCCTTCCTCTCCCTCTCGCCCACTCTCTCCCTCTCTCTCCCTCTCTCCCCTTTTCTTTTCCTCCTCCTCGTCTTCCTCCTTTCTCTGGCTCTCTCTCTCTTTCTTGTTGGGTTGAGGGGGAGGGGGAGCGTGGACGCCAACGTGGTCCAGGACGGGATAGCACGCCGGCAGCGTCGTAGCACACACCATGTCTCACCGAGCGCCCTTGGGCAGGATACGAGGCATGTGCTGGTGCGCGCGAAAGGGGAGACGGAGGAGGAGCAGGAGGAGGCGGAAGAGAATGAGGAAGAGGAAAGCCGATTGCATGCACGGGCGGCTGGGCACAGGGAGCAGGAGAGAGGGGAGAGCGGGGGCGGGGGCGGATGTCGTGGGAGTGGTCGTCGAGATTCGTCGACGCAGTGGTCGTGGAGGTCGCGGTTGTCGTGGCGGTAGTCGGGGTGGTGGAGGTGGTGGTCGCGGAGGTGGTCGTGGGCATCGTGGTGTCGTCGTGACGGTGGTCGTGGTGGTCGTGGTGGAGGAGGTCGTGGTCGAGTGTTGGCTCAGGCCGGTGGTCAGGAGGTTGGGGTGCAGGCTTGCTTGCGATCCTCCTGCCATACCCGCCTGCGCTGAGACCTGCGCCCACTGCAACAACGCCCGCTGCCGCCAAGGCCGCGTGGAACCACCGGGCGCGCTTGCGCCGTGCGCATGCCTGGCTCATGTTGCACGCCTGGCACAGGCGGGCCGAGCCTCTCCGCCTGGAGGCCGCGCGGCGCCTGCTGGACGGGCACCACGGCTCGCGGGCGACTGCCATCGAGGGGATGGCGCCGTCTGGCGCCGCCAAGAAGCCGCACAGAGGCTGCAGCAAGTGTGGCCTCGCGAGCAGCTGGGCCTGCAAGCCCGAGTGCCACCAGTGCGGCAGTGGGGCGCCAACAGGGTGCCCGCCAAGTTGGCTGGCGCTGGCATCGGCGACTCCATCGCCGCCGCGAAGCAGCTCAAGGCCAAGGCGAAGCCGAAGGCCAAGGCTGCTGCTGCTGCTGCTGCTGCTGCTGCTGCTGCTGCTGCTGCTGCTGCTGCTCCCTCCGGCGCCGGCGGTGCTTCCAGCGAGGCGGCGAAGCTGCGGCAGCAGCTGGACGCCGCCAGCCGTAAGCACGCGCAGGACCTCCGGAAGCTCAAAGACGAGTTGGCGGAGTTGCCGCAGGCCCGCGCTGCTGGCGGCGATGCGGCGGAGCCCGCAGCTGGCGGTATGGACCTCGACGACGAGAGCGAGCTGGACAAGGCGGTCGCTTCGGCCTGCCACTGGCTCAAGAAGGCCCAAGGCAGGCTGGCGGAGCTGCGCGACTTGGTGGCCGGCGGCTACGAGGCGTGCGTCGCGGAGCTCCTCGCCGACGTCGCTAGCGCGCAGGTTGAGCGGCGGGGCGGAGGCCCATAAGACGCCAAGTCGGCCTTGCAGGCTCGTGAGGCCGAGCGGGAGGAACTCCACAAGAATATTCTGTCCCAGTAGGCGGCCGTCGCCGAGGCCGAAGCCTCAGTGGCCAAGGCCACTGCGGAGGTCACCGCCCTGGCGACACTGTATGTTCGGGTCGGACGCGCGCCTCCAAAAGAGGCACATGGTACTAGTCGGAGGTCGGGGGGTGAGATCGCAGTGGAATAGAGACCCCCAACCGGGAAATCGTTTCGTTTCGTTCGTGTCGTGCGTGCGGGCGAGGCGAAGCTGCGTGGGCGCGCGAGAGGAATGAAGCCGCCGTCGCTAGGGCGAAGTCAAGACAAATGATTCTCCCCCGCTCGCCCGTCCGGCGGTGGCTCGCGGTGTCCCGCGGTGTCATGTGGTGTCCCGTGGTGTCCCGTGGTGTCCGCCGTTGCTAGGGCGAAGTCAAGACAGATGATTCTCCCCCGCCCGTCCGTCCGTCCGTCTGTCCGGCGGTGGCTCGCGGTGTCCCGCGGTGTCCCGTGGTGTCCCATGGTGTCCCGTGGTGTCCCGTTGAGTGAGATCGATCGTGAGATCGATCGTGAGATCGATATTGAGATCGATATTGAGATCGATGTGGTGCCCCGAGGTGTCCCGTGGTGTCTCGTGGTGTCCCAAAAAGTGAGATCGATAGTGAGATTGGCAGGTGTCCCGTGGTGTCCCGTGGTGTCCCGTTGAGTGAGATCGATATTGATATCAATACTGAGATCGATGTGGTGCCCCGAGGTGTCCCGTGGTGTCCCAAAAAGTGAGATCGATAGTGAGATTGATAGTGAGATCGACAGGTGCCCCGCGGTGTTCCGTGGTGTTCCGTGGTGTCCCGTGGTGTCCCGTTGAGTGAGATCGATCGTGAGATCGATAGTGAGATTGGCAAGTGTCCCGTGGTGTCCCGTTGAGTGAGATCTATAGTGAGATCGATTGAGTCAGATGTTGGTTTCCCCCCTCTTCCCCCCCACACAACCTCCTTCTCATCCGAAGGGTGGTCGTATAGGTATGTCCTTACGCGTCCCCCCTATCCCCGAGGAGGAGGAGGAGGAGAGGGAGGAGCAGGAGGAGCATTGCCCCCCCCGCTTTTCCCCTCCTCAGCTGCCCGCTGAGTTCTTCATTGCAGGAGCTGTGGCAATCATTGTGTCAAGAAACCTGTCAAGCCTGTCGAGCCCTGCACTCCCATCACGGCCACCAGGAAAGGGCAGCTTGAGAAGAGGCTCGGCGAGGGATCGCCGCCCAGACGTGGCATGCAGCTCCCTTGCCTCTGATGCGCGAAGTGGGCCTGAGCAAGAACTCCAGGAACCCATCCGCGGGAAAGGTCGAGAGGCCCCCCGCCGTCCCGCTCCGACGCCCCGCCCAGGCGCCGCGGGCAGCGCCGCGACCGGGCCGGCCGGCGAGGCGGCGCCGGGCGAGGAGCGCCCCGCCGAGCCGTCCGGGGGGGGGCCTCCGTGCCGCCGCCGGCGCCGTCATGCATCGGCACGATCGGGGCTCTGGAGGCGACGATGGTTCGGACGGGGCCAGGACGAGGATGGATCCGTTCCAGAGCGTTCTGGAGCGTTCTCACAGCGTCCCCGAACGCTCTGAGAAGGCCGCGTCCAAGGACTTCGAACTCGTCGTCGTTGACGATGTTGGTCTGCTCTTCCAGTTCCTTCTCCTCGTCGGCAGGGAGGAGGAGAAGGGACGGAGAAAGGGAGGGGAGTGGTCGGTCGGGGCTCGGACGAGGACAAATCCGTTCCAGAGCGTTCCAGAACGCTTTCAGAGCGTTCCCGAACGCTCTGAGAAGGCCGCGGTGCCCGAGACATCCTCCAGATCCGCCGGATCCCAGAGATTCTCGATGTATCCTCACCCGAATTTCCCTACCTAGGCTCTGCCTAGAAGGGTTCTTACTCTCTTAGCTTAAAGGGGCCGGGCAGTGCAAAGCGCCCTGGGCGGTTCCCCCAGTCCCCTGGGAGCGGTTCCCCCCAGTCCCCTGGGAGCTTTAGCTTTAGCTTTAGCTTTAGCTTAGCTTTAGCTTAGCTTTAGCTTAGCTTTAGCTTAGCTGTAGTTTAGCTTTAGCTTAGCGTTTCGCTTAGCTTTTCGCTTAGCGTTTAGCTTAGAATTCTTCACGCTTCGCGTATCCCCACCAGCCCATCTCAAAACAGCAACTCTTGCGAAGCACGCCGACAGTCGTGTTTTTCAAGCGTGTGTACGCTTGCCCCCGCATATCTCCCCTGTTCCTCCTTCCTCCCGCCTCCTTGTACATCCTCCTTGTGGTGGGAGCGGGAGAAGGACGAGGCGGAGGAGGAGGGAGAGAAAGCGGTGGGAGGCAAGAGGGATTTAGCGGAGACGACGATCACAGCGATGATCCTAACAACGACGACGCACCCGACGACGACGACGATATCGACCGCAACGACGACGACGACCACAACCGCGGCGACGACGACGACGACGACGACGACGACGACGTCGACGACGACGACGACGAAGGCGGCGGCGACGACGACGACGACGACGACGACGACGACGACGACTGGTGGGAGTCGTTGGGGCCCCTCGTGGTGTGAGTCGTTCGGCCCCATCGTCCTTGTGTGAGTCCTTCGGGCCCCTCTTCCTGGTGTGAGTCGTTCGGGCTCCTCGTGGTGTGAGTCGTTCGGGCCCCTCGTCCTGGTGTGAGCCGTTCGGGCTTCTCGTGGTTCGAGTCGTTCGGGCCTCTCGTCCTGGTGTGAGTCGTTCGGGCAGTAGTAGTAGTAGTAGTAGTAGTAGTAGTAGTAGTAGTAGTAGTAGTAGTAGTAGTAGATGTCTTTTGGGAGCCTCTTGGAGGCCTTTTGGGGCGTCTTGGGGGCCTCTTGGCGGCCCCAGGGGCTTCGAGGAGCGTCTTGGGTGCCTTGGGGGAGCCTCTTCGGGCCTCTTGGGAGCCTCTTGGAGGCCGTTTGGGGCGTCTTGGGGGCCTCTTGGCGGCTCCAGGGGCTTCCAGGAGCGTCTTGGGTGCCTCGGGGGAGCCTCTTGGGGCCTCTTGGGGGCCTCTTGGGGGCATCTTGGGGGCCTCTTGGATGCCTCTTGGGGCCTCTTGGGGCTCTTTGGGAGGGGTCTGGGAGGTATCTTGGGGCCATCTTTCGGGCGATCGATCACAGATGGGGCGAGCATTTTTCTCCTCCCCCCCGTCGGGGTCACAATCCTCGTGAGGGGTGTCGAATTTTAGCCCTCCCAGGAGTCGAAAAAGACCCCTCCAACGACACGCGAAACGACCTCTCCAGGCCCAGGGGGAGGGGGTAGGGGGAGGGGTAAACCCCTCCCCGAAAGGGAAGAAGGGGGTTGAGAACAGAGCGGGCTCTCTAAACCACTCACGCCCAAAGGGCTGGTGGGATTAGCTTAGCTTTAGCTTAGTTTTAGCTTAGTGTTAGCTTAGCTGTAGCTTAGCTTTAGCTTAGCTTTAGCTTAGCTGTAGCTTAGTTTTAGCTTAGCTTTAGCTTAGCTGCAGCTTAGCTTTAGCTTAGCTGTTGCTCAGCTTTAGCTTAGCTTTAGCTTAGCTTTAGCTTTAGCTTAGCTTTAGCTTTAGCTTAGCTTTAGCTTAGCTGTGGCTTAGCGTTAGCTTAGCTTTAGCTTAGCGTTACTGTTACTACTAATGCTGCTTTCCTAGGGGTTCCCACTCCTAGGTAGGGTCGCACTGGGCTAATTTTATCCTCGTCCTGGCTTCGCCTTACGCTTTCCAAGGGTTGCGTTGTTGAGTCGGTTCGGTTGCGTCGCGATCGGTTGTATTCAGTCGGCTCGGTTCGGTCAGTTATCGTGTCGCTACCACGTCGCTGCGACCTTCCTAGGCTGCTTTCGTCATGTCGATTTCGGTCGGTTTCGGTTTCGCTGTCGGTTCGGTCGGTTTTCGGTTGTGCTGTCGCCGTCCACGGCCTTGCTTCCCTCGTTTTCGCATTTCTCGGCCTCCTGGCAGGCCCTCGTCGCCACCGCTGTATTCGCCTTGAAATTGTGGTCAGAGCGCACCCCGGCAGAGGTCTGGGGAGCCGCGGTATTGGTACATGCTTTGGTTTCCTAAGGTAGGATCGAAACGGGTACGGAAAGAAGTGGTACGAATACCCACAGCAGTTCTTGCACATTTTGAACCAGACTCGGCGTCGGTGCCGCCGCGGACGTTGTCCAATTGAGACAGAAGGCCGCCTGCCCAACAGCGGCCGCTGTCGGTTTGGGACACCATCTTCTGCTGGGCATTGTACTGGGGATTACCATTTTTTCAGTACGAATCTCGGGCGTCCAAAGTGCAGGGCTTGTGGCTTGACAGAGACCAACCGCGGGCGTGAAGGCCGGACCAAGAAAGGAACAATGGCCAGCGACAGGGCCGAGCCACTGGCATCGGGAAGGCCAGCAAACTCATCCCAGAAGGCTGCATCGGCCTGGGCGCAGAGAGGCTGAGTGTGCTCTTGCCCCGTCCGTCCACCCACCCCCCCCACCACCAACCCCTTCCCCAACGGAATGAGAGGAGGACGCGGCGGCAACTGATCCGAGCCGTCGTGCAGGGGCAGGGGAGGGGGGAGGAAATCAGGGGAGAAAAACATACCGATATCGCTGCTCGTTCTGGAGATTCCTTGTCGCCGCGGCTAAATTCTCCCGAAGTGCAACCCAACCCTGGAGAGGCCTCGGGAGCAGCGGCATCAGTACCTCTGTGTTCCCCCAGGGTAACAAGCTGAAGGCGCCGCGTCGAAGGACCTCGAACTCGTCGTCGTTGACGACGTTGTACTGCTCTTCCAGCTCCCTTTCCTCGTCCAGTGGGGAGGAGGAGAAGGGGCGGAAAAAGGGAGAGGAGTGGTCGGACGGGGCTAGGACGAGGACACATCCGTTCCAGGGAGTTCCAGAACGCTTTCAGAGCGTTCCCGAACGCTCTGAGAAGGCCGCGGCGCCCGAGACATCCCCCAGCTCCGCCGGATCCCAAAGATTTTCGATGTATCCTCACCCGAACTTCTATCCTCGTCCCGGCTTCGTCTTAAGAGGGAGAGCGGAGGATGAGGACGACGAACGGGAGGAGCCGCAGCGAGGGGCCGCCTCCCATCTCGTCGTCATCGTCGTCGTCGTTGTCCTCCGCCTCGGTCCCACCGGACGAAGGGTCGAGAGGAGAAGGGGAATGGGGAATCAGAGGAGGAAAAGAAGAGAAGAGGCGAGAAAATAAGAGGAGGAGGAGGAGGAGGAGGAGGAGGAGGAGGGGGAGGGAGGTGTAGGAGGATGAGGAGGAGGAGGCGGGAGGTGGTGGAGGAGGAGGTGGAGGGAGAGAATATCCAGCTGCCTGCGGCTAGTCCCGCCACCGTGCCAGCCCAGCATGCTGGGTGGTGACTGGGCACGGGAGGTCATCACATGTGACTCCTCGGGTCTCTAGGCTTAGGGGAGCCGTGGCGATGATGATGATGATGATGATGATGATGATGATGATGATGATGATGATGATGATGATGATGATGATGATGATGATGATGATGATGATGATGATGATGATGATGATGATGATGATGATGATGATGATGATGATGATGATGATGATGATGATGATGATGATGATGATGATGATGATGATGATGATGATGATGATGATGATGATGAGGAGGAGGAGGAGGAGGAGGAGGAGGAGGAGGAGGAGGAGGATGTTTCTGATGCCGATGATGATCATGATGATGATGTTGACGATGATGCTGATGCTGCTGTTGATGCTGATTATGATGCTGGTGATGCTGATGCTGATGCTGATGATGATGCTGCTGATGATGAAGATGATGCTCATGCTGATGCTGCTGATGATGATGATGCTGATGTGATGATGGTGCTGATGATGCTGATGATGATGACTATGATGATGATAGCGGTGGTGGTGAGAATGATGATGAAGCTGATGATGAGGATCAGGAACATGATCAGGATGAGGCTGAGGCTGAGGATGATGGTGGAGGTGGTGGTGGTGGTAATGGTGCTGATGATGATTATGATGAGGATGATGAGGGTATTGGGGATGATGAGGATGAGGAGGCTGATGATGATGACGATGAAGATGAAGCAGATGATGATGATGATGACGATGAAGATGAAGCAGATGATGATGATGATGATGATGATGATGATGATGATGATGATGATGATGATGATGATGACGATGACGATGACGATGATGATGATGATGATGATGATGATGATGATGATGGTGAGGATGGTGATGATGGTGATGATGCTGATGCTGATGCTGATGCTGATGCTGATGCTGATGCTGATGATGCTAATATTGATGATGATGGTGGTGGTGATGATGCTGATGCTGCTGCTGATGGTGATGACCATGATGCTGTTGGTTGTGATTGTGGTGATGCTGCTGATGATGCCGATGCCGATGCTGATGCTGATGCTGAGAGGGAGGAGGAGGGGGAGGCGGAGGAGGAGGAGGAGGAGGAGGAGGAGAAGGAGGGGGGGAAGAGGAGGAGGATGAGGAGGAATAGGAAGGCCATATAATGTGACATGTTTCGTTTTTTATTTGAGGAGCGCTCGAAGATCAACAAGCCGAGGTTGCGACAACCACTCAAAGACATCAGGTTGTCCAGTCATGTTGGCCTCTCGGGCCCACCCCCTGGGTCTGGGAGAGCTCCAGGGTGGACCTAGGGTTCCTAAGCCACGTTTGAGTTGTTGTTGGGAAGGCTCATGGGGCACGTCGGAGTCAGTTAGGTAGGGTGTTGATTCCCCGAGGCCCACGCGACACCCCCCAGGATGTTTGAAAGACTTACGAATATTGCACCTCTTACGAATCTTGCACCCTAGCTCAGATATGTATGAGCCTTGAGGCACTCTGCTCCGTGCGGAAGACACCGTGGCTGATTTTAAGACGGGTGAATGCGGTAAGGAAACGGGCGAGGACGAGGATGAACACAAGGGAGCGATCAAATTGATGGAGATGAGAGCTAGAGTGATGATGAGAGTGATGTTGGCGATGAGCGCTGGCGGGTTCTGGCTCTGTTCGCCTCCAGTGTCTCGAGGCCTAGCTCGCCCCGGGTGTCGAGGCTGGGCGCGCCAAAACCGCGGGGCCGCACCAGCGAAGGTCCAGGCTTCCCAAATGGCGTCGAAGTACTCGGCGGGGAAATCCGAACCCCACCCTCGCTGCTCAACGATTCTGGCAACTGGATGGGCGGCGGGGGTAGGGTTCGGAATTCGTCGAACACGTGGCGAAATCCGAACCCTTCCCCCGCCTCCCGTCGATTCAGGAGAACCGATGGTAGTTGGGGGTAGGGCTTAGATTTCGCCACCCATGCATATGGGGTCGGGGAATCGCGCCGCATCGCCGATGCGTCGGCGATGCGCTAACCCGTGCGGCCTGATTCTCTCCATGCCGACGGCGCCGCTGCATCGCCGACGTCGCTGATGCACTGCCGATGTATTGGCGATGCTGCACGATTCTCTGACCTCTTTGCTCGGACCCCATTTGGGAGGCCTCCAGAAGGGTGGCCGCAGAGATCGGGTCGGACGAAAGGGCAGAGAGCGGGCAAAGGGGGCGTCATGGACACTGCTGTGCAGTGTGCAGCTGGATTCGGCCTCGCCGCCTGGCGCTTTCCTAGATGCAGTGGCGCCTCTCGCGCCGAGAGACGCCGGGAAAACCAGCTACGCGAGCTGGTTCGCTAATCTCCCCGTCATTCCTCTCTTTCCGGCAGACCCGAGGACAGACTGACTGCGCTTTCCGACGCAAGGCCTGTGCGCCAGTCAAGCAGGATGTCGGCACAGGAATGGTTGCAAGCATGGCGCCGAACGACGATTCCCCAGGAAATGACCCTCGCTGGGATGCTGCTGGCTGGCTTCACTGAAGTCTGCAGTTTCCACACAGACGGTGAATACAAAATCGCATGGTTCAAGATTGGATACCTCCGTTACTGGGGGCGACGATGTTCTCAGTCGTCAGATTTGGCGTGGTTTTGGTTTGCCTTCACGCTCGAGGAAGTCGCTCTACTCGAAAGTTGCGTATGCTGCCGCGTGTCTACTCTTGGGCAGTTGCCGCAGGGTAACTGCTCTCGACCTGCTCCAAAAGCTCAAACCAACTCTGGCGGAGCAAAACAAACGTCACCCTCACCGCTGATATCATCATCGTGTCCGCCTTTGTTGGCGTCACCATGATATCAAGCCCACCCGAGTCACTGATTCGCAGTAAATTGCCCGCGCGCCAGCGCGTCCTCATCGGTCAGCGCCACCGCGGCCGCGTCGGTCTCGCCAGCCTAGCAGGCCGCTCTGCGCGCGAGCTTGCGCGCGCTAACGCGGCCGCAGCAACGCGCCAGCCACCGCCAAGCAATCATCGCAACCGCCGCCGTAGTGGTTTCACATAACAGGTTGCGAGTGGGTGGGTGGGAGGTTGCACGACCAGTGCAGTTGACAACTTCAAGTTCGACAAAATGAACTGCACCACATATATCATCCCACATATATTGCACAAGGTGCTTTGCTAGAAACACTCTATGGGGCCCACGATGGCTAAGTCATGTTTGCTGCGCCAGGGAACATCCATGTCTGTATCATGGGCGTGCCCATTCGCGCCTGGTTCTTTTCTGGAGGCCCTGACGGCCAACTGGTTTGTCGGGGACGTGCGGCCACGTTTCAGGAAACGTGTTCGCTGTTCCACAAACGAGAACACGAACACATCGCAAAACTAGCGGAATCGACGTGGTTGTTCGTTGTCGAGTGCTTATTCAGGGGTCCTCTTGAGGCCCTTTCCGGGCGTCGTGGGCCGTCTTGAGGTCGTCTTCGGAGTGATTCGTTTTGGAACCCCCTCATGGGGCCATCTCAGAGGGCATCTTGGCGGCCACGGAGGGTGGATTTAGAGGCCCCCGCCCCCCTTTAAGAAATTCTTGGATCCCAAGGGAGTGCGAAAAGGGGGGAGGGGGACAGTCAATGTTTCAGATGCGTGTTTCACCCCCAACAGGCAAGGGTCGGCGGATCCCCTGACAGTCAGTCAATGAGCCAGGCATCAGCAGGACGCGTGGGCAGAAGAGTGCACGGTTGGCCAGGCCACTCTTCGAAAAATGAGGAAAACGTGGTCGAGAGGCTATTTGCGCACAGAGACTCGACTGTGAAGCCGAGAGTGGGGCACAACACGACTGTGACGCACAAGCCAGTGCGACTTGAAGGGGCCACAAACAAATCATAGAGGATGCGACTTTGGCAACGTTCTGTAGGCCGGGGAAACACGTAAGACGAGCAGCACAGAGAAAAGGAGAGGAGGAAGGACAGGGGGGAACGACAGGGAGCTAATGAGATTGTGTCTATTTGTGCACTTCCTGGGCCCACTGCTGCCGAGGTCTGCCACGCTTCCGGCGGGTTACAGGAGAATGTGGCGAATTAGCAATCTTAGTGCACAGCGAACGCTGCCGCACGAGCAGAATATGCGACAACTCAGAAACGCCTGCCTTCCGAAGCACTTCGGCGTTTGGGATCCTCGAGAAAAATGACGGCGCTATGTCCAGCAGCCGTCGCAAACACCGATAATGGACAGGATCGAACCTACCACGATCCGCTTTCAATTGCCAGACAGATTCCAGAGAGTGCAATAGTTTACTCAGTACGCAGCTGTTGTATATGATGAATGTCCTTTTTCTCCCAATCGAAGCCCAGGACCAAATTTGATGTAGTTGCCTGAATGTTTTGGATGCCTCCCCAAGGACGCTTTCCCATCACAGGTCAACAGTCCACCACGGTATTTTGTTTGCCTGACCACTTCTATATTTGCGCCGGACGGCTGCGTGACCACATTCGGTGTGGATATTGGCATCTGCACAGTTTTGCCCCAACTGAGCTCGATGCCGTATGCCTGTCCCTCCTGAATGATGGCCGCCGACATTTTCTGAAGGTTCTGCGGGTGCCGCGATACTAACATCTTCTCGTCAGCATACAAGATGTCCCGGGTAACTACGAACAGTGGCTCTGGATCCAAGTCTACATTGGCGAACACGCCGTGCATCATAACAGTTTGAAGCATGATGAAAAGATACGGTGATAGTGGGCAGCCTTGCGCTATGCCTGACCCTTGTTGCCTCTCCGTGGAATTCCCGGTGTGTTCGACGACCGTGAAGTACCTCGAACTATATATATATATATATATATATATATAGATATCGATCTGATCATGCCAACCATATCGGGCGGGACGCCAAACCGGACCAAGGCGTCGCACATGCGGGCCGGTTTTACTCTATCGAACGCCTTAGCCCAATCCAGTAGTAGGAAGATGATCGTTCCAGCGTTGTCGACGTGGGCAGCGTCAGCCATGCGCCTGGCCAGCATGAGGGCCTCCGACGTGCTCCGCCCCCGTCTAAATCCAAATTGCGAGTTTCTCATTCTTTGCTCCGCCCCTCCGTTGACCAATCGATTCAACAGTAAACTTGCCAATGCTTTCTCACCAACTGGGAGCAACGATATGGGTCGATAGTTTTCTGGTAACGTCGTGCTACCTTTTTTGAACAGCGCAGCAACATCTGCTCGTCTCCAGGACTCTGGATGACGCTTTTGGACTAGGCATGTCTGACATAGTTGTAACAATATCTCGCGAGCATCGCCATCTGAGGCCAGCAGCTTCCAAACATCTGGCGGCACGCCATCTGGGCCCGCAGCTCTGGATCCCGTGACAGCCGTAGTGAAATTGCCCATAGAGGCCACACGCGGGGCAATCTCGGACATGAGAGACCCCGAGACTTCTCCTCACCTCTCTTCCTTCCTCCGGGCCATGGCCTGACGTGCGATAGGCGGCTTTTCACAACGCAGATGATTGTCTCGCTCCAGATTCACGGCTCCAGCGAGCGCCCTGGCGGCAGCGTCTGGGGCAAGGCCTACGAGGTCCGATGCGAAAATCGTGGTTGGTGTTGCGCGGAGTTTTCGATCGCCCGGCATTCGCATTCACATGGAGGGGCCCGCATCATCAGTTTGGATGACCCCGAGGTGCATGGGGGTTCATTGAGCGAGGGTCTGGCCCCATGATGTTGCCGATTATGTCGTCATGGTGTGTTACACGCTTGGCGCGAACGAGGCCAACGACGAGCTCGTATACGATGCGCGGAGGGGCGTAAACTTCATATTTGAGGGCGACCGCGTGGCAGCGCAGTACAGCTTGTTCAAATTCAGCGGATGGCCGCATGAGTTTTTGGGCATTCATGATTGGTCTGTAGACTGCTCCCTTCTAACGCTTGATCGTCCAGAACAGCTGTTGATTTGCCAATATTGGGATGTCCTGGGCGTAGAAGGGGTGAATATCCAGCTGCCTGCGGTGAGCCCCGCCACCGCACCTGTGCAAGTGCGCAGCAGGAAGGAGACCGAATGCAGGAAAAGCGCAGTCCCGACAACTGATCTGAGTTGGAACGGGTCGTGAATTCGACCTCGTCTTCCTCCGCGCGTTAGGGCGTAGGTCGAGTTCACGCCCCGCTGTAGTTCAGCGAGCGGTCTGAACTGAGGCGGGTCATGGATTCGACCTCATCTTTGCCCGCACTGCATAGAGGAGAAGGAGGAGGAGAAGGAGAAGGAGGAGGAGCATGATAGTGAGAAAATGACGGAGGAGGAGGAGGAGGAGGAGGAGGAGGCCTTCTAGAGGTTCTCTTGGGGCCTCCTGGAAGCCCCCTAGGGTCTCCTGTGGGCCTTTCGGGGGCATCTTGAGGCCTCGTGGGCGCCTCTTGGTGCCTCCTGGGCCGTCTTAGGGGGCTCTTGGCCTTAGTGGGTCCTGGAAACGACAGGGCCGTTTTGTTGCCAGTTCCGTTTTGCCGTTTGTTTGCCGGTTCCGACATTTTTTTGTTTACCGGTTCCGTCGCCGATGTTTTACCGGTTCCGGCTCTGGTTCCAATCCTGGAGCCGTTATTGTTGGCGTTTCCGGTTTTTTTTGTGCCGTTTCCATGTGCAAGAGAATTTGTGTCGGAAACGGTGAAAAATTGCCCTGCCGTTTCCGGGGCCCACTAAGCTTTTGGCCCGTCTGACGCAATCGCAGGCCGTCTTGGAGGCCTCTTTGGGTCGCCTTGGTGCCCTCTTGGGGCGCTTTAGGGCCGTGTTGGGACCCTCTCAAAAGCCTTTTGGAGCCTCCTGGGGGCCTCTGAGGCTGAACTGGGGCCCACCATGGGGCCTTTTGGGCTGTTGGGAGCTATCTAGGAATGCCTCTTTGGTAGCCTTGGGCGGTCGCAAACCCAAACAGGCGAGTACTTAAACATATTTCAACACACATGAAGAACAACAATGGCGTTTGCCTTCTCGGGCTCTCGTGAAAGGCCTCTTGGAACACACTTGGGCCGTTTTGGAGGCCTCTTTGGGCTGTTTTGAAGCCTTGGAACCATCCCGATTGGTCGTGAACCATATTGGGCCTTGGAAGTCCTCTTGGAGGCCATCCTGGCCGTCTGTAGACCGAACTGACCGCCAGAGAGCAATGCCAGAGGGGGCGGTCTCAGGACCACGCGCGCGGGGAGGGAGGCGGGGTGGGAGGGGTCGACCCCATAACATCTAATGAAATCCACCTCCCGTGCAACAGCAACATATTTTAACACGCCCGTTCCGTGCAGGCACCGTGGC
Source organism: Prorocentrum cordatum (assembly GCA_963575745.1). Taxonomy (NCBI): domain Eukaryota; class Dinophyceae; order Prorocentrales; family Prorocentraceae; genus Prorocentrum; species Prorocentrum cordatum. Next base: position 343,839 of record CAUYUJ010019248.1, on the reverse strand, counting down.
GTATTCTTGACGCTTCGCGTGTCCCCACCAGTTGCGGCAATCTCGCGCCAATTATCTACGTACCGCGCCCCGGACGTTGTGCCCGCTCCATGTCCCTCGCCTTGGAGCCGCGAACCAAAAAAGTGTCCCCACCAGTCCCTTCGAGGGCATTGAATTCACTGGTGTGCTCGGGCTCGTGATCTTCGGCTTCTGAGCTGAGCCGCGGTGAATCGCCTGTCCTTTCTCGCTGCCCGTTCGCCGCTCGCGCTCGGTTTCGGCCCCGCCTTTTTCCGCGCTTGCCTGCTGTAGTCTTGGCATCCGCCATGCCCCGCGCAGGCCTTGTTTTCGTTCGACCTCTTGACGCCGCGCGGCTGTCCGCTAGCGGCTGCGCACAAAAAAGTGCCCCAACCAGCCCAACCAGAAACGATGCCCATGAGAGCTGACGGGGGGGGGAAGACACGCGTAGTCAAACAGCGAGGGAGGCCGGCCTGGACGGCGTGTTGGGCCATCTCCGGGCCCGCAGGGGGGGGGCGAAGAGGAGGAGGAGGAGGAGGAGGAGGAGGGAGAGGAGGAGGATGAGGAGGAAGAAAAGGAGGAAGAAAAGGAGGAGGAGGAAGAACAGGGAGGGAGGAGGCAAGAGGCAAGAAGAGCAAGACGAGGAGAAGGAAGACGAGGATGAGCAGGATGAGGACTAAGAGAGTGAGGGGGAGGAGGAGAAGGAGGAGGAGGAGGAGGAAGAGGAGGAGGAGGAGAAGGAGGAGGAGGAGGACGAGGAAGAGGACAAGGAGGAGGAGGAGGAAGAGGAGGAGGAAGAGGAGGAGGAGGAGGAAAAAGAGGACACATAAGAATACTACTAAGAATAATAATATACACCCAGGAAAATAATACTACTAAACAGAAGAAGAGGAGGATGAGGAGGAGGAGGAGGAGGAGGAGGAGGAGGAAAAGGAGGAGTAACGGGAGGAGGAGGAGGAGGAGGAGGAGGACACGGAGGAGGAGGACGAGGACGAGGACGAGGACGAGGGGGAGGATGACAACGAGAAGAAGGAGGACGCGGAGGGAGAGGAGGAGGAAGACGAGGACGAGGACGAGGACGAGGACGAGGAGGACGAGGAAGAGGAGGAGGAGGAGGAGGAGGAGGAGGATGAGGAGAAGGAGGAAAATGACGAGGACGATGACGAAGGATGTGGACGTGAACGAAAGGACGGGAGGAGGAGGAGGAGAGAAGGGAGAGGAAGAGGAGGAGGAGGAGGAAGGGAGGAGGAGGACGAGGAGGACGACGAGGACGAGGAGGACGAGGAGGAGGAGGGAGGACGAGGACGAGGAGGACGAGGACGAGGGGGAGGATGATAACGAGACGAAGGAGGACGAGGAGGACGAGGAGGACGAGGACGAGGACGAGGACGAGGACGAGGAGGACGAGGGGGAGGATGATAACGAGAAGAAGATGGACAGGACGAGGAGGAGGAGGACGAGGACGAGGAGGACGAGGAGGACGAACGGGGACGAGGAGGACGAGGAGGACGAGGAGGACGAACGGGGAGGAAGAGGAGGAGGAGGAGGAGGACGAGGACGAGGACGAGGAGGACGAGGAGGAGGAGGAGGAGGAGGAGGAGGAGGAGGAGGAAAATGACGAGGACGAGGACGAAGGATGTGGACGTGATCGAAAGGACGAGGATGAGGAGGAGGAGGAGGAGGAGGAGAGAGGCGGAGGAGGAGGAGGAGGAGGAATGGGAGGAGGAGGAGGAGGAGGAGGACGAGGACGAGGACGAGGACGAGGAGGAAGAGGAGGACGAGGAGGACGAGGTGGACGAGGACGAGGACGAGGAGGACGAGGGGGAGGAGGAGGAGGATTCCCTCATGGACGAGAATGCCGTCGAGGCCACGGCGGGAGGGCGATCTGCAGAGTAGGAGCGTGGGTGAATAGGAGGAGGAGGAGGAGGAGGAGGAGGAGGAGGAGGAAGAGAAGGAAAATGACGATGACGAGGACGAAGGATGTGGACGTGAACGAAAGGACGAGGAGGAGGAGGAGGGGGAGGAGGAGGAGGAGGAGGAGGATAATTAAGGACGAGGAGGTCGACGAGGATGAGGATGAGGAGGGGGGCGAGGACGAGGAGGACGAGGAGCAGGACGAGGACGAGATGGCGTCTTGCGTGCGTCGGGTGAGCTTCTTGGGCCTCTTGGGGGGCCGCTCAGGGGGCCTCTTCGGTGCCTCCCGGGTGCCTCTTGGAGGCCTCTTGAGGCATCTTGGGGCGCTCCTTGGGCCCTCTTGGGAACCTTTCGGGAGCCCTGGAGGGCCTCTTGGGGTCATCGTAGGACCAGTCCGTCAAAAGAAGGGGGGTCCTCGATGTCTGCCCCCCCTCGGGGGCCAAGGTCCTCGTGAGGGGTGTCACAGGCCAAACAAAGGAGCCTCCGACACTTCGCGACCCCTCACCCAAAAAAATAGCGGGGCGAAGGGCAATCATAGAAAGTTGTGGGTGCCGCAATTGTGTATATCTTCTTCGGTGATGCTCCCTATGGGGCCACGAAGCGCTGCACTGGGTGGGGGAACGCATGCGCGCGGTAGCGCAAGGCTGTACTGGGTGAGCGGAAATACCAAATTGGGCGTGTGGGGCGCATGCGGGCGGTAGCACTGGGGCCGTCGGTGGAGCTCCCTATGGGGCCACGAAACGTTGTGCTGGGTCTGCGAAAATGCCAAATTGGGTGTGTGGGACGCACGCGGGCGGTCCCACTGGGGGCGTCGGTGGAGCTTCCTATGGGGCCACGAACGCTGTACTTGGTGAGTGAAAATGCCAAATTAGGCTTCCGGGGCGCACGCGGACGGTCCCACTGGGGGCGTCGGTGGAGCTCTGTATGGGGCCACGAAACGCTGTACTGGGTGAGCGAAAATGCCAAATTGGGCTTCCGGGGCGCATGCGGCGGTCCCACCGGGGGTTTCTGTGGAGCTCCGCCGCGAAACGCTGTACTGGGTGGGTGAAAATGCCAAATTTGGTTCCCGGGACGCATGCGGACGGTCCCACTGGGGCCTTCGGTGAGCCGCCCTTATGGGGCCACGAAACGTGTGAGGGGTGTGCCGAGATGCGGGGTGGAACCACATGCGAACGCAGCCATTGGGGCCTTCGATAGAGCTCCGTGTGGGGCCACGAAGCGTGTGAAGGGTGTGCCGAAATGGGGGCGGAACCGCATGCGAACGCAGCGCGGACGCAACCATTCGGATTTTCGGTGGAGCTCCCTATGGGGCCACGAAACGTGTGAGGGGTGTGCCGACGTTGGGGGTGGAACCGCATGCGAACCGACCGCGAACACAGCCACGGGGACCTTCGGTGGAGCTCTTTATGGGGCCACGAAGCGTGTCAGGGGTGTACAGAGAGGGGGGGGAGGAGGGGGAGGAGGAGTGAGGAGTGAGCGCGGGGCGCTGTCTTTTCAAAACGAGGACCCAACACCACAGGATGGCTGGGGAACCCCCCCAAAAAAAAGGGAGGGGGAGGTTTCCCCTCCCCGATCGGAAGAGGGGTTGTGGAAGAGGAAAGAGACCCTCCTTAGACCACCTGTCGCCCAGAGGGCTGGTGGGATGAAATTTCACGCCGTTCTTTCATTGCCATCCGCGCGGTATAAAATTACGCACTTCAGAGTGTCCCCCTCCATCTCTATCCTCCACCGCATTTCAGACAATGCGTGTAGTTCCGAACGTTGTGTGTTGCATGGTGCTTTCTCGGGCGCCTTGTTTTGTCAACGTCCGCCCACCTAGGCTCATGCAGTGACCCCCCTTCTTTTCGGAACACTTCTCACGGAACACTGTTCACGCACATGCAAAGGTTTTAACAAGTTGTAGGTTTGATTGTTATCGATGGTTTTGTGATCACATGTTGGTAGTGTTCTCTCGCTCTCTCTCTTTCTTGCCTTCCCTCTGTCGCAATGGATGATGTTTCTGATGGTGTCTCAAATGTAGCGCATGTTGCCACCAGCTCCCCCCCCGGTGGAGCCATCTGCTGGCTAGATTGTAACAGCTTTGGGGCCAACATGGGGCCTCCCAGGGGAATCTTGTGGCCGCTGGGGCCATCTTCGGTCCACCCTTGTCCCCCTCCTCCCGACGCAGCTGCTGATGTCTCTCATGGTATCCCTAGTCCGTGTCGACTTCTCTCCTTGCGCATGTATCTGCCATTGCTCACGAGGATCCCCTCATGGACGAGAATGCCGTCGAGGCCACGGCGGGAGGGCGATCTGCAGAGTAGGAGCGTGGGTGAATAGGAGGAGGAGGAAGAGGAGGAGGAGGAGGAGGAAGAGGAGGAGGACGAGGAGGAGGAGCAGGAGCAGGAGCAGGAGGAGGAGGAAGACATACGCACACACCCTTCCCTCCCACAGCATACTACGCACTCGTGGCACACCTTGTTATCGAGATTTGAGCGCGCCCCCAGCTCGCAATCGAGAGGCGCTCGCCCGCGGCCCCGCTTCCGACAATTTGGCGAAAAGACATTTTCGCGTGCCGCGCAGTGGCGGGAGCGACACCACGTCCGATGGGCGCGGCGAAAACGAAGCGTGCGCCGCGCTGACACAACAGTGCCACTTTCACTCATAAGCTGCGCGGCGCTTGGGCGAGGTCGGCATTTCGGGGACGGAGCTGGAGCGGCCCAGACTGCTGCCGCCGCGGGCAACGGGCGAGGGGCCGAACGCCGAGGAGCCCGATGGCGACGGAGTAGACAACGACGGCCGCCGGCCAGCGAATGTCTATGTCCCGCGGTGGCGCGGCGGGCTTTCGGCGGCCTTGGACTTCGCGGTGACGTCCGGCCTGCGCGCGGACCTCATCGCGCACTCCGCCGCCGACCCGGCCGCCGCCCACGACAGGCACGAGGAGTACAAGCGGCAGCACCAGGGCACGGCGCAGGCTTGCCGCGACGCGGACCTCGCCTTCATCCCAACGGTGGCGGAGGCGCACGGCGGGAGCTGGGGCGGCGAGGCGCGACGCGCATTCTCCGTGCTGGCTAAACGCGCGGCCGACGCGCGCGGCGAGGAGGCCGCCAGCTCGGCGGACAGGATGGCCCAGCGACTCTCCATTTCCCTGCACAGGGAGAACGTGCGGGCCATTCTGCACCGCCTGCAGCGCCCGCGGCCCGGGGCGACCCCGGCCCGCCTGGCGGCGGCGGCGGCAGTGGAGGCGGCGGCGGCGGCGGCCGTCGCGCGAGGCGCAAGGACAGGCGGCGGGCGCCGAGGGCGACGAGGCGAGGGAGGGCGACCAGGAGGAGCAGGGGGAAGAGGGGGAGGAGGAGCAGCAGGAGAACAACGACGACGCCATGAAGAGGCAGCAGAGAGGCGCTGAGGAAGCCCCGCAGAGGGCGGCGACGAGGAGGAGGAGGAGGAGGAGGAGGAGGAGGAGGGAAGGAGGAGGAGGAGGAGGAGGAGGAGTGGAAGGAGGAGGAGAGGAGGAGGAGGAGGAGGAGGAGGAGGAGGAGGAGGAGGAGGAAGAGGAGGAGGAGGGAGAGGATGAGGAGGAGGAGGAGGAGGAGGAGGAGGAGGAGGAGGAGGAGGAGGAGGAGGAGGAGGAGGAGGAGGAGGAGGAGGACGAGGGGGAGGAGGAGGACGACGACGAGGACGAGGACGACCCGGAAGCCGGCGGCAGCAGGGCAGGAAGAGACCGCAGAAGATTTTTGCCCGTCCAGCCAGGAAGGAGGAGCCCGCCGAGGAGGAGGAGGCGCCGCGCCAGAAGCCGCCGCAGAGGGACAAGGCCCCGGAGCCGGCCGCAGAGGAGGAGGAGGACGACGGTTTCGTTGGCCGCAGAGCCGCCGGCCGCAGAAGAAGAAACCCGCCGCGGCCGGCGACGCCAGCGAGCGGCGGCCCACGCCGCCGTGGAGGAGGAAACCCAAGTGAGGCGCCCCCGCTGCTGGCCGCGGTCGAAGACGCATCTAGGGCCATCTCGTAATTATTTAATCCACGGGCCCCAGGACCGTCCACAAAGCGACGCGGGATAAGAAGCTGGACTGGGGGAGAGGCCCCAGGATCCGCTTCCCTCAGCACCCGCGTCCCTCATGCCAACACGTACGTACGTACAGTCTGGTCTTGCCTGGCTACCCGATGCAGCCGGTCCTACGCTGCAATATGGTGGTCGTCTGCGTGTGGCAAGCGCCCCTTGCAGTGTGGCAGGCTGGCCGGCGTTGGTTCGCGGGTCGGTAGCCGCGAGGATCCTCAACGCGAAGCATTGCAAAACAATGCCAAGCAACGCAAAGCAGCGCGAAGCAATGCCAAACACTGCGACGCAGTACGCGCGGGCGGCGGCGACGGGCGGCGACGCGCCGACTGGACCGCCAACCAGGCCCATCGGGCGGTGGCGACGGGCGGCGACAAGCCGGCCCGACCGCCAGCCAAACCCAGTTCATTACAAAACAAGCGAGCAATTGTGAGTGCAAGCGCTGTTTGGGGAGCACGAAGGCGGCGCCGATTCGAGGGCGAGATGTCGGCCTTTCGCGCGGGATGTGCGCCCCGTCCAACTCCCGCCACGCAGTTTGCAACATGGACGACAGACTGTCCATGTTGAAACGAAACATGGTGATTCCCCCTTGTTTCTTGCAGGTATGATGCCCCCTACCGACCCCCGATCCGGTCGGTCGCTATCGTCCAGTTCTGCGGCATAGTACAATAAAGGCAGGAGGAGGAAGTTCAGGAATAGTAGGAGGAGGAGGACGAGGAGGAGGAGGAGGAGGACGGCGAACGGGGAGTTGCAGGAACGGGGGAGGACCGCGAAGAGCAGGAGGTGGGGGAAGTAATTATAAGGACGAGGAGTAAGAGGAAATGGGCGACTAGGTGGACGTGGAGGCAAGGAGGAAACAGAGGGTGAGGGGGAGGGGGGGGAACAAGGGGGAAGGGAACGGGGAGGAGGTGGAGGAGCAGGAGGAGGAGGAGGAGGAATCGTCCCTATCCTGTCGTGGCGTCGATCATCTGCCATGAATCGGAAAAGAGGAAGAGGAGGAGGAGGAGGAGGAGGAGGAGGAATAGAGGAGGAGAAGCAGGAGTCATGCGGCGCCCCTCATTGGAAACATTGAGGAAAAGAGATGCAAGGGGGGGAGGAGGAGTTCTCCTCCTCGTTTTCCTTCTCCTCCGTGGCCTCATATTCCTTCACCGCATCCTTCTTCCCTCCCCCGCCGCCTTGCGCTCTAGATATCCCTTTGCTCCCACATCATCTTTCTCCTCTCCTTCCTTTTTCCCTTCCCCCCTGCAGGGCCCCCACAGACCCCCTTTCCAGAATCTTTTGGAACCAATGTTTCTCCTCATTGATCTCCTCCGGTTCCTCCCCCTCGTCCTCGGGAGGAGGCGAAGAAGACGGAAGAAGGTGAGGAGGACCTGTATAAACCACGGGCGTGTCAACGATTTTGCAACACACCCTCTTTCCAAGCTGCTTTTGTACAGGCCCCGGCCAAGAAATTACACTCACTGCGGGAAGTGTCCCCGTTGGAAATCCACCGTTTGAAAATCCTCATTCGAGTGTGCGCGGCGCTTAGCCGAGAACCACATTTTGAAAATCATCCGCCCTCCATCCATGAGGCTCTTGCAAATGATTACAGCGAGTGCGCGCGGCGCTAAGGCCAGAGCCACATGTTGAAATTCTGGAAACGACCCGTTCTCCGCCTGCGAAACCCCTGCTAACCTTCAAGACGAGTGTGCGCGGCGCTAAAGCGAAAGCCACACTTGGAAAACCACCCACCCCTCCATCCGTGAAGCGGCTGCACATGTTAAACTTCGGATCGTGACTTGTGGGCGAGGAAGCCTCATGCGAAATTCCCAGCCCGCCCTACGGACACGTCCAGGGGTGTGACAGGGAGGAGTTACTTAGAAGGAGAAAGGATTCAGGAGAACGACGACGACGACGAAGACCTGTACCGATTCGACCCCAGCCGCACGCTCGCTGAAGCCCTGAGGCCTTGCTGCGGGAGCTCGAGGACATCCCGAAGCTGTCGAAGAAAAGACGGCAGCAGCAGCCGAGGCCCCCTCCCCTCTCACGGTCCCTTGCGAAGGTCGACGACGACCGACGGCGATGACGATCGGCCATCGACGATCGACGACGGCTGATGCTCAGCGGCCAATTCTGGCCCAGAACTGCTTGCAAGCCAGTCACCCTCGCGACGTTGGCCCCATCAATTTTCCGTGAGGGTTATTCTGAGGAATATTCAAACATTGAAATTGTGTTCCTGCGTTCGCAGGGAAGAGGGAGCAACAACAAAGCATGAGGATGGAGAGAAGGGAGGAGGTGGAGAAGGAGGAGGAGGAGGAGGCGCAGCAGGGCCGCGGGCAGATGAGGATTTGGGGAGGAAGATTAATAGAAGGAGGTAGGGTGGAGGAGGCAGGAGGACGGACATCCGGGGAAGGAGGAGGGAGAAGGGAGAAGGGAGGGGGAGGGAGTTTGGTTATCTTGTTTTGGTTTCCTTTTGCCAAGTCCCCTGAAAATATGTGCTCCCGCCTCTCTAGCGCACTTCTTTATTATCACGCACAGAGCTCCAAACGCTGATGCGTCATATGTTGTTTCCCCCTTCAGAGCGTCTTCTGCCGTTCCCATGGGGCTGGGCGAAGGGGGAGATTGAAAAAGACGTGAGCTGATTCGCGAATCCCCCCTTTGCCATCTCCCCTCTTTCGCCCGCCCCAGCTGACCACCTCACCGATCCTGGCCAGGCCCATCCTGGCCCGGCATCGGTGTGTGTGTGTGTGTGTGTGTACGCCCTCTTGGCCTGGCCAGGATGGGCGAGGCGGTCAGTCAGTGGACCCTTCGCCCGCTGCCCCCTCTCCCTCTTCCCCGCCCCTCTTCCGCGTGTGCTCCCGAGCGCAGGCCAGGGATGCCAGCGCACGGGCGCGAGAGCCCAGCGCGCCCCACCCCGCCCTGGCAGCCCTAGGTCTCCTCTCCCCTGCCGCCTCGTCACTCGCATCCGTGCCCGCGTCCTCGTCCGCGTCCCCCCCGTCGTCGTCGTCATCCTCCGTCGGTGACACGCGGGTTGCCACAGAAACTGGCAGTGCCAGGCCTGCGCCGCTGATGGCTTAGGGCTCTCAGACCTGCTAGTTGCCCAGGGCTGCGGGAGCGTTTAGAGCTGTCTGGAAGCGAAGCCTTCGAAGCACGACGTGCTTTATGCGCATCCTTGGAGTCGAAACCTGTCTAATTATGTCCGTGCCCTGGCTCTGCGGTTTCTTCCCTTTCCGTATTCTCCTTCGGTTATTCTCCTCCACATCCGTTTTGGCTCAAGTTGGCGAAAAGTTGGCGTGTTCACGCGGAGACATCTGGAGGCCGTCTCTCACTCTATTCGGTTTGGTCCGCCCCAGGTTTGACTGTCTTGCAAAAACGGGAGGACGATTTTCCTAGTCTGCTGAAGCTGCCGATGGGATGCAACAGCGAAGCGCGCGACGGTCGAGGAGCCAACAGGCCGAGGTCGGCCAAACGAGAAACGGAGTACACAAACCGCGCCGCCTGCAGTTACCCTGTGACGTTTTCATCAAAGGGCGAGTGATGGCGTTGTGGGCATACCCTCGTGCCAAGAGAGTTCGGGGACCATGGCAAGACGACTGAGCCGCAGTGGGGGCGACCTGGACGCAACAATCACCACGTGCTACATAGCCCCAGGTCCAGAGCGTGGCATTCGATCGCAGCGTCAGCTTGGCTGTGATAGACGGTTCCGGTATGTAACCCGACAGCGACGTCAATATTTTGCTCTAGCAGTTGACCGCCCCGTTGTCGCCCGAGCAGCGGGCCGCGATCCAGGAGCTCGAAGCCCACTTCGCCCCCACGACGCAGAAGCAACATCAGTTCCAGTTCCTTGAGCAGGAGGTGCCAGCGGCGCTCGCGCGGCTGCATAAAGTAGAGGCAGCGCGCGAGGCCGAGGCAGCCAAGTCCGCGCTCACCAAAGCCACGGAGTCTGCGTGAGCCAAGGCGGGCCTGCTGTAGGAGGACACGGACAGCGGCACTTCCACGCCGAAACAGTTCCAGCCAGCGTTCGGTATGGATTTGTCCAAGTTGTGCGACGGGGAGGTGCTAGATCTGTTCGAAAGGGGCATGTTCGAGATGGACCGCTTCGGCGCGGGCGAAAGCGAGCACGAGGCATACCAGAAACTCGAGACTCAGCTGCAGTTCGAGCTCACCGCCGCGGCGCAGAACGTCTTCGGCGCGGGCGCGCAGGCACTGGACGCAAAGCGGCAGGATATGCAGTTCATGCGCGACCACCTCACCGCAAAGAGAAGGACATGGTTGCCGCCGTCATCAGGCAAAGGAGGCACCACTGGCGTCAAAGACGGAGCGGCAGGCCAGTCCCGACCGACAGCGACAAGGGCGACGTCAAGGAGCGCACCGACCTAGGGAGACCGAAGGGCATGGCAGCTGCGCGCCAGCCGCGTCCTCGGGGCCGAACAGAAAGGGAAAGCCTGCTTGACCCGCTGCTGCCAGTGCCGACGGCGCGGAGGCCCCTGCGCGCAGCCCCAGCAGAGAGGACCTCGCAGACGCAGCCGCCGCCGAGAAGCGCATCCAACAACGGGCCACAGGCGAGGCCCTGGCAGCCGCCGCCATGGCTGCCCCAGCCACCACCGACAAGAATGCCCCGTCTGGATGGTAGCACACGCGCTTGGTGGTCAGCCCTGCTCCACGGTCGGCCCCCATGCACAGCGGCACTTGGAGCGCGCCAAGATGGCGCCGAGATTCGACCGGCTACCGCCATCGACGATTGCGTCAATCTAAACAAGGGGGGCAACCGCGAGAACGAGACGAGGCACCTGGAAGGCGACGAATCACATGTCCGACGCCCCCCTTTCCGAGGACCGACCTGGCAGACCCAGTCGAGCCCGCAGAAAGGTTGCTGGGCAGCTCGCGACGCGGGCCAGGAGATGGTCGGCGAACCCCAGGACCCTCGCTCCAGCCCCGCGGACTGGAATGGCGCCCGCGGGAGGATCGACGCGCCCCCTGCGTGCTCAACTTCATCGTCTGCATGGAAGTCCCCGGCGCCCTCTTCGAGTCGGGCGCGGACCTGGGCATGCGACTCCAGCTGGCGCGCGGCGCGTCCGAGCAGCGACCAAGATGCAGGTGCCAAGGCGGGCCAGGAGGTGGATCCAGGACATGGGCCTCGGCGAAGAGACCGACTCGGGGGGCGAGTGGAACTGCGGGCGCGAGCCCAACGTCGCCGAGCTTTCCGCGGGGCGCGAGGTCGGAGCAGCAGGTGGCGGAGATGCGCGCCCTGGGCACGGGGGCGAGGGGGGCTTGCCCGACGGCCTTCCCCATCGATAGATACGGTCACTCAACGGCCAGCAGCGGCGGGCGGCCGCCGTGATCCACTGCCCGAGCAGAGGAGCCGCAAGGAGAGGTGAATCAACGACCATCAACGCCAATGTCCGCCGCCGCTAACGGGCGTGCCGAGACGGAGACTGGACGGACACCGGGCAACTGCCGCCCCCGACGCGCGCTCTGCTCACCGCGTTCACGGCGTCGGCGCGGCTGATGGCACCGACTGCGGGGGTCGCCAGTCGCCAGCGCGACGCAGCGCGAACGCCGCGGGGGGCCGCAATGCTTTTGCGGCACGCACTCGCCGCAAGAGCACCCCGGCACCAGACGGCACAGGCGACCTTCCAAAGCGACCAGACTGCCAGCGCAGCAAGGGACGAAAGACCCACATCACGTCTGTGAACATCACGCGCCGGAGCGACCCAAGGGACATCGCAGCGGCCCTCATCCAGGAACGCCGCCCGGACGAGTTCAAGACGGACAGCCCCATGGAGGCGGCCAGGCGATGGGGGCGGAAGGCAGACCTACGCCCCGCGCGTCGGACAGGGCAGGACGACGGCACCACGGCGCATCGGCGCCCTCGCCAGACCCCAGGTCGCGGTTAGGCAGCTGGATTCCCACCGTGATTGGATTCACGCGCCTTTCACCGCGGCGCGCGGTGTTTGGGTCGCCAACGAGGGGCCGAAGGACGGCCCTATCCTGGCCTCGATGAATTTCCGCACCTCCCGCGACCTGGACGACGCCAACGCGGACATCTTGTGCTGGGCGGGGGGGGGGGGGATTCAGAGCTGCTCGTCGAACCTGTCTCGTGGGCGGCGACAGGCAGGTGCCCGTCGACCCGCCCGCGCAGGCGCACTGGCCCCAGTTGGCGCGAGGGGTCACCCTGGCCCCCCCCCCGCCAACGGAGGCGACCTGCATCGCTCCCAGCAGCGCCCGCATCATCGACTTCGCTGTCAGCCGCAACATGGACACATGCAGGACAGGTGCGCGCGACGAACTCTCCGCCCCCACCCGCGCGGCGGCGGCGCGCGAGCTGGGCGCGGGCGCCGCCCCCGCGACCATGGCCGCAACGCGCGCGGCCGAGACCTTCCCGGCAGACCCGGCCATCGGCCTTAGAAGCCCTCCGCCGAGCTGCGACGCGTCATGAGAGAGCGCCGGAATGGGTGACTTGCACTTGGCGCACGGGATGAACGCGATCCAATTGGCGAGCAACGCCTTCCACGCGAAGTTCTGCGTCTGGCACGGCCACTTCGAGGGCGGGCTTATCGAGCGCCACGGGCTGGCCAATGAAGGCGATTGGCACCGACGACGCGCAATTGGTTCCACCTCAGCGCCGCCGCCGTGGATTCGCACTGCCGCGGCAAGGCGACGAACCTAGGGGCGCCCGAGCCAAGAGATGCCCGACGGCAGCGCCTAGCAGATCGCCTGCGAGAGCGGCGTCTGCGACAAGCTGCCGCGGCTCAGCAAGCAGGAGAAGAGCGCGCTCGACGCCTTCGGGGCACCCACCTCCGCACAACCCGCTTCGCCCCACCCTTCGCCGACAAGACGAGGCCCGAGACGCGGGCTGCGCGGTGCGAGTTGGCTCGGAAAGTTCGGCGGCGTCAGTGAGGAGGACCTCGACCACCTCGACTGCGACCTCAGGAAGTGCGCGCAGTGGGCGCCCGACCAGGCGGCGCGCCGCAGTTGCCGCGGGCGGCTGGACTTGCCCCGCCACTCGACCCGCCAGGAAGGGGTGCGTCATGCCTTCCAGCGGCCGAGGCAGGAGGCGCCACGGTCGATCAAGCCCCCAGCCCCCAGCAACCAATGACGGCCAGGTGCAGGACATGATGGGCGAGGCCGCCACCGCCATGAGACCACGGCACAGCTCTTGGCGACAGGACCTTGGGTTGACGCCATCGAGCGGGCGGGCAGCGACGTCGACATGGATTCCGCCCAGATGCGGGCGGCCGAGACAGCGCGAAGGATGGCGCGCCATCTCTGGCATTACGGGGCTTGTTTGCGACATGGTCAACCCGCGCGACGTCGTGACCTTGGGCGACATGTCGATTGCCTGCCTAACTCGCCTGCGGCAGCCCACGATCGGCATGGGACACGCCCCTCAAAGCACGCGCCCGATGATAGAGGCGCCGCTGCCGAAGCCCACAGAAGGATGCCACGCGATTTGCATATTTCCAGGCACAGCGAGGCCTCTCACCAGATGGCCCACACATGTGCAAGGATACACACTGGCAGACGGTCGACGGCTCGACTACGAACACGCGCAGATGGGCAGGGCAAGATATGTGGGGCGCGCGGAGCATATGCAACTGCATGCGGGCGGACCGCGGTGACGGGGCTGCTCGGCTTGTCCAAAGCATGGAGCCATCAGATGGCACATCCTTGCCAGCGAAGCCCGCGACCGCAAGTTCAACGTGTTCGCCCTGCGCTCGCGCATCGGCCTTTGCAGCGGGCCCCGACTGCTTTCGTTCGAAGACGCAGCGCTGAGCGAGCGTGCCCCGCTGCGCGCGTTTGTGGCTGGTCGCTCGCTTGCAGGCTTCATGATGCGCATCCTCGCCATCCCAACAGACCCCGCGGCCAGCGTGAGACCGATCTCCCAGGGCAGCGTGGCGGGCGAAATCCAGATACAAACTACAGGCCACGGGGGCGCAACGGCGCCGGCAGTGGCGGCAGCATGCCGCATCGCGAGGGGCAGCCTCTGCAAGGACCACCTCGCGTGCGACGACGGCGAGGGGGGGTGGCGACCAATTGCCACAATGCGGCTGCAGGCCCGTTGGTGCTGGGGGAGAATATGGGGAACTCCGTGGCGGGGCGGCCGCGGGGGAACGTGATGAGCTCACGACGCGCGGCGCGTTGTGCCCTGCGTTTTCACGCGTGTCGTCGATCGTTCATTGTGGCTTTGGCGTGGGCCCCTGGCGTAGCTGCCGCCGCAGACCCTGCCGGCAACTACGCCTCGGGCCAAATTGCCGTTCTGGCCCAGGCCGTCCCGGACCTTTGGCCCGCGTGCAGCGGGATCGGTTGGTCTCCTGGCCGAGGCGCGGCTAGCCTCCGCATTATCCGCTGGAGTTGACCGCAGCGTGCTTCCGGACCAAACAAACGATACACGATTGGTTGGCGAGGCGAACCCGCTCAGACAGCCTTTACTTCGCCTCCCCGTCTCACCCGCCCATCGTCGCGCCCCGTCGCCAATTTTGCCCCCTCCGCCCAACGGAGGAGCGGGCAGCGCTGCGCCGGGCAAGTGGCAGATACTTATGGGCGAACGGTTTGTGGGACCAAGAGAGAAATTTTAATGATAGCTTTACTGATAGCCCCATGCTCGAGGCGCGCGGCCTTTAGGCGGGGACTGTAGGTCACTTGTGCAGGGGGAGTGTTTCGCACATAGGACCACAGGCGCGAGTGCCTTCAGCCCCCGTCCGTGCACGAGGGAACTCGCGCCAACGAGGGGTGGGCCTTGTGGATCCGTCGTCTGGTGCCCATTGTTTTCCCTTCAAGCAGTGTCGAAGCGACCCGGCTCGCTTATTGGCCCGCCGAAGAATTTTGTCAGAACCTTCTTGTGGTTTGTTCGAAATGTTTTTTGCACATGTTTGGCTCTAATACACCGGCATAATGTTCTAAGAATATTGATTATGTTTGGACGCATCGCTTGGTTCCAAGCAAATTTCGTAGCAGGCTTACAGGAATGCTGGGACTGTCGGGCCTTGCTCAATCCATTGAATTCCCAGAGCACTGGGTCGTCAGACCCCTTTGGGGGCCACCTTGAGGCAGAAGCATTCTGGCGACGGTTTTTTGCGGATCCGTGTTTACGCGCGAGTCCCGCGTCAAGAGGGTTGGGTGGTCCGTGATCCTGACCAGCGGTGGCTGCCTCAGCCTCACGGCCGCCTTCTGCGGGCCTCTCCCAGGCCTCATGCAAGATTCCGCAGTGGCCGAATTTGTTGGCCTGCTCGTGCACCTTTCGCACGTGTCGTTTGGCCCTTGCCTGTGCAGGTCAGATTGCGATTGGGTGGTCTCCTCCTTCAACAAAGGCAGGAGGGCCACAACCAACTGCACGTGCCCCTGTGCTGGCCTCCAGTTTCGGGCGTGGAAGCGGGTGGACGACGCGTGGGGGGGGTTGTTGTTGTTGATGTTGTTGTTGTTTTTGTTGTTGTTGCTGCTGTTGCTGTTGTTGCTGTTGTTGTTGCTGTTGTTGTTGTTGTTGCTGTTGCTGTTGCTGTTGTTGTTGGTGTTGGTGTTGGTGTTGTTGTTGTTGTTGTTGTTACTGTTGCTGTTGTTGTTGTTGGTGTTGGTGTTGGTGTTGTTGTTGGTGGTGTTGTTGTTGTTGTTGTTGTTGTTGTTGTTGTTGTCGACACGGTCGAACGCTATGCTTTCGCGCGGGGCGATGCGCGGTCTGATGGCGCCAGATTCCTGCACCTGGGGAACAAGTATGCCGACCAATTTGCGCCAGGTGGTGTCGCCATGCGCCCGAGCGACGAGCCCATTAACAATCGAATCTTGCAGTCAGCCAGCCTCGCCACTTATGTTTGTACGAACCTCGCTCGCACCGTCAGGGCGGTGGGCCCTCCGCACCTCCAACCCTCGAGTCCTGATGTGGCGCTCAAAGGTGGGAGGAGGAAGCCCCCGCGGTTCTCCGCGGACATTGAGGTCGAGCTCGAAATGCATGAGATGGTCAACTTCGAAGGCCAGGTCCGGTGCGCCCGCCGCCTGCGCGTGGCCAAGGATGCCACCCCTCGAGCAAGCGCGGTGCCAGAACGTGGACGGGCACAGTTTGTGCCTGGTAGGCCCTTTTGTCTGATGCGGGGTGCGTGGAGCACCCCCCCCAGACTACGCGCAAGGTCTTGCCGGTGCCCGCGCGGCTCGACGACCCAGACCCGTCTTTCCAAGTTTTGGCAGGGCTCGCATCCTCGGATGGGCCTGCGACTGGCCCCGCGGTCGGGCCCTTGGGCCCCTGTCCCGCTCGGTGCCCTTGCCCTGGATGCCGAATTCGGTGACCTTGAGGTCCTCCCCGGCTGGTAATCTATGCGAGCCGAGTCGCGCATCTTGCGCGGAGAGGCAACGTGCGCCGAGTCGCGCTGTGCGCGTGCGGAGGCACGCTTGTCGAGGATGTCGGCTGTCTGACTGCATTGCGGAGGCCGCCCCCAACGTGTTCTTTGAGATGAGTGTTTCTGTATCATATATGTATATACCCACACCAATACCCTTCTCTTTTCTTGTACCATGTTGTTTTTCTCCTCTTTTCTCTCCCTCCCCTCGCGAGTTGGCACGTGCAAAACTGCACGGCTGGCACGCGCGGCCGTTTGGAGTTCACGAGATTGCATTGGTGCAACCTGCTCGGGGCCCGGACTACAGCTGGGCAGTCTCGCCTCGGTGGGTATTTTTTGACAAACAGGAAGATATGTTCAGACAGAGTAGGCGTGGGAAGGCCGTGCGGGGAACAGTATGCCCGGCCGTGGTTTCCCCTGGGGTTGGCCAGGGCAAGCGCCGCCTTTGTCTCGCGGCTGCGGCCGGGGCGCCTACACCTACTGCGATTGAAATTCCGTCGACTGGGGAGTTTGAAACTCAACCGCAGTAGGTGTAGAACCCCAGTCATTCTTTCTGGGCACGTTTGCTTATGACCAGTCCCACACTGGGCCTGCGCAAAAAGCTTGAAGACCACGTCGTATCATCAGGTTACACGCGCAGTGGCCGAATCTGTTTGCCGATCGCTGTTGTTGGGGAGCCAGTCGGTTGCTGTTGCCCGACCCCCCACTTGCCATCGGCATCCAAAACACGACGCAAACATCAGCTGCCGGAGGTCCGCGCGGATTGTTGGAATCGGCGCTGGGCCCCCACCCCCTTTGCGCGCGGAGCGCGGCAGGGGCGGCGCCAGAGGCGCCGCCAGGGGATTCCACAGCAGATCCAAGAAATCCGCGCGGTCCTCGGAAAGCTGACGTTCATGCCATTGTTTGTTCTTCGATGCGATCCCCCCTTTTACAAGTATAGGGCGGCCGAAGCGGCGGCGGCGCGGCGCTGCGCCCCCGGGCGGCGTTCCGTCCCTGCCCTAATCTGAGTGACCGTAAGGGTCCTGCCCGCGGGCAGCGTTGCGGGAGCGTCTTCGGGCAATCGGGGGAACGCTTGGGTAAGCATTGGGCCCGCGGTCGGCGGTGCCTTGGATATTCGGGGGTGTTCGTGCTGCACGGGTGCAGGAGCAGAGCCCCTGAGGACGCCCCACCAATCAGGAATTGGGCCTTTTGACCGCGCTTCCCGAAACAGCTCGTCTGCAAGAGTCACACACGCATGTGCGTATGTGCGCATGTAAGAATAACGGATAGCGGGTTCTGGGGGGCCCGAAAAGCCGTGATTTCAGTACCCATTCGGGTATGCGCGGCAGGCTTTCGAATTGCTCACAGGCGGCCCGAGGTCGCCGACATATCGTTCCAAGACGCGCAAGATGGCCTCCAAGTCCCAGGAGGCCCCCAAAACGCCACAAGAGGCCCCCTAAGAGGACTCCCAAGAGTGCCTCAAGAGGCAAAAATGGCCCCATCTCCGTCGTAGAACGTATATGTTTATGATATTCGTCTCTGAAGTTTTCAGAGCATCCCAGACTGCCCGCGAGGCCTCCATGATCGCCCCGAGACGGCCCAAGCAGGGCTCTAAGTCGGCCCAAGAGAGCCCCAAGAAGGCCTAAGAGGCCCCCAAGTCAGCCCATGAAGGCCCAGGACGACCCACAGAGGAGGCCCAAACGGGGCACCCGAACGGATGGTTCAAGCCTTCGGCCACAACACGCCCCAAGCAGGCTCCAGGAACCTGCAATAAGCCTCCAAGAGTCCCCGAAGAGGCCCCCAGCAAACCCCTTGGGGACCTTCTCGGGGGCCTCGTGGGTCCGTCTTGAAGGCCGGGGACGCAGGGGCCGCCCTGGAGCGGTATTCAGGGCCTGTTGTCCCGTCTTGGACGCTCTGAAATGAGAAAGAGCGGTAATGTTCACCTCTTGCCTGCGATATCGTTGATCTCCTTTGGGCCGAGCCCCGAGAGTCTACCAGACGGCCCAACATCCCCAAAGCTGTTCCAGCACGGGGTTTTGGGACCATGTTGGATCACGTTGGAAGTTTGGATTGCGTCGCCTGGGTTTGAGAGAGGACGCTGGAGCCATTTTTGGGGAAGATCACGCGGGCGCCTCAAAAGAGTCCAGAAGCGCCCCATAGTCATTTTGGCTCCAGGGTCCTGGATCAAGATCGCGCTCACGAAAGCGATGTCTCCAGCCGGGAGCTGGCCACTGTTCGCCGCAACTTGCCTCTCGGCGCAGGGAGACTCGTTGAATCCTGACCAGATTGGCTCTGCTCGCTGGCCGTCCTTCAGCGGAGGGCTGCCAAACAGTACCTGCGAAGATCTGAACGCGTCCCAGGCATCATTCGACAACGCTTCGAGGGAGGCGCTACTGTGCAGCGGCGCGTGGAGGCACCCGCTGCCAGACGATATCACAAACAATCGGAGTCTTCCTCGAGGTTCGTGCACAGTCCGCAGCCTTGACGACGACGAAACAGACCCTTTTGCCAGCATGACGCCCTCGCAGGACTTCCCAGCGCGCGACAACTTGACTAAGGTGTTCTACATCAACCTGGACGTGAGCACAGAGCGTCGAGAGTTCATGGAGAAACAGCTGAACGAGTCTGGGGTGCCATACGAGCGTTTCCCGGCCGTGCACGCCCAGGAGATAGCCGACGGGAAGTGGAACGACTATTACATCGACAACAACATAACAGTTTGCCCAGGACTCAGAGGAAGGTGGGGTGCAGTTGCGTGCCCACTGAGCCACCGGCTGGTCTGGGAAAAGATCTTGTCCGAGGATCCTAACGGAACTGGTGTTTATCTCGTGCTGGAGGATGATGCGGTTCTCCCTCCTGGATGGCCAAGAGCTGTCATGGAGCCTCTGCAGGTGGTACCGAACGACTGGACGCTCGTGAAATTGGGCATTTGGGGGGGTGCTGCTTGCGACGCGATGGTGAACGACTTCGTGGGCTTGGTCAGTTCTCCAAAATTGTAGACGCTTCGCGTAACCCCACCAACCCCACCATCTTCGACCCGCTCTCTGGAATCCTCCTTGGAGCCGCAGATCAAAAAAAGTAACCCCACCAACCCATCCACAAACGACGCCCAGTGCAGTTGCCTCGATCAGGGAAGTGGGCAGCACGCAGAGGAATGGTCCCCCAGTGGAGGCCTCTTGGGACGTCTTTGGGGCCTCGGGGAGCTTCTTGGCGCCTCTTGGGGGTCTTTTGGGAGCCTTGGGGCTACCTCCTCGGCGCCCCTTGGGGCCCTCTTGAAGCGCTCTTGGGAGCCTTGGGAGCGCTCTTGGGGCCATCTTGGAGGACATCGATCAAACAAGAGGGAAACTCCAATTGTTCACGCTGCGCGAATCCCCACCAGCCCATCCTAAAATAGCCACTTTAGGAAAGAGTACCGACTGTCAGGATGTGTTGGTCATCTTTTCAGCAATGATGCCCAGAGGAGTTGCTTTGATTCGATCAGGGAAGTGTGGGAGCATACAGAGAAACGAAGGACAGGGGATGCCGCCATATCCCAAGAGGGGAGGATGGAGGAGGAATCGGAGGAGGAGGTGGGGGAGGGGAGGAGGGAGGAGGAAGAGGGGGAGGCGGACGAGGAGGGGAGGACGAGCAGAAGGGCCAGAGGCCTCTTGGATGCATCGCGGAGTCTCGTGGGATGTCTTTTGGGAGCCTCTTGGAGGCCTTTAGGGGCGTCTTGGGGGCCTCTTGGCGGCCCCAGGGGCTTCTAGGAGCGTCTTGGGTGCCTTGGGGGAGCCTCTTCGGGCCTCTTGGGAGCCTCTTGGAGGCAGTTTGGGGCGTCTTGGGGGCCTCTCGGCGGCCCCAGGGGCTTCCAGGAGCGTCTTGGGTGCCTCGGGGGAGCCTCTTGGGGCCTCTTGGGGGCCTCTTGGGG
>CAUYUJ010019248.1:243711-321211 GCA_963575745.1 Prorocentrum cordatum | reverse complement strand
TCTACGCACGACAGCAAAGACACTCGCATTGCTACCTCCGTTCGCGCGGGGGCCTCTTACACTCGAAAGTGATTTGGGGGGCACGGGGAACGGAAGCGAGCGTGTGCCCGCGGCCGCGTCGGCTCAAGCGGACGGCCGCCCAAATATGATTGCGCCTCATCGCGAGGCACGCGATTGCTATCGAGTCGAAAAGGATCTTCCTAGTGCTTAAGATGGCACACCCTCTCCTACTAGGACTATCGTTACTACGGCACAACAAAGCAGGAGTTTGGCTTCGCCTAAGGCGAAGCTGCGGGTTGGGCCTCCCGACCTCCGTCAAACTTGGTAGCGGAGCTGGCCTATGGTGGTCAGCTCTGGATCTACTCCTCACCATCCACGGCCCTATCTGGTGGACTACATACATGGTGGAGCATCAGGGTGCAGCGGGTTTGCACGGACGGAGAGATATATATATATATATATATATATATATGTATATATATATATAACTACGCATCATCGCAAGGACACTTGCAGCGAGACCTCTGCTTACGCGGAGGTCTCTTACTTACGTCCTACCTCCCTGCGTTATTATACTCCCGAAGTCCACCCACCTATTCCAATTTGAAACTTTATCGAAGACACAATGCATGGAAACATGCGATACGATACGGCGCCGCCTCCACCCCCACGCAGACTGACGACTACGCAGCGGGGGCCCCAACCGACTACATCCGACCACGACCTACGGGGCCATTGGATTGGTGTTATTATTTTTGGGCTCACATGGATTGCTGTCGGGCGCGCGGTAGGACATGTGCGTGGCGGAGACGACACAAGAACGACCAGCCCTCATTGAGACCCAGCCGGTCAAGTACCTTTTCGCGAATTCGCCCGCGAGGTACATGACTGGATCAACGTGACCACAGGCAACACGACGCCCTCCCAGCAAGCTGCAGCCTTGCAGCCAGGTCTGGGAGTTCTCGCACGGACCATAGCCATGACAGTCCCCCCAGCAGTTATCAACTTTGGCGTTAACATAGGTGGTCGCCATACCGACGGCACCACCTACACCATGTTCCTCTTAAACTTGAAGTTCGGGAATTTGAAGAGGAGCGCCAACTCAACTCTGGCACAGCTCTCATCGACTTCCGGCTCCATGCGGGAGAACGAATCGGCCAGACGATAGCACGCTTCGAGATAGCCCGCTATGAAGCTGAGACGGCAGGCCTCAAAATCTCTAACTTCCAAATGTGAACGGCGATTAAATTCATTCCTTACCTTGGCTCTGGCTAGAGGGTTCTCACTTTGTTTGCTTACAGCGGCGGGCAGTGTAAAACGCCCCGGGCGGCCCCCGCAGTCCTCGCCCCGCGGTTCCCCCAGGTGCGTCCCCTTAGCGTTGCTTATATCATATTAGCTTCGCTTCGCTGTAGCTTAGCTTAGCTTAGCTTTACTTTAGTTTTACCTTAGCTGCACCTTAGCTTTAGCTTAGCTTTAAAGCTTAGCTTTTGCTTAGCTTTAGCTTAGCTTTAGCTTAGCTTCTAGATCAGCTCTAGGTTCGCTTTACCTTCGCTTTAGCTTAGCTTTAGCTTAGCCTCAGCTTAGCTTTAGCTTAGCTTTAGCTTAGCTTTAGCTTAGCTTTAGCTTAGCTTTAGCTTAGCTGTAGCTTAGCTTTAGCTTACATGCAGCTTACCTGCAGCTTAGCTTTAGCTTAGCTTTAGCTTAGCTTTAGCTTTAGCTTAGCTTTAGCTCCAGCTTAGTTTCAGCTTAGCTTTAGCTCTAGCTTTAGCATTTAGCATTAGCTTTAGCTCAGCTTCAGCTTAGCTCCAGCTTAGCTTCAGCTCAGCTTTACCTGAGCTTTAGCTTAGCGTTAGCTTAGCTTTAGTTTAGCTTTAGCTTAGCTTCAGCTTAGCTTCAGCTTAGCTTTAGCTTTAGCTTAGCTTGAGCTTAGCTTGAGCTTAGCTTGAGCTTAGCTTCTGCTTAGCGTTAGCTTAGCTTTTGCTTAGCTTTAGCTTAGCTTTAGCTTACATGCAGCTTACCTGCAGCTTAGCTTTAGCTTAGCTTTAGCTTAGCTTTAGCTTAGTTCTGTCTTCGCTTCAGCTTAGCTTTAGCTTAGCTTTAGCTTAGTTTTATCTTAGCTTTAGCTCAGCTTTAGCTTAGCTTGAGCTTTGCTTTAGCATGGCTTTAGTTTAGCTTTAGCCTAGCCTTTAGCATAGCTTTACTGTTACTACTAATGCTGCTTTCCTAGGGGCTCCAACTCCTAGGTAGGGTCGCACTGGGATACTTGCTCTTGAAGTGGGGGCATCGCGCGCGCAAGAACTCCTGCAGCCTCTCAACCACCGCGCCGAGAGACCAGCAACAGTTTGACGCCCTACTCGAACGCATGAGGTCATATGCTCACATTGCGGAGAGAACCCCAGGTAATGCCGGTGGCTTTCTCAGTCACGGTCACCGAACCGAGACCTTTCACGTGGAGGCAAACGCAGGGCAACCTGCTAACAACGTCTGGAATGATGATCCACAACCAACTGAGACCACTACGCCGCTGGCTCAGAATGGTGGAACGGCCTCGGGGTCGCAAGACTCCTGGGCCGGGCTTCGGGGGCCGCCCGGCGCGGCCCCCCCCCCGCGCAAGCCATGGCCCTAATGGGCTCAGCGCGGCAACCTGGCGAGTCCGACTTCGACTCCGGCACTGACGCCGATGCGTATTCGGACCAAGAAGCCACAGTCCTGGCATTCGGATATGCCCGCATACCTCACGGAAGAGCAACAGCCGCAATGATTATTTTTAGGTTACCAGAAACATAGGCGCAGAAAGAGGCGATTCACGAAGAAACCAATCCGCAAGGCACGGCGCATCGCACGACGAGAACTCGAGGGACAAGGCAAGGGCCGAAGTAAGGGTAAAGGTAAGCGCCGGCGATTGCATGGTAGAGGCACATAGGTATTCCTAGGGCCACAGTGCGAAGCAATGTTTTTAGGTGCAGACAGAAACCGCAGGCATGCATCAGGGAAAGGTAATGGACGTCGGGGGAACCCGAGGGACGCCAATGGTCAGACTATGGAGTGCGACATATGCCACAGCACACAGCACTCTCGCCGCGAATGCCCTCATGGCGATGGGAGAGGCAGGGGTCCGTCAATACATCTGGCTCAAACCGACTCTGACATGCAGTATGTTGACCGGGAGTCTCTTCTACCTGACCCGGCCGATAGCTCAGCTGCAGTTGTCAATTTCATGGCTGCCAGATACCTCAGCGCCAGTGTGGCCCTCGAGAATTTCGCCGACGAGCTGTTCGAGGAGGTGTTCACTGGCCACAACGGCATCGATCTGGCGGGTTGGCTGGGCACGCCCCTCGCGGGGCAACCTGCTGATATTGAATTCGTCGAGAACTTCCACGTGCCCGCTGAAAGAGATGTAGACATGGCGGGGGCGCCCGCGGGTTCAGATGCCATTAGTCCAGCAACAAACGAGCAAATATAGCTGATGCTCTATCCTCGGGTTATTGGAAACTGGAAAAAACGGAATTGAGTGACGATGGCCCCTTGCGGGGAATCCCGCGAGACGCTAGTGATCTGTCTGAGCACATTCGATATGAGCTTGGCCATAATCAAGGATTACAATGCGCATTCGTTGCCTCGGACCGCTCTATGAGCCGCCAGAAGAGATCGGCAAACCGCCAGGTCTGGAGGAAAAAGGATCGCGCCTACGGCGAGGACGAAGGAAGCGAAGATAATGGTCGTCTGGCACGTCGTGGTCGGACCCCCAGTCGCTCACCCGACTGCGCGCGCGCTCGCTCCAGCGGCGCTCGCGCTAGCGGCCCCCAGCGCCCTCGCCCTCCTGAAGCGGGAGCTTCGAGGGTCCCTCCATGGCAGACTAACAGACCTGACGCCCGCCCGAGGAGGGATCGTCTGCGGGAAAACCCGCCCCAAGAGGATCAACCGCAAGAAGAATATCCAGAGGGCGCAGTACATCGCCTTGTTTGTTGCGCGGAAGCTGGATTGGCTCGCCAGCGCGCACCCCCAGATAAGATGTAATACTGGTTGGACCGGGTTTGGACTGAGCACCAGATCCGCCATTGGCATTCTCGTCGCAATATTGAATGAGGTGGCGACGGCAAGATCATTCGCCCGACAAGGGCAGGACCTGTTAAAACACAGGGGAAGATGGTCAAGCGCGACCTCAGGAGAGCTATCATCGAGGAACGGAAGCTTTACAGTGTTTGTTGCGCGTGCCCCGAATCTGCCGACAACGGGCCTGGCCGCCACATGGGGCGCCCGCCAAGAAGCCCGACTTTTTAGAGAACACCGTGGGTTTGGTATCATGGTGATGGTCGGGGTCACTGCACCGATCCCAGTAAAACGCCACATACGAGGCAGTTGACGGAAGACGACTGCGAACAAGCAGCAGCCAGCGAACTATTCCAATCTATTCAGATATGGAAACATTTTTCACCTCCTCATTATTTGATGCAGTTTAATCGCGATTGGCACGCGGGGAAACCTGCTTCACTCAAATCAGAAGAAGACGATCAACAAGACGCTGACGAAGACGAAGATGATGAGATGGCCGAAGAGGTAGACCCCGCGGAAGAAGCTCCCGAAGGGCACGCCTCGGACGACTCCATTGACACGGGCGCCACGTGCGAAACGGACACCCCTATAGATCCTGAGTGCGCCGTCACAGCAGAAATGGATCTTTCTCCTGGAAGACGGATTGCCTGCAGCGCTGGAGGCGCAGGTCGGCTACAAGCCACGATAGAGCAGAAGCTTAGTTCTAGCAAGTATTTCTTGGCCGAGAAGCAAAGGCCACTATCCATGATCTGGCCCTCAGAACGCCAGCCAGCGCAGACCTGAACCTCGACCGGGACCCCGTGCGATATGGGCCATGGGCGCCGGCAGGGGCAATGGCTAGGGCAGCTCCCAAGCCGAAGCCAGATCCGCCTATTGATATTTCTCCATCTTCGGATTCGCGGAGTCCGTCGCTCGGGCCTGATCAGCTCAGACAACCGCCCAAGCAGAAGAAGAAGCAGAAGATCCCAGATGATCCTGACTTTGAGACGGCAAGCAGCAACGACCTGCGGGGGAACCTGCTGATAGACGTCGATCCAGAGGACCAGCGGCGGCTGCCGCAGCAGTTGCGTTCCATGGCACCAGCGCACCTACTCCGAAGGACCCTGCACCGCGTCGCGGCCCTACACCAGTTCGGACGCACGGGACTGGCTGGATGCCGACGCTGGAGGGGCCATCAAGGGATTTGTTTTCAACGCGGCGTAACACTCACAGGAAGTTCTTGGAGACCGCATCGAAGGCGCCAGGGGCAGCCCCCAAAGATGACGCAGCCGAGCACTACAACATCAAGGAGAAGAAATGCCAGGACTTTGACATCGGCACCCCGCCAGGGACTCCTCGGACGCCTAGGGAACAGCAGGCGCTGCCTCATCATCGGCAGGCGCCCGTGCACCCGCAGCATCGGCGACAGCCCAGACTTCAGCGGGGCAACCTGCTCAGAGCTTTGCAGGGCAACCTGGTCTTACGTTGGAGATGCCCGTCGAATGCCGACAGTATCGGGACTGTTAACCCACATCCAATCGTATGAAAATCAATCCAGCATACCATCCTCAATTTGATGACGGGTCTGATTGATGCATGGTGGCGACATGCGACATTCAGGACACCGCCGCCCTCGCCGACAAGGGCGCTCATGCGCGCCAGATGGCACGTAATATATTGCGTATACGTTTGGCGCGCACGCGCGATTCGGAGAAGGGCGACTTGATTGGGGCCCTTTAACGCAGGGACTATTACAGGCCCAAGGTTGAGCCATGAGGAGAAGCGCCACTGCTCAGAGTGGCTTGCGACTGCTCTTCGCCACAAACCATTTCATAACAACTACCTCTCGGATAGGTTCCTGCGAGCAGTGCCGTCCTTCGACGAATTCGATGGATGGGTCGAGCTTTCAGAGTTGCTCGGCCACTGGCCACCTGAAGGACATGATCGGTATCATCGCAAACACCTGGAGACTGCGCCGGCGGCTCAGGAACAACCACTGGGCAGGCCAGGATCGCGCTGCGTTGGACCCGATTGGCATGGTCGGCCATGCTGGAATGCAGAAGAACAGGCTGCAGCTCAAGAAGTGCCACTACGCCTCTGAGGCGCGCGAGGCGCATTTCATCCGCCCAAGCAACGGACACAGCAGTCCTGGGATAAAGTACTCTGATTCATTGTATATGAGAACTGCAGATTTGATTGTTCCAGGTGCACCTCGTTACTTTGTTCATGGTACTCAGTGGGCAAACCGAACATACTTAGCATTGGACTGTCATGCCGCGCTGACGACACCAGCAAGAAGAGGGGCATACAGTTTGTTCATGCTTGCCCATATCTACCCGGCGATCATGGAATCCAGCCCCGCCTGCGTGTTGACTCCGAGGCATTGGTTATGGCTAGTTTGAAGAATCTGCTTCGGGATAATATGTCGATTTGTCGCTCGGCGAATGGTATCACTATGTCAGCAGGTCGGAACGGCAGAATTCCTCCTACTCACATCGTGTAGCTCATTGGTATTCTGTCCAGCGAATACTACAGGCACAAGTTCAGTCCTTTGTACATGTGGGACAACAATCAGCAGTATCCGTGTTGCGATCGTTCTATCGAAAGAATGTACGAATTTCGGAATGATGCATCATCGTTTAGATTTGTTTATCCCAAAGACCCCAAACAATTTGAAGTGTCCCGAACCGACGCCCACCCAGGGAGTCGAGTTCTCAACCGCGCTCATGCTGCAGGACATGTATCAAGCGGGGACACCTGCAGGGGGATATGATGGATCTTGGATTCAGGCTCAAAGTGCGGACGTGACAGGTATGACTTCAAGCGGCATTACTCCCGCCGACACGCTATACGCCAGCGACCCGTGGCGTGCTCAGGCGCCGCAGCTGCCAGTACCTGCAGGGCAACCTGCGTCGTTCGCACCTATGGGCAGAGCCGCAACTCCATTTGGGACTCCACAGAGTGCTGGGAGCACCAAGAGCCTGCAGGCAAGGCTCCAAAGCATCCGGATGGACCCGCAGCTCTACCAGGCTTTGCAGGCGACATCGCCATTCGCATCGCCGCGTCCACATGCGGGGCAACCTGCATTTCCGGATCACCACGCTGCACCGAGGACCGAGAGCTTAGTTGGTCAGCAAGAGTGGATGCACCGGCAGATGCGCGAAGCCGCCCAGAGCATGCGTAGGGACGGCGTCGACCTCCCTGGCGCCAACTGGACGCCGCCTTGGGGGCATGTTCCAGACCACCAGACATCCCCGATCGGTTTGGATACGTGCCAGTATTTTTCAGTCATCCACATGCGATCCGACAGCTGCAGAACGCCCCACAGCAGCACCGATGGACTTCCCATTGTATCCTGACTATCGCGCTCAGGTAAGTGGTAATCCTCGTGCGGGGACGCAGCCGGGAAACCGGTATGTACGAGCGACGGCCGACGACATCTACCAGTCTCAGTTGACGCGCGGCTCTGCTTGCACGTCAGGCGTGCCGGGCCCGATTCCTCAAGATGGATCTTTGGCCGCCCCTATGGATTCAGATGTGAAGCAGTTGGCCCCAGGCCTGGCAGCGCCATCATCCATGGGGGAGCTGCGCCCAGAGATTCTGGCCATTCACGAGGCACAGCAGGCCAACATTGCGATACAATCGGCCCGCCAGCGTCACAATCATGAGCGTCAGGCAAACAGCATGCTGGGCCGTGCGGGGCAACCTGCTACTCCAAATGCAGCAGGGGCACCTGCAATTAACCCGGTAGCACTTGCAGCAATGCAGCTACCGTCGGTCCCATCGATTCGATATCAAGTCGGTGAAACCGCTCTGGAGCGCCAGACGCGTATCAGGCCATCGGCAACACCGCCAACCATCGTCGACGGTGACTTTAACAAGTGTGCCGTATGCCTGGATCAATTCATGCATCGTGACAATGTCTGGAGGCTGCAGTGTGGTCACATATTCCATACACAGTGCTGGGACCGAGTTGCACATGCTCATGTGGACAGACAGCTGGCTGGCAATGTGGAAGGTACCGCAACTGGGGCACCCTGCGCCATCTGCAGGGGCGTTGGTCTAAGCACAGCTGAGTTGCATTATGCCCTTGCCTGAGATCTGGATGCACTGGGTCGTCATGGAGAGATACGCCGAGGGGCCAACGAACTCAGGGACTCTCGCGAAGAGCTCAACCGCGTCACGACGATGATGATGAACAACACCGCAGCCCCTACAACAACACCAGCGGGGCAACCTGCGTCATCAGCCAGCGGGGGGCAGGCGACGGAGGCCACCGCGCATGCTGTGGATGCGCCCATGCCACTAATAGTGGAGGCCGCCACCAATGCAGGGACACCTGCTGCACCCGCGCCCGCCGCGGTGCCGGTCAACGACATGCGGTTGAGGCGCGTGGAGAGAGCCACCGACAGGAGCGCTCAGTGGCTTCAGTCTCCACGTGCCTACATGCCGCGCGGGCGAGACACGCGTCCGCGCAGTCAGCGCAGAACAGAGAGCCGGGCGAGCGCGCGCAGTGTCATTAGTGCGATATCCGAACGCGACATGCTACACACTGTGCTAATGGTAAACACAGATGGTCAGATGGGCATGCGTGCGGACGAGGATACGTTCATGAACATGCCTACTACGTCTGCAGTACGCCCATATACATATGACCAGTATCCTACGGCTTGGATATTTGAGAAGACTCCCATTACGGAACAGGAGGCCCGTGGATACATGAACGTCTTCACATCTCTGTCAAGAAACGACTGGGCGTTGGAGCAGAGACGCCGCAGGGGCATGCATGGCACGACGCGGTCTGGAGTGCCAGGACTATTTGGAGACCGCCATAAATTGGCTCTGGCAGCAAACAGTGAAACCATGGTGGATGGCACGCCGGCGATCCTTCTGGACATAGGCAGCAACATCATCATCATCATTGGCTTAGAGACGGCGCAGACATTCGAACAGGTACCACGTTCCCACGGACACGCCATCAAGAAGCTGAACCTGACGAGGAGGCTCTACGTGTCGGGAGTGGAACATGTTGCCGTGGTATGCGAGAAGTCTTTGCACTGCAAGATTGCGCGCGAGGAAAGGGGGGGCCCGGCGGGGGCACCTGCTGTGCCGACACTCGATATCTACTGAGCAAACGTGGCTGAGAGCCCAGGGAGAACCTCCCTGCTATTCTGGGTCTGAGGAGCATGTCCAATTTTAGGACTATCCTGATCCTGGAGCAGGGGCACGAGAAGATGATCACCCTCGGCTCTGAGATGTACAAGCTTCTACTTGGAAAGGGTGCCAGATTGCTTGGTGAGATGAAGACGCCTTCTGGGCATCTGGCACTCAAGGTTGACGAGTGCGGGACCGCAACTGAGGATAAAGGGTCAATGTCGTTGACTATCGCGGCCAATCCTCAATGCGACGATGACCCGCTACTTGCGAAAAAGGAATCTGATCCAGAGCCAGACGCGGGGACACCTGCTGCGAGCAATGCCCATACGTATATGATGTCATAGGGTACCAAGGGCATCAGCTTCCCCATCATAGAGGAGACGTTCGCTTTCACGATCCAGTCTTTGGTGAAGAACGCCATGAAGACCTGGCATCGAAGGAATGCGTCCATTGGGGCGAACCCTACCTCGGCCGACCAGGACTTCGCCTTTCGCAACTTGCAGGCGAAGGTATATCAGGCCATTTACGAGGAGGGCACAAAGTGGACGCCGCCCGATGCACAGGCAGGGACACCTGCGGAAGTGGATGATGCAGCTGAGAAGTTTGATATCTTTACTTCGAGCAGCGGCTCTGCAGCGCAGCATGGCACGGGCATCTGGGCGCCCCCATCGCCAAATGAGTGGCGGGGGCAGGCGCGCGCCACGGCCACCCGCGCTTGCTCAGACAGGCCGAACACTCAGGTGCTGTCATCAAGTGCGGGGAAGCCTGCATTATTTTCCCAGGCCCCGGCCGTTCGCGCCAGGGACAGTGGCAAGCCCAGCTGTCCGGCTGCCACGGACAGCAGTGGACCCGGCTGTGTGGCCGCTGCAGAAAACGAGTCTTTATCGCATAATTATCGTTCTCGTGCATTTGTCATTGAGGATAAACGGACAGCTTGCGCTGAACTCCGAGCCCGTGGTTATATATGTGTGACCGTATTACACATACAGAGATTATAACCTCCACTGGTACACAATAGTAGGGTGCTTTACTCTCGGGAGATTACCAAATGCTATGGGTGGCAACACCTGCTGATTGGCACGTGAGACTGCCTGGAAACCGGGCAGGACCACACTATCAAGGCATCCAAAACTTGATGACCAAGGCTCGGGCTCTGCGTATGACTACTGTGCTTGTGGGACCACTAGGATACTTCTGGAAACAGGGTCCTGTACGAGACGCCATGGAAGATCTTGACTTGCAGGTCATGCGTATGCGATTATGCCATTTCGGTTTGAAATACGTCCGGTCTAGTCAGTTGCCTAGCGGATCACATCGGCAAGTGGCCACTACGTGCACGCGCATCCCGACCCACCTGTGGAGGTGCACGTGTAAAACAGCAGGGGAACCTGCACAACTTACTGAGCTTGCCCTGGACTGGCATGGGCAAGGGGCCCAGAAGGCCGAATGACGTATCAAGACGTTAGCTATCATGACTGCAAGATTGCTTGATCAAATGGAGTCAGAGAAGTCACACAAGTGCTGTACACCTGAGCAGCCACACACGAGTGGATAAAGGGAGTTCGAACTTACGTCCAGTCTCCAAAGAATGGCTCTGAGTGGGACTGTCGTCAGACGGGTAATGATGAACCTGGATTGCAGTACGATCATACAGGGCATAGAGATCCAGGACCAGCCTCTCGGGTACAGCTACAATGCACCGTTACCGAATGGTGCGATCAACGTTCGTATTCGATTCTACAGGCTTACGCCACATCCGCCGACCCCTTCTGTGACTGTTGCGAGGCCAGGAGTTTCTGGCCAGCGGCGTCTCGTGCGAGGGTGCGGTGTCGCGCGCGGGTGGTGGCAGATACGTAGGGGGTCCACATGTTTGCGTGATGCCGGTGGTCTGGGGCGTGTTTTGCGAGCGCTTTGCGTGCTGTGCACCCGGGTGCGGGGTGTCCTTCTGGGAGGTCGGCCTCTCGCCCCTCAACCAAGTGGAGGAGCACCGGAAGACGAAAGGAGCAAGAGTAGCGTGCGGAAGCTGTGATCAGCGAAGCATCACCGCGAAAGATGTGGCAGATGAGTCGAAACGGGTGAAGAAGCTGTTGACGTTCGCAGCGCGCACGAAACAGTTCGCGTAGCAGCAGCACGTCGCGTAGCACAGCGCCGAGCAAGATTGTGAGCACGTCGCGAGGAAGAGCAAGGCTGCATGCGCGGAGTGCATTGCAGTTGGCTTGACGGCTCGCAATGCGGAAGCGTCTGGTGGTCTTTTGGAGGCCTCCTGGGGGCCTCTTGGGGGCTCCTTGGGGCGTCTTGGCGGCCTCTTGGGGGCCTCTGGCGGCCTCTTGGGGCACTCTTGGGGCCCCCTGGGGCTCGTGGGGGCGGGAAGCTAGATTTTTGAATTTTTGGTTGCCCTCTTGGGCCCCTCTTGGCGCCGTCTTGTCGGAAATGCGCGGAAGAACGTCAGAGGACGACGCTTGAGTCCAATAATAGGAAACGGAGAGCCGAGGCGGAAGCGAAGCCGCTGACGTGCGCGGCGTGCGGAGGAGCGTTCTCAGACACGAAACATTTGAGGCAGAGCCAAAAAGAACATCATCGATGGTCGAATCAAAAAAAGGTGGTGTGCGGAAGCTGCGCGGCACTCGGGTTCACAGCCCGCAGTTGCCAGGCGTATCAGTGCAGCGGCGCGTGCAAGAGAAGACTACCGAAGTCGGCGTTCCCCGACCCTCACAATGTCCCGCGCGACGCAAAAAAAGGCACTCTGAAGTGCAAGACCTGCAAATGATGCCGAATCGGGCGCGCGCGCTGAGGAAAAAGGAGAACGAGGACAGGAGAATGGGGGGTGAGGCGGAGGACACAGGGGAGAATCATCGAACGTGTCGAGGTGACGGGCCATGAACAAGAGGAGGGGGACGAGGAGGAGGGGGACGAGGAGAGGGTGGTTGAGGAGGAGGATGAGGGGGACACTGAGAGGAGGCTCTGGGTTATGGTCTTTGGGTGAGAGGTTCTTGTATGTGTATCGGAATTTCGCGGCACTCCTTTCGGGGGCCTCTGGATAGCAGTTTTGACGCCACTGGGGGGCCGACGTGGACAAGGCGGGTGAGGGGGAGGAGGAGGGGGACGCGGAGGAAATGTTCTGGGTCATGGTTTTGGAATTCTTCGCCTCGGGAGCGCGAATCCCGCTTGTGCGATGATCGCTGGGATCTCTGGTGGTGC
This sequence comes from Prorocentrum cordatum, assembly GCA_963575745.1. NCBI lineage: Eukaryota > Dinophyceae > Prorocentrales > Prorocentraceae > Prorocentrum > Prorocentrum cordatum. Next base: position 308,824 of record CAUYUJ010019248.1, on the reverse strand, counting down.
TTCTCGCGGGACTCTTGGAGGCAGTTTCGAAGCCTCTTGGGGGCCGTTTTGGGGCCGTTCTGGGGCCTCTTGGGGGGCCTCTTGGGGCCTCTTGGGGGCGTATTGGGGGCCTCTTGGGGCCTCTCGGGGCCTTTTAGGGCCGTCTCGGGACGGAAGGCTCGGGATGTCAGTTCGGGTTCCCTCTCTTGGGCCCCTCTTGGGGCCGTCTTGGGGCTCTCTTGGGCCGTCCTGGGGGCCTCTTGGGCTGTCTTGGCGCCCTCTTGGGCGGACTTGGGCGCGTGTTGGGGGCCTCTTGGGCCGTCTTGGGGCGGTCTTGGGGTGCTCTTGGACCGTGTTCAACGCCGTGAAGGCCGAGAAACCGTATATGATCAAAATGTACGTTTTCCATAGGAATTTGAAGATTTTCGGCTCTTCGGCCCTTCTGAGAACTGCTCTTGGAGGCCTCATGGGCCGTCTTGGAGGCCTCTTGGCCCGTCTTGGGGCCATCTTGGGCGCCTTGGAGCGTTCGTTTGGCGTCTCGGGGCCCTCGTGGGCCGTCTTGGAGGAGTCTTGGGGCCTTCTTGGGCCGCCTTGAGAGACTTTTGAGCCCAAAGAAGCTCCGTGAGTCGCTCGGGCGGGGCCATGGGGGGGGGGTCAAATCGCCAGTTTGGGGTCCCTGGGGGGGGACTGTAGGGGGGGGAACTATCTCACACGCCTAGGGACCGAATGGTGCGATCAACGTTCGTATTCGATTTTACTGGGAGCAGCCCGAACCGGCTCTCATCGGACACGGGAACCCACGTCCACGCCCAAGGCGAGTTGCGATCGTCGACGACGATCGCCCCCCTCCCCCTTCGATGGAGCGCGGCCGCGGGCCCCCCCTCTATTCCCGAATTTCCGACACTCAGTTCCCCTGATGCTGCGCAACAGACTGAACAACAGACAGCGTTACCGACCGATGCCCGAATCAAACAAAAAGAAAACAGAACGTAGACAAAGAAGCGGGCATCAAACCACGCAAGATACCCAAGATAGTCGAAGAAGGCAACGATGTGGTGCGCATTTCACCGACGCACCCCTCGTCTCCGACACGGAAAGCGATGATGAAGAGGAAGCCTTCACCACACTTACCTGCAGGGCCACCTGCTGAACCCTACGCAGATGTATGCTCCATAAGATCCACCTTGCGCTATGGACGTCGCAACCTGGTGGACATGTTGGAATTGCGCGGAGGCAGTGGAGGTATATTGCAGCTAGCATTCAGCCGAGGTTTGTCCTCAGGGGGAAACCTCGACTTGTGCTCCTTTGTTGACTTTGGAAACAAGGATGTCCAGGATGCTGCGATGCACTACCTAGACGGTTGTGTCGTCAATGTTGTCATGCTACAACCCAACTGCAGAACGACTGGACTGCTCTCCGATTTCAACGCCCAGGTCAACTACGATACCTGGCATGAACACCACAAAGAAGATCTGCCGCATATCAAGGTTTGTGGTAAGGTTGCTATACGCCAGAACGACATTCGACGATTTTATTTGCGAGAACAACTGGTGGGTATTTGGGTGGATCAGATACCACCAATGCACGACTGGCCTACGCGATTCCCATGAGGTACTGATACGAAAGCCGACAGATCATGGCCAACCAACCACCGCTTTCGATTTACCCCTCTCGAACGCAGGCGATGTGCTGGTCATCATCAACATGCGTCGGTATGTAACAGAGAACTGTCCATGGCTGCACAGTTCGCTCCAAAGATGCAGTCGCCCTTTGTCGATGCAGTTCAGATCGCGCACGATCCCTTCCAGGTAAACCGTGATCCCGTCCATGGTCACCGTTCTTCTTCCACCGTGTTAGTCACCAGCGTGAGAGGATATGATTTGGACGATCCGACTCCCTCGGCAACCCGACGGCTCGATCGTGAGACCACCTGCGGGAGGGCTCGGGTGTCCCGCATGCGCGGATACTGTTAACATGCGCTCTACCTCACATGACAGAAATCCGAGGCATTGTAGGTGGTACGAAAAGGAAGACTACCATTGGGAATGTCCGAGCTGCAAGAAGAAGAACGGCCGGAACAAGCCTGGACATGTACTAACACGTGGCAAATGCAAGTTTGCCTAACCCTGGAAGCTGCCTGACGATCATGGACAGGCACCACCGGCTCCTGCCGCGCCGGCAGCAGGGCCTGAACCACCGGCTCCTGCTGAACCAGCAGCACCACCACCAGTGGCGCTAGCCGCACCACCACTTACGCGACTCAGAGCACCAAGACCCAGCTCTAGAGCCGGACCTACAGCGTGCGCGGGCAGTCACGATATTACATCAGGCAGACATGCTGCTGAACCTGCTGCAGGGCAACCTGCCTCGAGCGGAGCTGGGAGTTCGGATGGCCATCTCCAACTGCCACAGGTTAGAGTCAGACGTGGCCGACAGCAAGGTGGAGATGCTCCTCCTCCGCCACCAGCGGGTAACCCTGCTGCACGACCACGACTTCCAGTCTGGTCACGCTTCGACGTACAAATCAGTTTACAAAATTCACGAAGCCTTGACCCAAGCGTGGTAACACGCGAGTTGCGGACGCTACATTTGCGCTGGCTCCATGCGAAAGAGCTTAAGATGAGCCTCGTCTTAACTAAGATAGGTCTGGACAACGCCGGACTCAAGTTGATTAAATGCGTCTGCGACACATGTCGCAGAACAGGAAAACACACATAAACACAAAGGGTTCTTATTGGTTTTACGCCGGAAGGGGGCGTCGTTGAGAGGGCGCCCGGCACGGGTGCGGGGATCGGTGCGGCGTCGGTCTTTGGAGCCGCCGGTTTGCGCGGCAGGCGCGTCTAGCTGGTCGCGCGTGTTCGGAACGCGTGACGGGTGGAAAGGCCGCTCACCAGCAATTGGCAGTCCTCTGCCCGCGGGCCAGGACAAATCGTCGCGCGCTCGCCACGGGGCGCGGGAAAAGGGCGTTGGGAAGAGAGCGCGAGTCTCATTCCCAAGAAGTCCCTTCGATAGGCAGCAAACAATTTTTTCCCAACCATCCTGTGGTGTTGGGTCCTCCTTTTGAAGAGACGGTGGCCCGCGTCTCCTCTCCCCCTCCTCTCCTCCTCCTCCTCCTCCTCCTCCTCCTCCTCCTCCTCCTCCTCCTCCTCCCCCCCCCCCTCTTCCCTGCGCTTCACCCGCCCAGTAGAGCGCTTCGTAGCCCCATAGGAGCTCCGCCGAAGGCCCCAGCGCTGCCGCCCGCATGCGTCACCCACACCCAATTCGGCACACCCCTCACACGCTTCGTGGCCCCATAGGGAGGTCCGCCGAAGGCCCCGGCGCTGCCGCCCACATGCGTCACCCACACCCAATTCGGCACACCCCTCACACGCTTCGTGGCCCCATAGGAGTTCCGCCGAAGGCCCCAGTGCTGCCGCCTGCATGCGTAACCCACACCCAAGTCGGCACCCTTCACACCGTGGCCCCATAGCTCCGCCGAAGGCCCCAGTGCTGCCGCCCGCATGCGTCACCACACCCAATTCGGCACACCCCTCACACGTTTCGTGGCCCCATAGGAGCTCCGCCGAAGGCCCCAGTGCTGCCGCCCGCATGCGTCACCCACACCCAATTCGGCACACCCCTCACACGTTTCGTGGCCCCATAGGGAGCTCCGCCGAAGGCCCCAGTGCTGCCGCCCGCATGCGTCACCCACACCCAATTCGGCACACCCCTCACACGTTTCGTGGCCCCATAGGGAGCTCCACCGAAGGCCCCAGTGCTGCCGCCCGCATGCGCGGCACACCCCTCACCCAGCTCCGCCGAATTCGCATGCATTCGGCACCCCTCACACGTTTCGTGGCCCCATAGGGAGCTCCGCCGAAGGCCCCAGTGCTGCCGCCCGCATGCGTCACCCACACCCAATTCGGCACACCCCTCACACGTTCGTGGCCCATAGGAGCTCCGCCGAAGGCCCCAGTGCTGCCGCCCGCATGCGTCACCCACACCCAATTCGGCACACCCCTCACACGTTTCGTGGCCCCATAGGGAGCTCCGCCGAAGGCCCCAGTGCTGCCGCCCGCATGCGTCACCCACACCCAATTCGGCACACCCCTCACACGTTTCGTGGCCCCATAGGGAGCTCCGCCGAAGGCCCCAGTGCTGCCGCCCGCATGCGTCACGCACACCCAATTCGGCACACCCCTCACACGTTTCGTGGCCCCATAGGGAGCTCCGCCGAAGGCCCCAGTGCTGCCGCCCGCATGCGTCACGCACACCCAATTCGGCACACCCCTCACACGCTTCGTGGCCCCATAGGGAGCTCCGCCGAAGGCCCCAGTGCTGCCGCCCGCATGCGTTACGCGCACCCACTTCGGCACACCCCTCACACGCTTCGTGGCCCCATAGCGAGCTCCGCCGAAGGTCCCAGAGCTGCGGCCCGCACGCGTCACCCACACCCAATTCGGCACACCCCTTCACACGCTTCGTGATCCAATAGGGAGCTCTACCGAAGGCCCCAGTGCTGCCGCCCGCATGCGTCACCCCCCCCCAGTCGGCACACCTTTCACACGTTTCGTGGCCCCATAGGAGCTCCGCCGAAGGCCCCAGTGCTGCCGCCCGCATGCGTCACCCACACCCAATTCGGCACACCCCTCACACGCTTCGTGGCCCCATAGGAGCTCCGCCGAAGGCCCCAGCGCTGCCGCCCGCACGCGTCACCCACACCCAATTCGGCATACCCCTCACACGCTTCGTGGCGCCATAGGAGCTCCGCTGGAGGCCCCAGCGCTGCCGCCCGCATGCGTCACGCACACCCAATTCGGCACACCCCTCGCACGTTCCACCGAAGGTCCCAGTGGGCGTGCCCGCATGCGTCCCGCACACCCATGTCGGCACACCCCTCGCACTTTTCGCGGCCCCATAGGGAGCTCCACCGAAGGCCCCAGCGGGTGCGCCCGCACGCGCCCCGCGCACCCATTTCGGCACACCCCTCGCACGTTTCGTGGCCCCATACGGAGCGCCACCGAAGAAGAGATCCACAATTGTTGCATTCACAATTGCATATGGTTGGGTCCTTCGCCAGGATAATTTTATTCATCTGCCGCACGGCCCACCGAACGAACGAACATTTGTCTCGGCGCGCAGCGTTAGCTTCGCTTGCGCGCATCCTGGCTTCCTGCCGTTGCTTCCTTCGCTTCTTTCTCGCCCTCCTCTTATTTTCCCTCTTCCCCTGCTTTGCCTTGCCCCGCTCTCCCTTCCTTTCCAGCTCGGAGCTGTCGCCGCGCGCGAAGAGCGCAACCCAAAGGGCGTTGCTATAATTCCTTTTTGCAGCACGAAGTCTCGCGCAATTCTTTTGCGCGCGTTCTGGTTACGCTGCCAACTCGGGGGCACACGAAGGAACTTCCTTTGTGCACGATCGTTTTCGCCGCCCTTGCTTTCCCGCCTCGAGGGGCGCACGGGGCCTGGCGCTACAATCGCGAGGCCGCGGCGCCTGGCAGTGCGACGCAGTTGCGCCGGATACCGCGCCCAGAACGATTGCGCGTGGACTTCGACTCTTCTGCCGAGGTCGCGCTGGCAGCTGGCCAGCCACATCGCCAGCCCTGCACGCCCGCGCGCGCTACTGCGTTCTGCTGCCGCGACGCGTGCTGCTGTCAACGGATGAACAAACTGACGTTGCACGGTGGTTTGGCTGTGCCAAACCACCATGGCACGTTCGTTGGCAGCGGGTCTTGGGATCTTGTCGCAGCCGACAGCCTTGCCGCGCCATACATGTCAACAGCATCCTAGAGCAAGGTCGCGTGCATCAGCCCTGGTTCGGATCGTTGGGGATCCAGTCGCATGTGTGCACATGCGTTGCACCGTTGGTGGTGCCAAAACCCTTCGTGCGAAATTCCTTTGGGTTTTTTTTCGTGGCTCCTACTGTCGGGAGTACAGGGCTTGGGACAAGCCTGGGCATGCGGTTATGCCCTCCACTGCGGTGCCTGTGCGAAGAAGTGGAATGTGACCTGATGTTCTACAAAGAAGGTCACAATATCTTTCATATCATCGATCCTTGTATTCGATATGCTACTGGAATGGAGGTACCAGACAAGACGATGACCAGCATCTTGGATGCATATCATCAGTGCTGGATGCAGTCTGGACCTGCAAAGGCATTCTACTCCGACGGAGAGGGTGCCCTCAACAACGACACTGCGAACGCAGTCCTTAAGGCGAAGGGCACTGAACTCAGGAAGCGTGCGCGTTGACAGCACGCTACGACGAGCTAAGTCAGACATGGCATATTACGCCATCTACTTCATGTCGTGGAAGCTGAACTCAACAGGTTGGACATACCTCTTGTGTTCACGCGGCTACTACACGAGGCCTCGTTTGCCGCCAACGCGTTCACCTTCTACTACGAGGCGTCTCCATGCAACGCTCTGTCTGGACGGCAACCAGCGATACTTCCTGACCTACCTGTCTTGGACCACGAGCAGCCGACGGAAGCGTCGGATCATTCTCGTGAACAGACGATGCGCAAGGTATGCATTGAAGCTATAACACAGGCCACAGCAGCAGCTAAGACCAATCCTGCCTTACGCACTAGGACAACTGTCACCGGTCAGCATTACTACGATGAGGGAGACTTGGTCGATTATCATCGCCCCACAACCACACAGGACGACTGGGGAGGCGGGAACGGCCCGTTCCCAGTTGCACTGAACGGTCCCAAAAGGGGTCAGGTCATCACTCGAGTGGGCAATTGCGATGTTCAGGTACAACACGGTGATGCAAGACATTCGCCCTATATTGAAGCACTAAGAGCCAGAGAAATTGGCCCCAACAGCACTGCGCTACGGACAGCGTTGACGTTCGAAGGGCAGTCTACCAGCGGGGAGACCAGACCTGCTACGACATTCGGCCATGTACCGACCAAGAAAGGGACGCTTCAGATGACGAGCGCGAGCCGTCTATCTCCTAAGGTGCACCTAGCGTTACAGTACCTTATAAGAAACAACTTCCGCATCGAGATCGTCGTTTCTGTAAGGTTAGCTAAGAGTATCCATGAGCTACCTCCGGTTGCTTACGCTGGCAGCTGCTCATTGGTCCACTATGACAACGACGTGAATCCAGGACTTCACTACAACGAAGTAGAAGGCACCGGACTGAACATACACGACATAACTGAATCACCACATTCGAGGATCATCCAGTGCCCAAAGTCCACCAAACCACAAGCAGGTTTTGACCAGGACATAAGCCGAACCACCACATGATGATGGACGGCTTTCTACGTTTTACGAGGAATCGGAGGCCGATCCCGAGTCACATGTCATGGAAGTGCGGCATGCAGAACTACAAGATGAAGGTGAGCTTCTGGAGGCAACTCCACCAGAGGACCTTTTTTCACAATGCCCGCACAGATGATTCCAGACCAAAGTGCGCTGATCACTGTAGCCGATGAACAGCGGGGAAACCTGCCTAAGTGGGGGCGCGCGCGCGGCTCTGACACCGAGGAGGCGCATCACGTCCCAATCTGTTCCATGGTCGAAGACTGCAGCCGCGGATTGGATTCAGACGAAAATGGACAGTATGTAGAACTCTGCTTCACGGCAGAAAGGTAAAAGGCAGTCCTGTCCGAACAACAACACAAGATACTAGATGCCGACCGCGTGACCAATATGCGAGTAGATGTCACCGCCGCTGCAAAGCGAGCTACGGTCGTCAAGGAAGACGACCTCCTCGCGAACGCTGACATCCAGGCGACTCCCGACAAAGTACCGACAGTTCTCTACATTGAATTCAAGACATGGTGTGGCAAAACGTGTTTCCAAATGCAAGACGTATCTAGAGCGTCAAACATCATGATTTCGAGGCTCGTTTACAAATGTAAGCTTGTGAAGAACGAGAAGGGCGATATGGAACGTACCATCAGATCACGCATAGTACTCCGAGCTTTCATGGACCTTGAAGCATTCGACGTAGAAACCTTTTCGGGAACGGCGCGGCGGTCAAGCCAGAGACTACTCGCTAGCACGGCAGCGTGCAATAAGCAATGGGTCATTGCTCCCCTCGACATCAACATGGCCATCCTGAAAGGGTTGACCCACCAGGAACTTGCAGAGGCAACTGGTGAAAAAGGAACGCGCGGTGCGTTTTATTTTGCTGCCTGGATCGGCCACGGTGCTTCGGGCTCTCCCAGGCTTCGAACACTTCGACGAGTCAAAGCATTGCTTGCAGTGCCTGAAACTAGGCACTGGCACCAAAGACGCACCGCGAGCTTCCTCACTAAAGCTCATAAGGACCACGCGAGGCGTTGGTCTCCGACCCACGTCCTACGGCGAGGATTTCGAGACGAGCAGCAACGTGCTTATGGCCAAAGGTTGTGATGATATTATTATGGCCGGTACTGAGGACACCACTGACAAGTATGTCAAGCGTGCAGAAGACATTGGCAAGTGTAAACTCAACAAGCACACATACACCAGCTGCTCTGTGATATAGACCGAGAATGGGGACGGCAATGCTACCTTGGACCAGACGAATACATCAAGCAGCTCCGTCCTATACAACATCCTGAACTTACCGGCGCCGACGCTGACGCTCAGGCATCCAACATGGTTGCAGGCATTTTCGTCAGCCTCAGGGGTGCGCTGGCGTATGCATTAATAACCCAGGTGTGGTTGATGGTGTCTGCTGTCGTATCTTTACAGCGTGTCCAAGGACCGACCAACGTTCAAGTACGACGACTGAACGCGATCACCAGGAAGCTGCAGGCCTGCCCCAAGAACATCGTCTATCAGGCGATGACCCCATACGGGCGAGGTTGACCTGCACAGCGATTCAGGACACCGACGCCTGAGCGGAGACGCCGATGGCGACGTCAGCGACAAAGGTACTCGCGGGGCAAATCTGCTACGGCGTGGAAACACGCCATCCAGTAAACTTGTCGTCCACCTGATCGATGCGCACTGCAAGTCCCACCGCTTGCAGGCCCGCTCGAGTTATTCAGCTAAGACACGCGCAGCAACCCATCATTTGGAAGACTGGCTTTGCGCGAGCTCCACGCGGGGCCGCTCACGCCCACTCAGTTGGAAAAAAAAAAAAAAAAAAAAAAAAAAAAACTTGAGTTCGGTGGCCTGAGAGTCAAGGTCACTTGGACCATAGATGCTAAGTCTGTTTAGTTCAATGCGACGGGTGATGGAGCGTGGACTCGCGCGCAGTATTCAGTGGTGCGACACCCGCGATATGACTGCGGACGGCCACACCAAGGGGGGCATCGACAGAGTGATGCCCCCACAGGTAGTGGGAGGTAAACAGGCCTTTAAACACGACCTAAAGAGTCATACTCCATATTGGGCCGGCCAGACATCTGGTTCTGTAGCCGCCTGGGGAGTATCTTGAAGCGCGGCATCGCACGGGCAAGGCAACCTGCGCGAGGGGCCACCTTCCTTATGGCCCGCCCTTTTTCTGTCCTGTTGCATGTGAGCTGCTGTACCTGCTGTAAAGCGGCGGCGGACTCACGCTTCGCCCCCCTCCCCCCCGACTCGTAAAGTGAGCTGGGGGACACGCGTGCCCGCGGCCGCGTCGGCTCGCTTCGCGGCAGACATGTCAATGGTCGTCCTATCCGAACAACATAGAAGACTGGACTTCGACCGCGCGGCAACTATGCGAGTATATGCGACCGCTGCAGCTCAACGAGCCGCAGTCGTCAAGGAGGGCGACCTTCTTACGAAGACCGCGATCCATGCGAATCCAGTCAAGGCATCGAAGGCCATTTACATTGATCTCGGGACATGGCTCGACAATACATGTTTCAAAAATGCCAGATGAAGCTACAACGTCAAGCACCATGACTTCGAGATGCGTATATGACTGGAAGTTCGTCAAGAACGAGAAGGGCGAGGTGGAACTTACCATCAGACTACGATTGGAACTTCGGAGTTCCATAGGCCTCGAAGCCTTCGGCATGGAGACGTTTTCAGGAAGGGCGCGGCGGTCGAGTCAGCGACTGCCCGCCAGCGCGGCAGCGTGCAAGAAGCAGTGCATATTTGCTTCCCTGACTTCAGCATGGCTTTCCTGTAGAAGACTCACTGATCCGGGATGCGTCGTAGCAACTAGCCAAAAGTAACGCGCGGCGTGTTTCACATCGCCGCCTGGGCCCGCATCTGCGCTCAGATCCCTCCCAGGATTTGAGCATCACGACGAGTCGAAGCACTGTTTATAGCGCCTCAACCAGGCATTGGCACCAAGGAGAGAGGCCTCAGTTTCAAACCTGCGCCCCACGACGAGGGGTCCAGGACAAGCTTCAATCTTCTTACAGCCAAGCATGTCGATGACATTAACATGGCCAGTCTTGAGGGCACCATCGACAGGTACGTCATGTGCGTCGAGGGTACTTTTGGCAAATGTAAACTCAACAAACACACATATACTCTTTGCGCTGCGGGGCGCACGAAGGACGGCGACAATAATGCTACACTTGATCAAGACGAATCTTTTTTGCAAAATAAGCCCCGCCCTATCCTGCATCATGAACTCACGGGCGCAGACGCCGAGGCCAAGGCATCGAGGATGGTCGCCGACATGTTCGCCCGCCTCACAGGCGCATTGGCTTGCGCCCTTATCGCGCAAGCGCGGTTGCAGTCGGCCCAGATAAGTAGGTCGGCCCCGCCAAATCAAGGGTGCCCTTGCGCCCTGTGTCTCGCGACCCATGCATCCTACATTCCTTGCAATGTGGTCCTCGGAAGGGCCTTGCGTCCCCCCGCGCATCCGGCCCAATGAAGTCCGAATGCACTGGCATACGTTGCATCTCTGCAGCGCGCCCAAGAACCGACCGACAAGCAAGACTGACCGCGATCAACAGGAAATTACAGGCCTGCCCCAGAAAGTCGCCTACCAAGAGATGACTCCGACCGGCGAGGTCGACCTGCACAGCGACTCCGGTTGCCGACGTCTGAGCGGAGATGCAGATGACGAGGTTAAAGGTCATGGCACTCGCGGGGCAAACCTGCTCCGGCGTGGACACGCGCACGCTGGCAAGCCCGTCGTCCATTTTGTCGACGCGCACTGCGAGTCTCATCGTTTGCAGGTCCGCTCGAGCCACTCAGCAGAAACACTTGCAGCAGCCCATAACTTGGACTGCTATCCCACGATCGTTACTCTGCGCGAACTCCACGCAGGGCCGCCGACGCCCACTCAGTTGAAAAACGCACTTGAGATGGGCGGCCTGAGCATTGAGGTCACTTCGGCCATCGATGCAGAATATGCATTCAAGTCCTTGTCAGGCAAAGACCGAAAGCAGCCGACTGAGCGCGCACATCTGGGACACATTAGTTGGATATGACAGATGATGGAACGAGGTGTCGCGCATTGTGCACAGTGGTGTGACACTCGCGATGTGACCGCGGACGGCCACACCAAAGGAAGCATCGACAGAAAAATCCTCTTGCAAGTCATGGGAGGAACGCAATCCTTCAAGCATGGTCAGACAAGATCATCTGAGCCGCCTGAACAGCAACCATGTGCAAGGTAACTTGCCTGCGAGGCAACTTGCTTGCAAGGGAACCTGCGCGCGGGTCAACCTGCCTTGTCGAGCCCGCTTTCTGCTTACCTTGTGTATATAGCGTTTTGCTGTATAGATGGCGGCGGATTCGCGCTTCGTCTCCCCCCCGCCCCGATTCTAAACGAGGCTGGGGCAAGGGCGAGAGAGCGAGCGTTTGTCCGCGGCCGTTTGTGCTCACGCGGCCGGCAGCCGAGATATGACTGCGCCTCATCGCGAGGCACGCTACTTGCCATCGAGACCGAAAGCGCATTCGGTTGACATGGCCCGTCGCTCCCGCGACGATCTCGTGCTTCTGGGACATGAGCTTCGCCTTCGGCGAAGCATATGGTTGGGCCCCCCAACCCCTTTCAGACTGGGGGGGGGAGTCAAACTACCCACCCGCCCGCAAGCCGTCTAGCGCACTCCCACCCGCTTTCTCTACACATAAGTAATACCCGAGCCTGAGCATGTGCAGCGGTCGTCTTTGGATGGGCAGCTACTGGGAACCAAAGCCGGCCGCAGGTGCACGACGTTTGGGCGAGGTGCGCCACGCGTACCAGGGGCGCCACGCGCGCCGCCCATCATTGTGTCCGGTGTGCCTGCGCACAGCAGGCCACGCGCCACCACCCCCGCCGTCCGTGTCAAGAAACCAGTTGACGGTGATCGCGGGATGGCCGCGCATGATCCAGATTGAGCCGCTAGGTGCATGTTTGAGTGTTTTGTTGTCAGGGATGGTAGTTTTGCGCACAGCAGGGCATATGGTGACACCCCCGCCGTCTTTGCCAAAAACATACAAAGTGCTCGCGGGATGCACGAACATGGCTCAAGACTTTGCCCCAAAGTGTACTTTGCCTTGTTTTTGACAGGGATGGTGGGGGGCAGGTCGGCATGGTGTCTGCATGGTTTCCGGTTGGGCCCCTGGTCGCCTGGGGGAGGGGATGTATATCAATAAAAAACAATGATAAGCCCCTCCCCGAAGGGGAAGAAGGGCAGATGGAAGACAACACACCCTAAACCACCTACGCCCTAAAGGGCTGGTGGGATTAGCGTTTGTCCTAGGGAACCCCAAACATCGCCTCTTGGGCCCCTCTTAGGGCGCCCTTGGGTCGCTCGCTCTTGGGCGCGTTTTGGCGCTCTGTTGGGTCCCTCTTGGGGCACTCTGGGGCCATCAGGGAGCCATCTTGAAGCCTCGGAAGGCTATCGTCAGCGAAGGGGCGACGATGCAAACATTATTCCTTTTTTCTTCCGGATTTTAGAGGATTTGGGCCTCTTGGAGAGTCTTGGGGGCCTCTTTGCGGTCCCGAGACCTCTTGGAGCGTCGTTGGTGCCTCGGGGAGCTGTTTGGGGTCTCTTGGCATATGTCTGGAGGGTCTCTTGGGAGCCTCTTGGGCGCCTCTTGGGGCCTACTGGGGCCTCCTGGGCGCCTGTTGGGGCCCTCTTGAAGCGCTCTTGGGCACCTTGGGAGCGCTCTTGGGGCCATCTTGGAGGACATCGATCAAACAAGAGGGGAGTTTCAATTAGGGTTGCCCCCCCAAGAGGCCAAAATGGGGCCAAATCATAGTAAAACCGATGATTTTTGCTTCCTCGCAGAGACCGTTTTGGACGCCCTGACACCTCGCGACCGGCCCCGCCCAGGTCCAAGGGAGGGGGTAGGAGGAGAGGTCAAGCTACCCACCCGCCCGCAAGCCGTCGAGCGCACTCCCACCCGCCCTCCCAACACATAGGCAACACATGAGCCTGAGAATGTTCAGCGGTCGTCTTTGGATGGACAGCTACTGGGAACCAAAGCCGACCCCGGGTGCGCGACGCTTGGGTGAGGTGCGCCGCGCGTACCAGGGGCGCCACGCGCGCCATGCACCCCTGGGGCCCGAGCGTGCCAGGCACGCATGGTGCGCCAGAAGCGCCACGTGCTCCGAGTGCGCCAGGTGTGCCGCACACTCCAGCCGCGCCAGGTGCGCCACGTTCGGGGCACTTGCAGAGTGCGTCAGGTGCGCCTGCGCACGTGACAGCACACATCGGGAGACATGTCGACCCCCACCATCCTTATCGAAAACTAGTGCCCATGATGGTGTCTGGTGGGCCTGCGCACAGCAGGCCACGCGCCACCACCCCCGCCGTCCGTGTCAAGAAACCACTTGACAATGACGCGCGGGGTGGCCGCGCATGATCCAGATTCAGCCGCGAGGTGCATGGCGTATTGTTTTTTGTTTGTAATGGATGCTAATTCTGCGCAAAGCAGGGCATATGCTGCCCCCCCCGCCGTCTCTATCAAACATTGTACAAAGTGCTCGCGGGCCTCACGAACATGACTCAAGACTTTGCCCCAAAGTGTACGTGTCCTGCTTTTTACAGGGATGGTGGGGGGGCCGCATCGGCTTGGCCGCGCATGCTCCCAATGTGGAGGCAGAGTGCGTTTTGTATTGTTTGTTGACGTGGATGGTGGGGGGGGGGCCGCATAGGGGGCGGCATGGCTCCTGGTTGGCCGCCGGCTGGGGGGGGAGGGGGGGCATATGAATAAAGGACATTGATAAACCCATCCTCGAAGGGGAAGAGGGGCAGATGGAAGATAAAACACCCTAGACCACTTACGCCCTCAAGGGGTGGAGGGATTCACTATGGTTGGCTACGACTACTACTATTCCGATGACGATAGTGGCAACGGTACTGACGACTTTGAGTCGAATTCCTCTTATTATGACGACTGCAATGGCACTGGCGACAATATTTCTGATTGCGACGGTATCGAATATTCGTAAGGGCTTCGCCCCCTGCCGCTGGCCCCCTCTCTATCATAATAGGATATATCAGAATCGCGTCGGTGCGTCTCGGTGCTGAATTGGCGCATCTGGGAGCATCATGCGGGGGCGGATAGGAATCACCAGCGCGTATTGAGACGTTGGCGTTATCGAAGGCGCCTACGGCGAATCACCGCCGCCCCCTGCCTTCTAGAATCGTTCTCGTGGCTGAGCGTTGTGGCAAGAGCTGCTATCGGACTATGTGATCCCGCAGCCCTGGTGGAAACCCTTCGGGGAACACTTGGGGGAGGATGGCGGGGAACATCAGGAGGATGCGGAGGAGGAGGTGGAGGGGAAGGAGGAGGAGGAGGAGGAGGAGGAGGGGGAATCTTGGGAGCCTGTGGGAACACTCTTGGGGCCTCCTGGGAGCGTCCTAGGAGCCTCTTGGAGGCATCTTGGGGGCCTCCTTGGACCTCTTGGAGGCCTTGAGGGGTGTTTCGGGGGCTTCTTTGGCAGCTTTGGTGGGTTCCTGGCCCGTCAGATGCCGTCTTAGGGGCCTCTCTGGGCCGATTTGGCGCCCTCTTGGGGTGCTCCAGGGCTGTTTGGGAGGCCATTTTGGGCGTTTTGGAGGCCTCTTGGGCCGTCGTGTGGCCCTCTTGGGCCCGTCTGGGGGCTTCTTGGGCCGTTCTGGGGTCATCTTGGAGGCCTCTTGGGCGATTTTGGTGCGATTTTTGGGGGGCTCTTGGGCCGTCTCGGGCCGCCGGTTGGCCGAAAAGAAACACATGCCAAAAGTGCTTCAAAAACCTTAGGAACATCAGTGAGTTTGGCCTCTTCAGGCCTTCCTGGAGGCCCACTTGGAGGCCGCTTTGGATCATCTTGGCCTTTAAAGAAGGCTGGAGCAAAGGCGAGAGATAGCGAGCGTTCGTCCGCGGCCGTTTGTATTCAAGCGGCCAGGCACACTACTTGCCATCGAGACCGAAAACACCCTCGCTTGACATGGCCCGTCGCTCCCGCGACGACCTCCTACTGCAGGGACGAATGCTATTAAGATGCAACAGAGTTGGGGCTGGGTTTCGCTTTAGGCGAAGCTGCTGGTTGGGCTTCCCAACCCCAATCAAATTTGGTAGGGGAGCTGGCCTATGATGGTCAGCTGTTGCTCTACCCCTCACCATCCACAGCGCTATCTGGTGGACTACTGACATGGTGGAACATCCGGGTGCAGTGGGTCTGCGCGGAGGATTGTACATAATTACGTACAACCGCCAGGACCGTTGCAGTGCTATGTCCGTTCTCGCGGAGGCCTCTTACATGAGTCCCACTTCCCGGCGCCACTGCACTCTTGAAGTCCACCCTCCTATTACATTGAAGATACCATGCGTGGCAACATGCGATACGACATTCTGCCGCTTCCGCCCCCACGCAGGCTAACGACAACACACCACAAACCCCAGCCACGAACGTCCGACCACGACTTAAGGGGCCACTGGATTGGCATTGCCACATTTGGCCTCCCGTGGGTCGCTATCGGATGCGTTGTGGGGCACGTGCAGCGTGGCGGAGACGACGCACGCACAACCGGCCCCCACTGGGACCCTGCCGGTAATGTAACTTTCCGCGAATTCGCTCTTGAGGTACACGCCTGGGCCAACGTGATCACAGGCACTATGACCCCTTCCCAACGAGCCGCAGCATGACACCGTGGCCTGGGAAGGCTCGCAAGGATCATAGCCATGAGTGTACATTATGGAATAATCAGAACCATCAGCTTTGACGTAAATATCGGTGGTCGCCACACAGACGGCGTCGCCTATATCATGTTCTTCCTCTAAGATTCAGAATTTAGAGGAGCGCCAATTGAATTCAGGTACGGCTCTAATGGGCTTTCGTGTCATCGTGGGAGCGTGGGTCGACCAGACTTTAGCACGCTTTCCTATAGCCCGCTCGAGGCCGAGAACGCAGGCTTCAATATCCCCAATTTGGGCAGGGGCTGAGGCCGGATTTGTTGTTCTGACGGGGCGACGCAGGTCGAGTGCGGACGTCGCGGGCGCGGGCGTGCAAAACGAGGTTTTTCCATTCGGGAAGCGACCCGCCCACCCGAATCATGCGCGTTAGACGCCGAAGCGTCCGCGCTGCAAGGGTCGCTCCCGCCGCAGACTGCGCGAGCTAGGCACGGCGTGGCGGGGTCCGCCTTCAGCGCGGTCTGCGGCCGATGGTCAAAGTCCTCGGGGCGATCTCGCGTCGCCTCCTTGGCGCATTCGGCCATGTCGAACGCGAAACCGTGCGATATGTTTTGTTCAATTGGCTTTGGCAATTGAGGCTTTCGTTTGCGCGTCGCGCGTGTGCTCACGCCAGGGGGCACCGATGGCCATCGCTGTCTGCCCACTGCAGGGTCCGAGCTTTCGGGGCGCCATTTGTTTTAGGCGCTATTTTTCGACGGCCACGTTCATGCGTCCGTCGCACGTGCCGCCTCTTCCTGCGTTACTGTTTTATGAGTGGCGCGGCGTGCCCCGAGGACAACGCGGCGCGTTTCGGCGAGCATTCGGCTTGCGATTTCTAGCGCGTTTTGTTTCGGGGCCGTCTGCGGGCTGCAAGCGCGCCGCCCACTCTTAGCTCGTGGCCGGCAACGGCATCGCATTCGCGTGCGCTCCCGCGCCCGAGCTTTTGCTTTCATAGTGAACGTTGTTGTACATTTCTAGTTCGTTGCTTCTTGTTTGTGTTTTTGTTGTTTTTGTTGGGATGGTCGTGGGCTGCGTGCTATCGTCTCTTGGCCGATGTGCCATATAGATAAAATAATAATAAACAAATGGTCGTCATCATCGTAGTCTTCGGAGTCATCGAGATCATGATCATCATCGGACCCCTCCCAACGCCGAGAGTCGGCAGCGCGCGGGGACGGTGGGGCGTGTTCCACGGCGGCCTGGCTTCGCGAAGGTCCGCTTGGGCGGGTGTGCCGGGCGAGCTAGGCTCGCCCGTGTTCCGCGTGGAGCTAGGCCGCCTTGGAAGACACCCCTCTGTTCCCACGCGCTGCCGCTGCCAGGGGTCAGGATGACGTGAGTTCACAAGACAACCACAGATGCGTCTTCCTACTAGGTCTGGGGACACGGCCTAGGAGATATTAAGTCTCGCCGGGATGTGGGACTTGTTCCATGTCCACGATTTAAGAGCTTTCCGAGGGGGGCGCTGCCGGAATAGCGACGGCGACGGCGACGGAATAGCTTCAACACCCCGTCCCCCCAGTTGCGGATAAGAATGAGGGGGCGCCCGACCACGCACCCAGGGACTCTGTAAGACTGCTCGGCCCCGTCACTTCTGGTTCTGGCCTGAGGCTGAGCAGTGCAAGAGTACAGACGGACAGGGGGCAACCGTCCGCAGCCTACACCCCCACTTCCACTTCCTCCGTTTCCTCCTCCACCTCCACTCCCTCCCTTTCTCCTCCACTTCCTCCCTTTCCCCTTCCATTTCCAGTGCCTCCCCCGTCCTCCTCCACCTCCACTTCCTCCCCTTTTCTTTCTCGATGCTCTCTGGGGTTTCTCGGGGACCCTCGTGGCCTTCTCTTGCGACGTGGCCCAACTGAGGGGTATAAAAACTCGTCGGGAAACTTCCGTCGGTTTTTTCGTTGTAATTTGACAGGCATGCGTGGCCCCGGGGGAAAACAAACAGGTTTTTATACCAGGTGCGCGCTCCACCAGCCCAAAGCTTTTCGACGGGGTCCCGAAAAAGGCCGCAAAGTTTTTCGACGGGGCCCAAAAAAAGGGCCGCCAAGTTTTTCGACGGGCCCGGGCGGTTTTTCGACGGGGCCGTCGGCCGGTGGATTTTTTGCCCGATGACCCCCAAGAGGAGCCCCCAGGAGGCCCCATGAAACCCCAGGAGGCCCCAAGAGGTCCCAGGAGGTTCCAGGACCCAGGAGGCCCGACGAGGCCCCAGGAGGCCCCAGAAAGTTCCAGGAGACCCCACGAAGCTCCAGGACGCCCCAGGGGGCCCCCGGAGGCCCCAGGATGCACCAGGAGGCCCCACGATGCGCCCGGAGGCCCGAAGAGGCCCAAGGAGGCCCCAGGAGGCTCCAGGAGGCCCCACTGGGGCTTCTTTCGAGTGGAAGGGCGCCGGCCATCCGCAGTGAGGAGGGGAAGGGGAGGAGGAGGAGGAAGAGGACGACGACGATGCAACGAGGATGACGGCGAGGATTTGCGATTGGACTTTGACTCAGCATTGGGTCGATGCTGACCGCGCTTGAAAGCAGCAGCAGGGTATCCTAGTGTTATTGCCTCGCCTCTGGCGGTGGCGGGTTCGGTCAGCTGTGCCCCGACGTATGGTTCGGAGTTTACAGAAAAACCTGCGCGCCGAAGGTGCCCTTGATCAGTTTAGAACCGTCATCGGCGGGCAGCAAATGCCCCGAATTGTTTAAGGCAGTTCGAGTTGAAATTCTGAAAACTGGCACTCAAGTGCGCATCGAATACGTATAAAGAGCGCCGGCGCGCGGGAAACGCTTCGATCAGATGTCACATCAATGCGTGGAGCATTTTTGCAAACGCTATCGCAACATAAATGCGTGGGCTTGCAAGCAGAACGAACTGCATATATGTTGTACTTCATCTAGCACCATGGCGTCGTGTCTGGCGGGGCCAGGGAACACTCTCCGCAGTTCGTTGTCAGCGAGCGCTGTTTGCTCGGAGGTAGCGTGCAGTTGTTGGCCCTTGCATCGCGCGTGCCGCGAACTGCGCGCCCGCAAACTTAACGACGCGCTGCTGTCATAAATGGTGGCGTCGGGGCCCTCGCGCAGCCGTCGGCTTCGTTGCAGCCCTGAGAGCTTTTGTAAGCCCCCAAACGACCGCATTTCGTTGTTCCCGTGCTTGGTAC
Source organism: Prorocentrum cordatum (assembly GCA_963575745.1). Classification (NCBI taxonomy): domain Eukaryota; class Dinophyceae; order Prorocentrales; family Prorocentraceae; genus Prorocentrum; species Prorocentrum cordatum. The sequence continues at coordinate 289,753 of CAUYUJ010019248.1, read as the reverse complement.
TTCTCCTAAGCGCGTCGGTCGTCGCATGGGCGTCTGCCATTCCTGCGGGGTTGCCTCTTTCGCGACTCGGCCCCGCTGACCCGTTCAGCCCATGATGCGTCGGCGAATGACGTCGAAGCTTTGGCTGGGCAGCGCCGTTGCCGTCGCGGTGCAACAGACCCCAGCAGCCCCGCCGTTCGAACTCGGCGGGGGCCGAGCGGCGGGTGAATTCAGGAAATCTGAAAAGCGAGCTCAGCTCCGAGATCAGGCGCCCAGGTGCGGGCATTCGCCGCTTCCAGGCCGTCGGCACTTTGAGATTGCATTGGCTAGGTCGACAGTCCAGCTCGTCAGGTCGCGCAATCAGGAACTGCGATCGCATCAAGATCTGTTCAGAGGAAACAGAAAATCCTTAAACAAAAATCCACCGCTTCCCCCTCGAGGGGGTGCCGATGGTTGTCCAGGTCTTAACGCTTATCCTGTTCATGGCTCTGGGAGTGGGTACGTCGCGTGCACGACAACTACTGCAACCACAAAGCCACCGAATGCCAAGGACCCAGCAACCAATCGATTCTCTACTAGAACGCATGATGTCTTATGCTCACATTGCCGCGCGAACCCCTGCAAACATTGGTGCTATATGTAGTCCTGGTCATCGTGCCGAAGCCTTTGTCCTGCAAGTACCAATGCAGGGCAAGTTGCTACAAACGTCTGGAACGATGATCCACGACCAACAGACACCACCGCCTTATTAGCCCAACATGGTGGCCAGCCTACGGGGTCGCAGGACTCGCGGGCTCGATGCCAAGGACCGTCGGCAACGGCGGCCCCTGCCCAGGCCACTACCTTCGAAGGCTCAGCGGGGCAACCCGCCGAGTCTGACTTCGATCCTGGAACAGATACCGACGCGTTATCAGATGACGGGTCGCCCTATACTCATCCGACATGTCCACGTATCTCACTGAAGCGCAACAGGCGCAATGGTTATTCCTAGGATACCAGAAACACAAACGCCGCTGGAGACGCTCCACGAAGAGACCAATTCGCAAGCTACGACGCACGATCCGACGGGCGTTCAGAGCAAAGGGCAAGGGTCGAGGCAAGGGCAAAGGTAAACGACGGCGACTGCATGGCAGAGGAATGCCGGCATTCCCGGCACCCCTTCCTGGATCACAACACGGATAATTATTCCCGGGGGCAGATAGAGGCCGCCGGCGCATTTCAGGAAAGGGCGAGGGACGCCGGGGCAACCCGAGAGATGCCAACGGCAAAACTATGAAATGCGAGACCCTCGAGAGATGCGCCGACGAGCTCTTCGAGGAGATCTACGTTGGTCACGACGAGATCAACCTGGGGGACTGGCTGGGCATTCCCAGTGCGGGGCAACCTGCACATATTGAGTTCGTTGAGGGTTCCCGCGCGCCCGCCGACCTGGACCGCGACGTGGCTGAGACACTCGCGGAACCTGATGCTTCAGTGTTAGCAACAGAGAAGGAGATACAAGTGATGCTCCATCCGCAGGTCATTGGTAATCCGATATACAGAGAATCAGACGACGACCCTCCGCGGGGAAACCCGCGCAATGCTGGCGGCCATTCCGAACGCATCCAATGTGAATTCGGGCATGGCGACGACCATCGCTTCACGCTCGCGATGCACGACGGTCTACGAGCCGCCCAATTTGGAGAGCCGTGGTTCGCAAGGATGACGACGAAGACGAATGGGGAGCTGAGAGTCATCGCCCGCAGCGTCGCGGCCGGAGTCACCCGCGCGGGCGCTCACGCGCGCGCCCCAGCGGCGCGCAGCGCCCACGCCCTCCTGACACGAGGGCCCCGAGGACCCTGCCGAGAAGGGAACTTCGCGGGGAAGCCCGCCTCAGGGCGAGGATCGGCCAGGTGAGCCCGAAGACCCAGGCGCGCAGCGTCTCGTCGGCTACGAAGATCTGCAGCCATTTCGGCTCAAGGAGCTCCACGAGGTCCCCAGCGGTTACCTGGTCTCCTGCGACCCAGGCGTTCGGGGGCTGGGCGCTGCCGTCGGGGGCCTCGCCTCGAGCGGCGTTGCGCCGACAGCAGGTTGGTTGTTCCCAAACTGTGCCCTCCCACCCGGTTCCCCCATGCTGCACTCCTTGTGCTTTCCCATACTGCACTCGCTCATCCTGATATTCTTACGGCATTTTGTCACCGCCATACCTTCTTGAGGAACCCCAGGGGATCAAATCCGCATTTGGGGCGGAGTGGTTCGACCCTCTTTGGGAGGCAGGTCTGCGCGCAACATCGACGGGTGAGGTTGTCTTGGGTTCAGATCCATCACCAACAGTCCCTTTCGAGCCAGCGTATAACTTCAGATCACATATTGAGAGACATTGTGCCAGCGCCAAACGTGCCCGCGAAGAAGATCACCTGTCCCCCGAGGACGGTTTGCGTTTTCTTAACAGGTGGGGTTTCGATCGCTCGACGGTTGAAAGTAAGGCGTCTTCTATGGATACTGACTAGGCGGAGAAATTCAAGAAGGAGGGGGAACGTCGGGTGGATCTTCAGAGGCGCAAGAGTATCGTGGAGGCTACCACTGTTTCTGGATTTTGTGCTTTCGTAGACTTGACGTTCTCGAATTCGGATCAGAGCTCGTCTGAAAAAAATACCCGCATCCAGGAGACGCCCCCGGAGCTTGACGCGAGAGCTGAAACTCCAGCGGGCCAGATCACGGAATTGCCGCAGGCTGAGGCTGAGGACCGTGGCGAACGTTTGAAACTGAAATACCGCTTTGGTTATGGATCCTGCGTCTCGACCGCCCCAGACTCAAGTACTCGGGTCGGCGCCCCGGGCGCGCGCCCCTCTCAGTCATTTGCATCTACCTACATCGAGGCGCACGGCTGGGCCCAGGACTGGACCACACCAATGGCGAGAGGGAGACACATGATCGCGGATACGGATGCGACACAGTAGATTGGGAATATGAAGAACCTTCTGCCTGAGGAGACTCGGGTGCTCGTCGACGATCTCGGCGCACTGCAATCTGGTGATAATCGTGCTATGTATGGCAGTAGCCGCATCCGTTTCAATCGTGGTGACAGACTCGGTCTGTGGGATATCCGGGAATCTTTCTGTCGCGCGTGGAACGACCTCGCATCTCGTGATCAGATCATTGTTTCTATGATTAAGATTCCTCGTGTGATTAGTTTCAGACTCGAGGCCCTACCGTGGAAGAGGCCGCACATCTTTGCGGCGGGGAGATGGCATGGAGTTTGGTTTAAAGACCCTGTGCTTCAAGAAATTTCTATCAAGGGCCCCACGGGCGCCGGCAAATCGCGCTGTGAGATGTGGACCGACCCCCAGGATAACAACCGTATGCTCCTTGGTCAGTCTGCTGCAGGGCGCGACTATGGCGGCCCTGGTCAGTGGGAGGTTTTCGCTGAAACGCGGGAGGTCAGGCGTGCCAGACATGCCCTTACTATGACGAAGGATGAGCTGGAACAGAAATTACGCATTGCAACTCAGTGACATCGGCAGGGGGCTTGACATCCGCCGCGGTCGTTTGCCCCCCTCAACTTGCAGAAGGCAGGGAAGTCGGGGGCTGTCAATTCATCTAGCGTTGGTCGCCGATACACACTCCTGAGACGGGTCAGGGACATGCATTTGACATGGGATGCATTGGGCGTGCAAGAATCAGAAACATTCAGTGGGAGTCTAGATTCGTCGAGGCGCTAGGCTTGCATCGCAAGTCCTCGCATTGCCGGAAGGCCTCAGCGGTCTGCAAAGCGGTCTCCTGGGGCGTATCAGGGCAACCAGTTCGGGGCAGAGGTGGGCCGCCATCCTCTTCGGAAGTACCTTAGCTGTGAGTATGTGCCTGCCAGATTGCTCGACCACATCTGCACTCGAGATGTTTGATCAGATTTTGGAGACAATATCTCTACGTAGACGTTAATATACAACCTTTCACGGCCACGCGCGATAGGAGTGACTGCCCGCCCCCGACCGGCGCCCACCTAAGCCCGCCCTGCTTTGCACTCTGGACGTCGGGGCGGGGGCGAGAGGGGCAGGAAGTAGAGGGGGAAGGACGTGAGGGGCGTGCTCCAGGACTGGATGATGGAAGAGTGCTTGCATGCTGTCAATGCGTTTGGAGATCGCCAGATCACCTGGGAGGGCCATCGCCAGTCTCTTGGAAAAGGTGCCCCATTATGTCCTTGTGCCCGCTCTATGCGCGCCAGTGCTTCTGACACGACCTTCCTCGCAGAGTTTCAAGGCGCAGTGCGCCTTAGTGACTGCGCGCTCGTGCGTGCTCAGGCGCAGGGAACGCCTCGGCCCAAACGGTTCCGGCCTCGTATTACGCGCAATCTCAGAGGACGGGCCCCCGGCGATGAACATAACAACCAGCTTTCTGCCCCATGCGATGCCGCGGCCCGCCAGCCCACCCCTGGAGGCCTCGGGGGCGAATATTTACAGCTTGGCCCATTCTATTCCGCAGGCACCACAGGCTCGCATGGATCCCCCAAAGCGCCCGAAAGAGTTGGCGGACCTCGAGGCGACCCTGGAGCTTCGGTGGGAGGAGAAGAACACGGAGGAGCACAGAGTGTTGAGGAGGAGGGGGAATCGGCTTCGTCGAGAGTTTTGTCTTCGGGTTCGTGAATTCGAATTTCCTGATGTTCGCAGAGTGAAAGCTCAGAAATACAACAGTTTCTGATCACGCGGCACCTGGACAGAGGACCGGGTAGAGATTGAAGCAGCGCTGGCCGATCACGCCCAGGCACATGTCGAAGAGGAGGAGAGGGGGCGCACACACGCGGCAATTGAATCGCTTCGTCGTCGGTTTCTGGAGGGCGGAGGTGACGCGCGGAGCACTGTCGGCCGCTTACCTATGTCGGCGATTTTGATTGCTCGCTCGAGATGGAAGTCAGGCAAGGCCATAGGGAGAGATGGCATGCCGGTGGAGGCATTGGAAGAATTTCCCCGGCAACAGACGTTCTCCGGGGGGCGTTCAGCTCCGCGGTCTTGGGGGGGGGGGGGGGGGGCGATCATTACGTTGCCCCCGAAGTGCAAGAAGTTGCGTGGAGTCATTGACGCACGCCCTATAACAGTAGAATGGTGCGGTGACGAAGTTGCACAGCACTGCCGCCGTGTATATGCTGAATCCGCTTATCGAGCCCATTCTCCGCAAGCTCTCCGTCTATGGCTTCTCCTCTTCTTGTAGATGCTCGGAGGTAGTAGGCGCCGTGAAGACTGTGGCGCAGCATGCATGTGAATGGGGAAAGGGTCGGGCCCTCGATGTCGCACCCTGTGACATCCGGAAGGCCTTCCAGCACGTGGCCGCTCAGAAGATAAACATCGCGCTCGATATCCGGGAGGCTCCTCCTGCTCTCCAACTGGCCTTCTTGGAACCTTTCCAACATGAGAAAGCCACTTTCTTGTCCGACGGCATGGGGGTGGATGGGGAATTTGTCTACGTGCACGCGAGAACTGGAAGCAATGAAAGCCCTGGGTGCTGGAATGCTATTGCGGCGGCCATGTGGCTCAATGAGATTCAAGAATGAGATGGGGCTGGGGCGGGGTGCACCGTCGGCGACCCACACCGCGTGGCAAAACATGCACTAACACCTCACATGATCTATGTTGACAGCGTTGTCATTTTCGGCTCGGGCCCAAATGTGCCCCAGATGCAAATCGCAGGTTTGACTCAACGCATGCATGCCTGGGGTTTCAGCGGGAAGGAGGAGTCTCTCGAGGTGACCGGCTTTGGCGCTGCGGCTCCTGCTGTATACGCGACTATTGATGGAGAGGATGTACTTGTCAGGAGAGCTAGTGAGTCAAATGTTTCTGGTAGTTCGATTTCTGGTGAGTTTCGTTCGAACAGACACAATGATATTGAGCGCCGATTACAGGCGGTTGGAAAGGCCTTTCAGGGTCATCTCAAATATTTTAGAGAGCACTGCGTTCCCCTGATCAAGCGTTTCTGCAGCGCCGTACAAGCCACTCTCCTCTAGACTGCTGAAAGTGTTACGCAGGATAAGGAGTCGATTCACAGGGTACACGTCTTCGATGGGGAGTTATCTGTTGAAGATGGTCGGCGGCAGGGGGGCGCAATCGCAGCCGTGGGACGCGCGGCGGCCATCCATATTGGAATTTGCGCGCAGCCTTTTCCACATGCACGGCTGCCAGTCGGCAGTCCAGGGAGCGCTGCACAGAGCCTGGCCCCAGGCCAAGGACATTGCTGAGTAGCATGCTTCGGGCTGGGGCCCAGGATATGGCGAGCCCGTCGGTGACAACAAAAGGCGAAGAGTTTGTCCACCTAGATTTGACTCTACGCTTGGCGCGAGAGCTTGGATGGACGCGCGCCGCGCCCCCACGCGCTGCCGTCAGGAGTGGGGGGGGGGGGGGGGGTCACGCAGGACATGGGGGGGGGGCATTGCAGGAAGCCTGCGCAGTGGAAGCAGGGATCTCAATGTAAACGGTGGCGGATCGGTGGCATTGCTACGGCTGCACACGCGTGGCATTACTTCCTGTATACTTTGCACGGTCGCCACTGGTGGCGGCGTCGGCAGTTTGGCCGGCCCCAGCTCTTGAGTTTCGCGGTTGATTGGCTCGGCCAGGTTTCGCATCCCAGAGCATATATCCACTTCGCGGTTAAAGGTGATGGAGGAGGGGGTACACGCGAGGAGAAGAGGCGGTGGATGATCTCTTACCCCGGCATCTCTCACCACAACAAGCTGCTAGACTTGCGAAACGGTTGGCGACGCTTCACGAAATGGGGACGGTTTGCGGCGTCTTCTCGAGCGGGTTGGCGGCTGAGTATTGCGGGTGCCCTTTTATTGACTACACATTGGGGGAATGGCAGGTTGAGGGTGGGCAACAATACATAGTAGGAGGTGTTTGATCAGTTCATTGAGAAGAATGTTGAGATGGAGGTTCGATTTCGAGTGAGGCCGGGCCCCCTGGGCAAGAGTTCTTGCAAGCACGAGTTTCGAAGGGGCAAGCTCTAGAGCAGGTGAGTTGACGCATTCTGCGCGCAGGGGATGCACCTTCGTCCGAAGTTGCCCCGTATTCCGCCCGCTAAAGAACATGACTTCAACTTGGTCGCCCTCCGTGGACGGTGCGACGAAGGTGTTGACCAGCATGGCGTGGGCATCGGACACTTATCTACAGGCTGCTCTGACCCCCTCCTCTGCGCACCCCCTCTTTAACTATTCTACTAACACATCCCTGCGGGCAGACTTTTCCGCCGAGCGTGGCTCTCTCGTTCGGGGAGATGTGTGCGAGGCTGCGCCCCTTCTGCCTCCCGACTGCGCCGACGCTGAACCCTCTGCTTTAGCAGGCCTCCAAGAGGCCACCCGGCAACTGCCCTTGGGTCCACGTCGGACGTGGTGACGCTGCCCGCCAACGTGCAAAAGCTCGCCAATATACTTCAGCAAAACCATGCAGCACTGGCTCGATCAAGGCTGGACCGAGCACGACATCCTTCTCTGGTTCCCATTTCGCAATATTTCGCGGGGCGATGATGGCAAGATCGCCCGTGCCAACAGAGGTCCCGGTACAAAGTCGGCCCCCCACGCTTGCGAACAATGATTTTAAAAGGGCCATGATTAAAGACCGAGAAGACTACGAGCGCCTGGTCCGCAGTTGCGATCTCTTCGCAGACCACAGACCCGCGCGTCCAATGGAGCGTCCGTCAAGGAGCCCTAACTTTGGGAACACCGTTGCTCTGGTCTCATGGAGATGGTTTGGGTCGCAAGGTGGATCCGACTAACCATCCCCCTAAACAGTGCTTGACCAGAGCTCGTTGCCAGCCGACCGCCGAGGACGAGGCAAAGCTGGTTGAACGGTGGCGGCAGAATCTCGACTGCAATCACCGCCTCAATAGATTCAATCGAGAATATCATACAAATGCGGCTGAGGCATCACGCGCGGGGCAACCCGCTTCTTCTTCTCATGAAGGCGTTGGCTTTCCGAAGGGCGATGCAGGGGCTGACGGCCCTGGCCTTGCTGATGCAGTAGATTATACTGCCGCTGCCCCTCATGACTCACGGTGCAGCTACGAGACTGACAGCAGCGATCAAACGGATGTAGAAATAGACACCTCTAGGAAGATAACAGCGGACATGGGTCTTTCCCAAGGTACGACAGCGTCATACAATTGCAGGAGAGTTGCACGTCGAGCATCGCGCGCAGAAGGGTTGACGCTGAACGACGCGATCTGGATTGCATGCAGGGGCAAAGACATGGCAATCTACAAGCCAAAACACCAGCTTCCACAAGACAGGCCAGCATCCCATGATGCGGGGGAACCTGCGGAATCATCAAATGCGGGGGCATCCGCCAACGAACCGCCGGGGGGGCTGGAGATCCCGAAGAAGCGGGCTGAGGAGGACGTCGATCAATCCCCGACTCCGAGTCCGCCAAGATCACCATCTCTTCCACCATCTAAACACCGAAAAAAGGACCGGTTCCCCAGGGCGCAACAAGTCACAAAGATCCGCGGGGAAACCAGCTTACAGACGGCACTCCAGGGGGCCGGCAGCGGCCGCAGCAGCAGCAGACAAGAGAGGGGGGCGCCTGCCGCATGGAGGCGGCCGACGAAGCCGCGGCAGGCTCACAGGCGGGGCGGAAGGTCTCGGGCAGAGCGTCGGCGTGCTGCCCGGCTGCGCCGGTCGTGGGGCTGGCGCCGGCTGCGCCTTTCGCTGCCGGCCATCATCGCCCCGTTCGTCCTCCTTCTCCTCCTCCATTCCCTTTCCTGCCGTTCGTCCTCCTTCTCCTCCTCCATTCCCTTTCCTCATACTTCTCCCCGTCGAAGCCCGAAGCCAGTGTGTAGGGCGGGCTGGGCGTTTCGCCTGAGACGCCCTCACCACTTATGACTCCGAAGCGGAAACAATGGCAACCGTTTCACATATGGAGTGCGGGTGGTTTTCAACATGCGGCTCGGGCCTTAGCGCCGCGCACACTCGTTCAACAAAAATTGCAAGAGCTTCGCGAATTGATGATAACCAGTTTGCAACATGTGGCTCTGCGCGCATTCGCTTTAACAAATTGCCAGAATCTCGCAGATTGAGGATAACCAGTTTTCAGAATGTGACTCTCGCCTTTAGCGCCGCACACCTTCGTTCTAAAATGCTGCAAGAGTTTCACGGATTGAAGGTGGCTCTTTTTCAACATGTGGCTCTCTCAGCGTCGCGCCGCGCACATTCGTTCACAAGATGCGCAAGAGTTTCACGGACTCCCACGACCAACGTGCCAGAAACGGCTTTTTGGAAGGATTCCAGATTTTGCGGGTGCAACAGTAATTCTTGTTCGCGGTGTTGAAATCCCAAGAATGATTCTGACACGATCCAAGATCGTCCGGACGCAACAGTCAGGTTGATCCGCGGCGTTGACATCCCGAGAGCAATGTTTTGGCATGCAGATCTTCAAACCGTTATCTTCCAACGAGGCAGACCCCTCAATAGAGATGAACCGTTGCGGGGACATGTGAAAAGGGAGCTTGGAGGGAGGATGAATTCCAACATCGTTGATGGCTCTTGGGTTTACACTGGTCCTCCTCCTCGTCCTCCTCCTCGTCGTCGTCGCCATCCTCGTCCTTGTCCTCGTCCTCGTCGTAGTCGTCGCCGTCGTCGCCGTCGCGCCGCCGCCGCCGCCGCTGTCGCCGTCGCCGTCGCCGCCGCCGTCGCCGTCGCTGCCAGGCGGAGCTCGCCGCGCCAGCGCGCACGTCCGCGCGCGCGCTGGCGCCCGGGTCGGGGGCCTGCCAAGAGGCGGCGCCGTCGGAGGGCCTGCGGTGCGCGCCCTGGGCGCCGCCCGGGGGCGCCGCCGAGGCTGGCGCGGCGGCGCCGCGTCCGAGGGCGCGCCGGAAGGCGCCTCAGGATCCGCTTGACATCGCCGCCGCCGCCGCCGCTGTCGCAGCCGCCGCCGTCGTCGCCGCCGTCGTCGTCCTCGTCGTCGTCGTCGTCGTCGCAAGCAGCCCTAGGGGCCCCAAGATCCTCCCGACAGGGCCCACGAGGCCTCCCAGGGGGCCCCAAGACAGCCCCAAAACGCCCCAAGGCCGGGGAGGCCCAAGAGAGCCCCGAGGGCCCTAAGAGGGGGCCAATAAGGCGCATATGAACTAACATTTCGAGCCGTTCTCCCCAAGATGGCCCCAACAGCCCCCCCGGCGGACGCCCCGAGGCGCTCAGAAGGGGCTCTAAGATCAGGAGCGAAAGAAGGACGTACATGCACATGAATCCACGCTGGTTTCGAGAGCACCCATTGCACAAATGTTCGCATAACGCGGCCGGTCTCGCGAATCGAGGGGCCGCGTTCATGTGCATAGCTGGGCGCGTACGTCCCTTGTGGGCCCCCTATAAGAGGCTCCCAAGAGGCCCCCAAGAAGCCCCCCTGAGGCCCCGAAGAGCGCCCAAAGGCACCCCGATACCCCCAAGAGCCATCCAAGAGGCCCCCGAAGCATCCCACCAGCCCCTCAAATGCATCAACGAAGCTCCTAACCCATTAGATCAGTTCCAAGATCGTCGCAAGCACTCGCTCCTTCTTGGGGGGTCGGCGGCGTGGCGTAAGCCACTTGGATCAGATCGGGGCATGTCTGGGCCCTATGTTTTCGCCTCTCGAGCGACAGCGAGGGGAGGCTGGGGAGGACGCGGGGGAGGACGGGGATGGCCCTCCTCTCCTCCTCTCCTCCTGCCTATGGTCTCTGGCCCCCCTGCCTCGCAATTCCTTGTTTTGTCACCCCCCCCCTCCCCTCTAACAGGGGCTATGTCGACCCATGCCCCAGACTTCGTCGGGTTTTCACCAGGACCAACACTTCGGGTCTGAACCTTGGGATATACGATAGGGGAGGGGGCGTCCATCCTCAACAGGGGTGCATCCGAATAGCTCCCTTGGGGTGCATCCTAAGGTGCCCTTCTTTTTCCGGGCAGCTGCGTTTGCCATCGAAAAGGCGGGGGCTGGGGGGGAAAAATCGCGTGCGACCCCCCTCGTCCCGCCAGTCCTGCCATCGACACGGGAGGCCCCCGAAAGGCCCCCAAAGAGACTCCCAAGAGGCCCCAAACTGTATCCCCAGAAGCCCCCGAGAGCCGCCCCCAAAGAAGCATCCCTGAGGACTCTGGTCAACGTCAGCGTCGTCGTCGTCGTCGCCGCTGCCGCCGTCGTCGTCGTCTCCCTTCAGGGTCAGCGGAACCGGCCGTAAGGCCTTCGCAATCGCCTGCGACCCTCCTCTCCCCTCTGTCATCCCGCCAGTCATCTTCTCGCATCCTCTTTCAGCTTCCCCTGCGCACGCCCCTCCAACCTACGACCGCTGCCACCTCCTGCGCCCCTGGAGATACACGGAATCCACAATGAGCGACGGTATAAGCGGGTCTTATGCGAAATGACCTTACGCGGTGGCTTACGCGGGCCGCCAGCGCGGCACGCCAAATTGGAGACAGGGGCGCGGGGCAGCCTGCGCGCGAATGTCGGCGCAGTTGGGCCCGTCGACGTCGCCCCAGTAAGAGACCTCGCCTCCACGAAAGTTGTTGCGCTGATCGAGTGTTCGCAACACTCTGAGCCTGTGGGGAGTCCCGCGGAGCTGCGTCCTGCGCGAAGTCGCGCGAGACCGCAGCTGCCTGAGATGCGGAAGATTCCACCAGAACTGCCGTTTACGCGGATCCAAACGTGACCTCACCTGCACGGGCGCGTCACCCCTGGAACAAATTGATCCTCGCCTTAGCCCTGTCCGAACCTAACTTTGAGGGGTCGGCGGCGCAAACCACCCGAACAAACACGCGGCACGCGTGCCACGGGGCACTAAAACTGACATCCGTTTTCGTTTTGGTGTGAGGGTGTTGGGGGGAGTCAATTTGTTGTTTTGAAATTTGTTTGGGTTACGCCGTGGCTCCAGATTCTTAGTTTCTGTGCGCACTTGAGAGCGTCGTTTGTATTACCCTACTGCATATACGTTGGTCTTCGGGGTGAGTTTCCGATGGGTTAGGCGCGGCTGCCGGCTTCGACCTGTGCCCCAGGGCGCCGGTATTCGGCGCTGGTTTTGCCGCTTTGTCTTTCGATGCGCGTCGGTATTTGGCCTCGGCGTTGGTTATCGGCCTCGGTCTTGCGACGCCGTCGGTCTGCGGCCTCGGCCTACATGGTAAAACAACGAACATCGATTTTGGCTTTGCGACGGGGGGGGCGGTCTTGATTTTCTGGGTTCTGCGCGCGCCATCGCTCGCCGACAGCGCGGTTCCCCTTGGGCCCCGCGACGCGTGGCTCGCTTGAAGGCGCGCGACGCCGACGGATTCTTTTACCGCGGAGCACGCGAGCACGCGATAGTCTGCATGATTTTGATTTCGCACCACGCAGCGCGAAGCATGCAAACGCACGGGCGCACATTTTAGCAGCGACGCTGCGATGTCACGCGCTGTCTGCGCGGGGACTCGCGTTGCGCATCCCAGGGGCGCGGGCGAGCCTTCTGAAGAGAGCACCGCGTGCACGTCGCCGCTTGCGTTTCGCACGGCGCCCAGCTGCCAGAAGCAAGTGCCTCCACCGCGCCGGTCCAGCACTTTGGGCGGCGACTGTTCGAGCGATGATGGCGACGATGGTGACGACGAGGCTGGTTATGATGATGGCGACGAGGACGACGATGGTGATGATGAAGGCTGTCACATGTGACGCCCGCCCAGATCGATTTCTTGAAGAGCTCTCATCCGGCCCAAATGGGCCGTATCAGGGCAGTCTTTGGCTCCTGTGGGGCCGTCTTGCGGGCCCCTTGCGGCTTCCCCGGATTGCTCTGGGCGCCATTTGAGCCGTCTCGGGTCTCTCTTGCGGTCTTCGCGGGGGCGTCGCGGGGGCGTCTGGGTCCGTCGGGGTCGAGACGCCTTCCCAGGCCGTCTTGGATCCCCTCGGCGGTCCTCGTAGGCTGTCTCGGGGTTCCCTTGGGGCCGTCCTGCGACGCCTTGGGGCCGTCGAGGTTTTGTCGAGGGCATCGTGGAGGGTGCTGCTCGATTCATTTTTGTGGCATCCTGGGCCATCTTAGTGCACCGTCGGAGGCGCCCTTGGCCGTCTCGGAATGACGGGGGCCCGGAACGATAATATCCCAAAATCAACGAGGCGCCGTATCAAAATCACCGAGCGTCGTCCCTAGGCTCTTTCGGGAACCTTCTGGAGCCTGGTCTCTGTCCTGGGCCCCAATGGTGCCATCTTGGTTTGTCTTGGAGTCATCTTTGGCCGTTTAAGGAAGAACCCGCGGCCGCGTTGGCGGCCGCGGCGGCCGCCCTGGGCCGTCTCGGGCGATCTGGAGAACCTCAGGGAGTTAACGCGGTCGCCCAGGGGCCCTCGTGAGCAGGGGCGGCGCGCGGGAAACAGCGCAACTGAGCGGCGGGCCCCCTAGACGAACGGACTACCAGACAGCACGCGGCATCCGCGCGCTCCACTATCGCGGCGGCGCTGAGCCGCCAGGCGCACGCCGGCGCGATTGAGGCGGCTTCTGCGCCGCCGCGCGCGCGACGGCAAGAAGGGCGCTCGCGCTGGATTTCCCGCGCGCGCGACGGCCCAGTACCTCCGCGCGCGGAAAACGCAGCGCGAGCGGCCTTCGGTCGGACGCGCCTCTGAGGCCGCTGGCGTCTCCCAGCGCGTCATGACCGAGTCTCGCCCGCCGCTTGCCCTCGCGGCCCCGTGCGAGGGAGGCGGTTGCGCGGTCAACCTGGGGCGGTCATTTGGCGGTTGGGCGGCCGATCCAGGTCGGTCGGCGCGCGGTTGGGCGGGCAATTCGGGCGGTCAATGCGGGCGGCCAACACGCGGCTGGGCGGTCAACCTGGGCGGTCAATTCGGTCGGTCAACGCGCGGCGGGGCGGTCAACGCGCAGCTGGGCGGTCACACCGGGCGGTCAACTCGATGGTTAACGCGCGGCGGGGCGGTCAAAGCGCAGCTGGGCGGTCAATCCGGCCGATCAATTCATCATAGCGCGCGTCGGCCGATCAACTTGGCCGACCAAGTGGGCCGATCAATTCGTCAACACACGCGCGCGGTCAATTCGGCCGATCAAATCGGCCGATCAAGTCGGTCGATTAACTCGCCCGATCCACTCGGCCCAGCAACTCGGCCGGTCCACTTGGCCGATCAAGTCGACCGATTCACTCGGCCGATCAAATCGGCCGATCGACTCGGCCGATCATTTCGGCCGGTCAACTCGCCCGGCCCACTTGGTCGGTTGTTTCGCGCGGCCAACTCGGGGGGGGGTCAATTCGGGCTGTCATCTCGGGCGCGGGCGCCCACGCGCGCCGCGGGTGCCTGGGCGCATCCGCCCGCGCGCGCCGTTGGCGCATGGGTGCGCCCACTCGTGCTCGCGGTGGGTGCCCGAACGGTTCCATTCAGAGCATCCCAGACCAATGAGCTTTGCTTGGCCCAGAATTTCCTGGGCCCGTTCGGTTTTGGGCGATCCAGAATCGCCCAGGCGATCGATGCCTCGGTCGACCCGGAGCCCCCCGCACCCTTGCGCTTCGGACGATCCAGAGCCCACTAGATCCTTGCCCTGGGACCCTCTGGTTGTTGGAGTTGCGCAAGTCGCTCGGCTGGCGCCGAAACATTGCACCCTTCGATTATCCATCGCAAAAACAGCTTGCGCACTGCGCGAGATAGGGGTGCAACGCAGTGCGCGTCGCCCAAGTCCCTTGGCTGACACCGAGAAAAGGGGAAGCCCTGGGAGCCGAAGTTCACAACAACTGTTCGGCTGACGCCGAGGCAACAGCTCGGCAAACGCCTCCACGCCGCCGCGCGCGCGGCGGCGCGGGGCCGACGTGCGTGGCCACATGCAGCGAGAGCGGCCTCTGCGCCGCCGCTCGCGCGGCGCCAGTCCGCGGCGCGTGGAACAAGCGCGCCGCGCGCGGCTTCTGCGACGCCGCGCGAAGGGGGCGCCGCGCCGTCGCGCACGGAGAAACGCAATGGAGACGGCTCTTGTGCCGCCGCGCGCGCGGCGGCGCTGGGCCACTGTGCGCGGAACAACTGCGACGAGACCAGCTTCTGCGCCACCGCGCGCGCGGCGTCGCTGGGCCATCGAGCGTCGCGACATGCAGCGGGGGGGGGTCCTTGCGCCGCCGCCCGCGCGACCGCGCGCGCGGCGGCGCTGGGCTTACGCGCGCGAGGAAGCGCAATGGAGGCGGCCCTGCGCCGCCGCGCGCGCGGCGGCGCTGGGCCGCCGCGCGCAGCACAACGCGACGAGACCAGCTTCGGCGCTGCCGCGCGAGCGGCGGCGCTGGGCCGTCGTGCGTGGAGAGGCGAAATGGAGGCGGCCACTGCGCCGCCGCGCGCGCGCGGCGGGCTGGGGCCGTCGCGAGCAGAAAACGCAGCGCGAGCCGTTCCCGCGTCGCCGCGAGCGCGGCAGCGCTTGGCCGTCGCGCGCGCAGAACCTTCGCGGTGGCGGCCTTTGCGCCGCCGCGCGCGCGGCGGCGCTAGGTTGTTTACGCAATAAATCCAATGGGGGCGACCCCTGCGCCGCCGCGAGCGCGGGGGGGCCGGGCCGCCCCCCGCGGAAAACACAGCGGGGGCGGCCTCTGCGCCGCCGCGCCCGCGGCGGCGTCGGGCCGCTGCGCGTGGGGAAATTCAACGAGGGCAGCCTCTGCGCCGCCGCGCGCGGCAGCCTTCGGCCGCCGTGCGTAGAGACGTCGACGTCAGGCTGTCTCGTCAGTTCTGGCGCCACGGCAGTAGGGTTTGCACCGCCGGCGTCCGACAATGTTTCGCGGAAGCGCGGGCCTGTTGCAGGCCATCTTGTCTGGTCGTAAATGCGGCGGCGCTCGACGGGCGTTGGCTCGCCCAATCTCTTGTAATCAAGTGCGGCTTTTCTTTCGCACGTCTTGTAGGCTAGTTTACGCAGTCCATTTAGGCATTTGCCCAGACGCGCCAGGCCGCCGTTTGCTATGGAGCCTTGGGATACGCCCTCATATTTTGAAGTTTTAGAAGGATGTCATGGTGGGCCCAAGAGCACCAAGAGCACATTTATCGCACCAAGAGCACGTTGACGCAAAAATGTGCGAACCAAGAGACACGGCGACGAGCGGCTAAGACGGCCCCCCTGACGTTCCTGCGGGCCCCCCTACAGACCTGACCCCCCAGACTCCCATGGCACAATGCAATGTGGAGTCCGCCGCCGCATGCGCTGATGAAGATGCTCTGGGACGTCATCGCGTCCACAATATCTTGCGGAGGGAACCTGCTCTCAGCTACAAGTCCGAGGAGGCGTGCTTAGTTCAGGCATTGCACGGTCAGCATGTCCGCACGAAGCCCCCGAGCGAACTCAATGAGCGTCGCTGCTCGGAATGGCCCACCACGGCCACGCGGCGCAGGCCATTTTACCGCGACTAGTTCTCCAACATGTTCATCAGTTGCGTCACCTCGCACGACGAGTTTGGCGGCAGGGTGGACCTCGGAGATGGACCTCGGAGACCCGTTGGAAAATTGGCCGCCAGAAGGAAAGGAGCACTGGCACAACCATCACCAGGACGTCATCAAGAGACGCCTTCGAGGCCGGCATTGGGCCTATCAGGCACTGGCCGTGCTCAACCTCTGCGGGATGATCTAAAACTCCGGCATGCAGAAGTACAGACTTCAGGTGGATAAACTTCAATTCTGCAGGGGCCGCCCGCCCGACTTCCTGCTGGCGCCCCAGCAACGGACACAGCAGCCCAGGCATCATATGCTTAGAATATTTGTTTTCACGGGTAACAGACCTGAACGAAACGGGAGCGCCATGCTGCTTCATGCGCGGCACGCAAGGCGGATCCAAGCAGCCCTGCGAATGGACTCCGGAGTTTCGATTATGGTAGGCTTCAAAATATATGTCGCGACAACATTCCAGTTTGGCGGCCTGCCAACGACATCATCATGACGTCAGGTAATCGTGGCAGGATTCCGCAAAGCCATAATGTTCAAGATTGTAATCAAGCTTAACTTTGTCCAATGCAACCACGATCGAGTTGGACAGGTGGGTCGACGAATTGCAGATTGAAGACAACCAGCGGGGTTACCTGCATGAGCCCACTCCTGTACCAAAGGAATATTAACGCTTCGACGCTGAAAGGATGAATTGTGCCGAGGACTCCCTACAACCTCAAGGCTCCTGCCGTGACTCCGACGCTGAACGGGTGGATTGTACCGAAGATTCCCTACAACCTCAAGGCTCTTGTCTTGACACCAGCGTCGGAGGTGGAACATGCCTCTGTTTTCACGATGCAAGAGGCAAATCAAGCGGGGACACCTGCGGGGGGCTTGGATGGGTCATGGATCCTAACTCAGAGCGCTGACCTGTCTGGCATGACACCCGGCGGAGTCACGCCTAACGACGGACTGTATGCGAGCGCCCCGCGGCGTCCCCAGGCGCAGCAGCTGCCGGCACCTGCGGGGCCACCTGCCGCATTCGCACCCATGAGCAGGGCCACGGCCCCATTCGGCATTCCACAGAGCGCTGGGATTACTATCAGCGCGCAGGCCAGATTCCACAAAAAACTGGATGGATCCTCAGCTCCACCAAGCCTTGCAAGCTACATCGCCATGTGCATCTCCACGTGCTTTTGCGGGGCAACCTGCTGTTACAGACCCGGGGTCTGCCCCGAGAGCCGAGAGCTTCTTGGGGCAACGGCGGTGGATGCATAGGCAGATGCGCGAGGATATGGAGAACATGAGGCGGGACGGCATTGACCTCCCGAGTACGAACTAGACTCCCCCCTGGGAATGCGTTCCAGATGTGAAACCATCACCTGATCATCCGAACAGATGGATACATCCCAGCATTCTTTAGCCACCGGACGTACGACCCGACGGCTGCTGAAAGGCCCGTTGCACCACCTATGGATGCACCTCTGTTCCTTGATTATAACGCTCAGGAGACTGGCGTCCCTCGGGTCGGCATTAAGCCCGAGAACCCGCGCGCCCGGGCAACTGCCGATGACTTTTATCGGCCCCAGTCGACGGGCGGCGCTGGGCGCGAATCCGGCATCCCAGGCCAGGTGCCCCACTGCGGCTTCCTGGCGGCCCCCGTGGACCAGGAGGTTGCTCATCGAGGCCCAGAGCTAGTGGCACCCGCGTTTATGGGGGAGCTGCGCCCCGAGACCTCGGCCACCCACGAGGCGCAGCAGGCCAACCTCTCAATGCAACTGGCCCGCCAACGCTGCAATCAGGAGCGACAGGTACGCCGCGTAATCAATCGTGCGGGGGCACCTGCTGCTCCTACTGGGGGGAACCTGCTATGAGTTTATCGGCAGCGGTTGCAATTGGATCCACGCCTGCGGAGCAACAAGTGGCACCTGCAGTCCCACCCAGTCGCTATGAGAAGGGAGAGTCCACACTTGAGCGACAGACGCGTCTCAGGCCATCGGCAACGCCACCAAGCATAAATGATTGTTACTTTACCAAATGTGCCATATGCCTTTAAGAATTTGCATGCCGCGTCAAGGTGCGGAGGCTGCAGCGTGGCCATGTATTCCATGCGCAGTACTGTGATCGCGTGGCCCGCGCGCACGTGGATCGATAGCTGGAATTTGCACCAAGCGAGGCACCATTTGCAGGGGCGCAGGCCTCATCACAGCTGAGTTGCATTATGCCCCTGCTGGGGATAAAATGCAGCGGACCGACATGGAGAAATATTCCGCGGGGCAAGGGAACTCATAGACCTCCGTGAAGAGCTGGACCGCATCACCGCGATGGTGACAGGCACTACAGCTGCTGCAGAGCCACCAGCTACATCCGCGGGGCAACCTGCTTCATCTTCTTACATTTGGCAGAATCCAACAGCTACAATGCCAGCCACTGGTGCGCAGATGCCTCTGCTAGCCGAGTCAGCAGCTACAGCGGGGACACCTGTCGAAACGACGCCAGCAGGGTTGCCTGCTAATGAGGCAGGGCTGAGGCGCATGGAGAGACCCACTGAAAGAAGCACGCACTGGCTTCGCACACCCCGCGGCACTGCCCCATATGGCAGCGCGCGGGGAAGCCCGCTACACGCGCGCGCAGAACCGAGAGCCCAGCGCGCGCGCAGCGGTGCCAGTGCCATAGTTGAGCGTGACATGCTGCACGCGGCGTTGATGGTCAATACGGATGGACAGACAGCAGCGCGCGCCGACGAAGATACCTTTGAGCACGCGCCGCCTTCTTCACATCCACACATCCCCGCCGACGCGATACCTTTGAGCACGCGCCTTCTTCTTCACACCTTCTTCTCACGAAGATACCTTTGAGCACGCGCCGTAGCCATTTTGGCTCAAGGCGTCTGGATCAAGGCGTCTGGATCCCACAGGCGTCTAGCGTGTGGGGGGGGGGTGCGTCGCCGCGGGCGGCGGGGCAGCCATCGCTGCCTTCTTCGTCTTCTTCGGGTTCAGCGAGATCGGCTCAATTTGGGTTCAATCAGTGGGATCTATCAGTGGGATATCAATTCCATCGGTGGGATATCGACTCAATTTGGCGAATTCGCGAATTTTGCTGGGTTTTGTCAATTCGGCGCTTCATTTCCATCTCAAATTTTGGGTAACTGGCTCGTGCTTAACACTTTCGGCCATGCCGACATTGCAGATTGGAGAAACCATGCAAAAGCTCTTATCTTTGGATATCGATAAGCAGAAAAGACTGAGAGACGAAGCTCGGACGGTAGACGAAGACAAAGAAAATCAGCAAGAAGCCTCGAAAGCTATGAGAACCTTGGCGGCCAAGGGATCTGCTAAGGGCACAGGCCTGGGAGAGAATGGTTCAATTCCATCGGGGGCTGCCTCGACCGCCACCGGTGCCGACGGATTTTTGGCGCAACTCGAGTCTCTCCTAGATAAAAAGATCGCTCCTATCAAGGACCGTATTGATTCGTTACAACTTGATGTATTGGGAACTCAAAAGGCGATGGCTCAGGAATTCTCAGTAGCTGTCACTTTGATCAATGACCACGAAGTAAAGCTTGCCAACCTTGAGGCAGGCGAAACCGAGGTGCAGAAAGCCTTCAACGAAAGGATTCTGGCTGTTGAACTGGAGCAGAAGTCCCTGCGCGCGGAAATGGCAGCCAAACAGCTAGAAAGTCAGTCAAGCCAGGGTCCGTCTAGGAAAAAGGGTCCGCCGTGGGCCAGCACCCCAAGAGCCGATAGAGACATCTTCATTCTCACCAACCTGGGCTGGAATCTCAAGAAGCAGGAGGCTCTGGAGAAGGCACGGGCGGTCCTTCGCCGAGCGGATGTTCCCCAGCCCACGCATATTGTTGCACCATTTGGGTATGGGAGTTGTGTTGAGATCAAATGGAGTTCGATTGCGGTGGGACTTCAAGCAGCAGCTACGATCCGTGGTCTCAAGATCCCTGGGCACTTGGAACATATGATCTGGTGTGGCCAGATTAGTACGAAGGAGGAGCGTGGCCCAGCAAAATTGTTCAAGACCGTTTCAGAAGCACTGGAAAGGGCAATGGGAGATCGCACGGACAGTTACGTGGTTTGTTCTCGGACTCGAAAATTTTTCGTCTTGGACCGTCAGATAGATGCTATCAAGGATGGGGAATTCCAGTGGCACGAGTCTCTCAAGGAGATCCCCGACGAAGCGCTCCGCAAGACGCTCAAAGACACCATCGACGAGGCACTATCTCTCTGAGATGCTTACGTGAGGGGTCTCGTTTGTGCACTCAATGTGCAGGGCAAGTGGGCCGACGAGACTCAAATGCAAGCCAACCTAGATTTGCTCGAGCTGAAGTGCTGGGGCTTAATTTGTATCTTAGAGGCGGATTTCAAGGGCTGTCTTCAAAACGATGGGCTACTACGCCCTGTTTTCAATGGCCACGCTTACTACCGCCATCACTCTGGCCCTGGGTGTAGGGCCATGGGCGTGCTTGTGCACAAATCTCTGAGAAAACGTGTGAAAGACATTGTCTGCGATTGGAGATCTATCCGTGTTGATCTTCGTCCCGACTGTCTCGATGGATGCCACCATCATGCCAGATCCTTTCTCTTCTCTCATCTTGCCCACGATTTTTTCCATGATTCTCTAAACTGTGCCATCCAACTCGGTCGATCCCGCCCCGTGGGGTCTACTCTTTCTTGGTTGGGGGACATGAATGCCGATCAAGGTAACGGAGATCAGAAATTCCGATCGTTCTGCGAAGTTTGTTCATACCTCGATCTCCGTTGGTGCCCTCTCAGGTTCCAAGAGACTTCCATGCAATTCACTAGGAAGCCTGATGGTGAGCAGGCGCTCTCTCAAGCCAACAGCACGATCGATCACATAGCTCTCGCCAGGAGTGATCTCTCTGTTGATTGTTTCGCCCGCTGGGCGGGCGTCCCAGGGGACCATGCCCTTGTTGGCTGTGATGTGCTGGCCTTTCACCAGCAGGTGCGTAAGAGAAGACCTCTCTTGTGGACTCCTACAAACATTTTGGAGGTTAGGAAGATCGCCCAGGGTCTGTTTCCCGAATCAGCGGAACTTATTCGTCTAAATGATGAAGAACAGCCCGATTCATGTGCGGTCAGGTATCATGATCCAAGGGACCTCACTCTCTCCTTTGATTTCTGGGAAAACATGTTGGGCCAGGTTTATGAAGCGACTCAGGCTCTCCCAAGGAGTTTTAGGAGATTTGCCGAAGAGCCATTTTGGGTCAAGAGTCTCAGGACACGGTTCAACTCCGAACTTAACGAAGCCACGAGGGTCTCCTTGGGTCAGCTCCTCTTGAAAGCTCTCAAGATAACTAAACTTCAACGCGATTTGGCTCAGGTTGCGCTCAACGCCTCTCAAGGAAAACGGGTCTGGGCCTCCCGCAAGACCCTCCTACCCATATTGGGTTTCTGTGTAGATCAAGTCAAGATTTTTGAAGTGGACCGCTGTACCACACTGGTGGCTGAAGAATACAGCGAGAGGTGGGGACTCTCAGAATCGGAGCGGCAAGAGGACATCGCCTGGCTTCGCTCTTTGGGTTTCTTCAACTTCTACAACGACCCCATCATTCCCTCCCTGCTGGAAGACGCGCTGGACAACATCAAGGCACCCCGTAAGATCGACACAGAGTTCGCCTGTACGGCGGTAGTAAAAGCCTCGGGATGGTCCCAAAGGCTCACGGGGTGTATACAGGCCTGCTTAGGCGATCCCGAATTTTGGAACGACGTCACATTCGGGGGCCACTTGGGTAACAAGATCAAGGGTTTTGGAACCCCTTCTCAAACTAGAGTTGTCATTCCTCAGCCTGCAATTGCCAAGATTGGGCACGCATATGTGGCAAGGGCCATTCTGCCAGTTCTGGATTCATACACTGATTCTAAAGGTCTCAAAGGTCTTATTTTTGGGCTCAGCAAAGGTGGACAATTACAGGAACTTCACACCAGTGTCTATCACATTTTAGAATATGGCCGAGATCACTTTAACAAAGGAATGGTTGGGATTACTGACATCAAAGCTCACCACGATCAGATTCGTTATGGATTAGTCCTGCGGAGTCTATTGGGACGGGGGGTCCCTCTTTTCTTAGCAGTGGGCTGCATCAGGTTGCATAGGAACCCTCGAGTCTCCATCTCCCTTTTGGACTCAAACACTGGGATTATCCAGAGAGACCGTGGTTTGATGCAGGGAGCTGGGACGGCATGCATACTGGCGCGCGTTTCCGTAGAAGATTGTTTCGCCTCCACCCTGGAGAAAATTACCCATTCTTCTTTGGGAATCTCTATCCGTTGCGAGCAGTTGGGCTTCGATTTCAGGATTGCCCTTCTCAGCTGGTCAGATAATATCTTCGTTGTGGCGCCCTCGGAACAAGACCTTGCAACTCTGACTGCACTGGTAGAGTCGGAGCTCTGGAATGAACATCGGCTCAAACTCAAAGACGATCGGGAAATCCTTCCGGCCTACCCCTACTTCTTTCAAGGATACAAGTGGTCCGACCCCTTTGGGAAAACTTGGTCTGTTGTACCGGAGGCCAAGGTGCTGGGTCCAATTCTCTCTGCCACTGGATCCTGTCACGAAGATGTCAAGCAGGGTATTTCACAGATCAACAAAGCCTTTTGGGCTAACAGTAGGTTCTTGATCAACGAGCAGATCCCCATGTCTAAACGTCTCTCAAAACTTAACTGTATGGCGGGGGGATTATCCGCTCCAGAGGTGCTGCCTGGGTCCCGTGTAAGACGACGGCGGATTTGATTACCAAGGCTCAAAATCAATGTATCAGGATCATGTTGAAACTCAAAAGGCTCCCGGGGGAATCTCCCGAACAGTTCAGTTTACGCAGAAATCGCAAAACCAAGGGATTCAAAGATGTTTCATGGGCTATTTTCCATTTGGATTCAGCTATTAGTTGGGTTTCACACATGCAAAGACATCCAGAAGATTTTTCGTCGAGGCTGTTTCAATATTGCAAGCATTGGGTTATTCAGAATCGCTCCTTTGACAACTTTGGGGGCAGCCGTACCCACTCACGCTCGCATAGGGGATATGTTTTCAGGTATGACAAGGATGCCTGGACCACCTTATTCTCTCCTCAGGGCTCCCGGGACAAAAAGTTTCGTTTGGGTCTTGCTCAAGAAATGCTTGATTGGGTTCGGCAACCGCTTCACCTTCGCCTTCAGTAGCCATCGGCTTCGTCTGGCGTGACCCAGACTCACATTTGCTACCGTACTGCGCCCAGCGGGGCTACCTTTATTTTCACCACGGACACCTGTTACTCTCAGGATCTGGATTTGGTTGGGAATCAGATTCAGCCGACAATCCCCCTTTTCTTTGGATTCGATCGCCACGCCTTAGATCGTTGGGCTCGGAAGCGTCTGGATAAGATGGAGCCGAAGCCCGTGCTTACCACGAATGAGAAGAAAGTCAAGCTGCAGAAGAAGCTCGAACAGAAAAAGGAGGACCAAGCAAGGACGGTCGAGTTCAAGAATCAGGGCCTCAAGGCCAAAGCATCGTCAGGTGCTGACCCTCGCGAATCCAGGGTACTCCCTACTCCGCCTCCAGCACCTGTGCACAGGGGAGACTCTTTGTCTCGGAGCCGATCACCGATTGCCAGGAAGATGCAGTTCTCAGGTGGGTTCAAGAAACAATTGCAGGGTGGTGAGTCGGGGTCCAAGCCAGAGCCGGATGAGGCCTTGCCAGAGACGCAGGACTACCGAGAGGAAGTACCTGTCAGACCCTCCCCACCGTCTTCGGGGGGCTCAGACTCCAGGAGCTCTACCTCTGGATCTGAAGCGGAGGTCGACTCGCCTGACCGAAGGTCGCAGCCTGCTCCCAAAAGCTGGGAACAGGACAAGAAGCCCTGGATCAGCAAGTTGGGCCCACCAGTGCTGAAGTCTCAGTTGGAATACGATCACTCAGGCTGCCCAATTTTCGCTCCGAAGGGCGGCACAGACCACACGAGCTCAAGGCGTTACATTATGGCTTTCGTCCCTCAGCTCACAGGTTTGAACACCTTCAAGGCCAAGGTCGGGGAACACTTCCAAATCATCACAGTTCGTGAGCTGACGCCTTTCATCATTGACAATCAAGGTCCCTTGGTTTCAGACAGTATTCCAGTCTTGGGAGAGCACGGATATCTCACTACCAGGGACGTCACGAAGATTCTTTGGCACTTTGGGCTCAACACATTTCGTTTCAAGGACATTCATTTGTTCAATGCGCGGTTTTACACCAAGGAGGCCTTCATTGGCCCAGAGGTCTGCCCTAAGAAGGAGAGGCTCCACGACAAATCGCAGATCTTTGCTGGCAGCTGCATTGTGGCCCTCCTCTTCATTAAGGATATGTTTGAAGATGTGGGAGATCTTATCACGGTGGAGTCTGGGAATAACGGAGCCAATGTAAGGTGCCATCTGCTATGCAAACCTCGTTTCCTGATGTGATCGAGGCAGTTCAGAAGATACGGCTCAAGTGTTTCAGTCCTTTGGGCCCTCAGCTCACTTCTTGGTTCAATCTGGGAACAATCTGGGATTACAAGGGCTTTCAGTGGGCCCCCAGGTCATTTCTCTGGGGCTGGGATTACATTCTGCTCTCCTCAATTCGTCTGTCAGGGCCAAAGTAGTGGGGTCGATTCTTGCTCTTTGCCCACAGCCTCGATGTGACAAGTCTCAACTTGGGATTGCTTTGCGCTTAGTTTGGTCCTTCACTTCAGTTCAAAACGGGCTTGGATGGGATTGTTAATTTCATCACTTTTGCCAGGATGATGACTTTCGGTTCAATCTGGGAATTCATGGGATTACAAGTGCTTCATTCCATTGGGCCTTCAGGTCACTTCTCATGGGCTGGGATTGCATCATGTTCTTCTCAATTCGGTTGTCGGGGCCAAGTGGGGTTGTTTCTCGCTCTTTGCCCAAGGCCTCGAAGTGACAAGTTTCTACTCGGGGTCGTTTGGCGCTCAGTTTGCTTCTTCACCTCAGTACAAATGGGTTTGGCCTGGGATTGTTAATCTCACTTCGTTGGCCAGGACGATGACTGCCGTCCGATCCCTGATAAAGTGTATCTCTCATCCCTGTCTCACCATCTAATGGATCCACATCTGTCGGTTGTCTTGGTGTCCTGGTGCTTTTCTGTAGTCATTTTGGTTCAATCCGCTTACCTCGTTCTGCTTCAACCCCTTCTCAAGTTACCTGGGAACACACTCTCATGCTTGCCCCTCAGAGGGTCGTCAGGCCATGGAATTCAAAGTCCCTCCAGTGTTGTGTCTTCGAGGCATGGGCATCCGCCTGCCCACGTGCACTGGCAATTGAAAGTTCCGAGATCGTTCCTGTAAATTCAGGTTCATACAACCCACGGAAATGCGTCACACTCCACATGTATGAGAAGGGGCGCGAATTCGAGATACCTCTCAGGCAGCTATGGAATCTCTTTGAGGAATTCTTCTCAAGTGAGGCATGCAAGAACCTTATTGGGATCGTGGGAATCGCAGTGCGCTCTATGTCTTTTGTACAGATCAAGACAATGTCATACAAAGGCGCAGTGTTCTACGACAATCGCTGGTCGGACCCTGGGAATTTCATTTACACAGTCTGGTGGAATATTTGGGGTCAAATGGCCAGGTATCTTCAAAGACGACAACCTACCAGGGCCTCGTCCAAACCCATGGAGGAGCTTCGCTCAGTCGCTGGTCGTGTCACCGATGTACAGAGGATGGTTCGCGAGCGGTGGAATAGGGAACCCGACACTTCTCGATGGCTAGAGCTTATTGGAGATTTGATGGAGCTTGGGTTGGGAGCGGGGTATGTTGACCCAGATCGGTTCTGGAACATAATTCAGGGGATATCTCCCATCATCTGCTCCATTCGGTCAATTTTGACGTTTGTCGATCAACATGGGTCTTTTGCTAGGACCGGGAAAGACCGTCGCCTTTTTCGTGGCCCATGTGCACCCCACACTCGGAAGTTTGCCGTGGCAATGTTCCACGGAATGCAAGTGCACAAATTTAATGTTACGGAATCTTCAGAGGTCTGGGTATCCTACCTAATTGCGGCCTCAGAGAACAGGCTCCAATACTAGTGGAGCCGGGGCATTTGACGCCTCACGGAATTTGCATTTGGGTCTGAATCGAGACCCCTTTGGGATCTCCTCTCTTCCTTTGCCTACCACCTAGTGGATTGGCTGACACCAGGAGATGTCACTTGTGCGATTCTATCTGGGACCCGCTCGATCCTTCGATCTTAGGGATACCGTGGCTTCGCAACAATCCTTCCTTCCTCAGGATGCCTCTGAGTCTTGGGGCCTCGGCGTCTGTTTTCCTCCCTTGGGCTTGGGGGGATGGGCCCCTTCCCTCCCCATGCCCCCTGTCGGCTCCTGCAGTCTCGGGCTCAAGCTTTCGGTATGCTACATCCCACGGCTTCGGATCCTTACGTTATCTTTCAGGGGAAGCGTTGCAGGTCTAAACGCAAAGTCTGCTTCCTGTCTAAACGAGATCTTGAGGCACTTTCATACTGCTCCCCGCTACTATTCCAAAGGGTGGTCAAGTTGCCGGCTCGGTTTCTTATACCGTCGGGCCTTGGTGGTCCTCATTTCACATATGACTGGTGCAAAATCCCGTTCTTCAAAGCTTGTCGGGACAGCGGCTATCATGGTCTGTATGTCAACGTTCGGGGCCCCGATGAAAGGGTTCGTAGAGTTCCGTGGGCAGAATTGGCTGCGGGTCAGTAGCCGTTTCGCCTCAAATCCTTTCTGGGGCCCTTGTCTGAGACGGCTGGGAAACCTCCAACTCCAGGGGATGGCTAAACGCAGCCTCCCAGTCAAGCTTGCCGCCAAGAAGCGTCTCAAGTGGACACACGGCTCGGGCGGAATGTGGAACTACTGCGAAGAGGACGAAGTCTACACCAAAGTATGGAATACGGAGTACTTTGACACGTGGATCGATCCCGATTCGGGCTGGCCTCACCCAGTTGTGTGGTACTTGTCCGACTACTGGTGGGATGGAGATTTCTTCGTGGAAAAGTGGCGTTGGAAGTACGGCTGAAGGCCATTCCTGGGGCTCCCTCAGACTGGATCTCCTGGTGTCTGCGGTGCATGGGCCTGCGGCTTTTGGAGGACTCTCAGTCTCTCTCAATCTCTCTTGCAGGTATTTCTACGATGTTGGTTGGCAAAATACAAAAGGTTATAAACATCTCCAGCCAACTTGCGTTCTCCATATTTGTTTGAATTCAACCATATTCCATATTCCTTGACATGCCTGGTGTGGGTTCTCACGGTTGGGATCTCATTCTGCTTTGACAGTTCATCTTGTATGCCTCCGTATCTTCTGGGTTTATTGCGTGCTTGAGACATTCAGTTTATCTTTCAGATTCTCTTTCAGTACATATATCCGCCTTGACCGCTACTCATGTCCAATGGGTTTCATGGGACTTAATGGAAGTTTCCTTCACCTCTTACTTACTTTAGACCTTGGGACCATGTGCTTTCAAGGTTGGGCCCCAATTGTCACTCAAGATCTTGTTAATCAAATTTGGGCACCTCTTTCATTATCTTTCATTATGTTTCTCATCTTCATTCAACACAAGAGAGACCTAGTGGTGGGATTCATTTGGGATATTGGACAGTCTGTCATTCAGGATTTCTTTCAGTATCATGGGTTTCAATCCTGGGTTGGGCCTCACCTTTTCTCCGCCTCT
The DNA here is from genome assembly GCA_963575745.1 of Prorocentrum cordatum. Lineage (NCBI taxonomy): Eukaryota > Dinophyceae > Prorocentrales > Prorocentraceae > Prorocentrum > Prorocentrum cordatum. The sequence continues at coordinate 261,786 of CAUYUJ010019248.1, read as the reverse complement.
TTCCTCTCCTGCCTCTCCTCCCGTTTCCCTTTTTCTCTACCGTACGCACTTGGCGTATTGGTGGCTTCTCAGGTTTGTGTTTTGGGAGGACCGACCTTTCAAGGCGCTTCATCATCATCATCATCATGTATCACGAGTGCCCGTCATCATGGATCTTCCAGAAGCATCCTAGCACAGAAGAAGAAGCCAGGGAGTACATGACCGTTTTTACATCTCTGACGAGGGACCAGTGGACGCTGGAGCAAAGATGCCGCAAATGCATGCGCGGCACAACCCTGTCCGCTGTACCGGGCATATGCGGTGAACGACAGAAGTTAGCCTTGGGAGCGAACAGTGGGACCATGGTAAATGGCATGCTGACTGTCTTATTGGAGATCGGCAGGAACATCAACATCATTGGTCTGAAAACTGCACCCACATTCGAGCGAGCTTCACGCTCTCATGAGTACGACATCAAGATGCTGGAACTGACATAGGGGCTGTATGTGCCTGGGGCGGGGCATGGAGCCGCCATTTGCGACAAGTCGCTGCATTGCAAGATTGCACGCAAGGAAAGGGCGACTCCGCGGGGAAACCCGCCATTGCCAAGTTAGACACCGATTCAGCCAATGTGGCAGAGGGATCTGGCGAGAACCTCCCTGCAATCTTGGGTTTAAGAGGCGTGTCTAACACGCGCGCCATCTTCATCCTTGAGCAGGGACACGAGGCGATGGTCATCCCAGGTACAGACATGCACAGGCTCCTCCTTGGTAAGCCGCCAGGGTGCTGGACCTGATGCAGACACCATCAGGACACCTGGCGATTAAGGTCGACGAGCATGGGGTCGCAACAGAGGCCAATTGCTCAACAGCGTTTACTGCCGCAGCCCATCCTCAGTGCGAGGAGATACCCATGCTCATCAAGGAGGTCGCAGATGTGGAACCGACAGCAGGACACCCTGCATCTAGCAATGCGGGGGCACCCGCTACTAGCGACGCCCGAAAATATATGATGTCCCAGGACGCCAGGGGCATTAGTTTCCCCATCAACGAGGATACGTTTTCCTACACAATCCAGTCTATGGCGAACAACGCCCATCAAGACCTGCCATTACAGGAATACGACTTATGGGAATACCCGGCGCCTGCCGACCCTTCGCCTTGAGGAACTTGCAGGCGAAGGTCTACCAGGCTATCAATGCAGAGGGCAGCAAATTGGCGCCGCCCGACAACGCTGCGGGGACACCTGCTGTCGTGGGCGACGCTGCCGACATGTATGACATCTTTACTTCGAGCAGTGGTTGAGGAGCCCATGCCACGGGCGTCTGGACGCCCCCATCGCTTGAAAATGAGTGACGGGGGCAGGCGCGCGCCACGGCCACTCGCGCTTGCCCAGACAGGCCGAGCATTATGGTTATGTCTTCAAGTGCGGGGGCACCTGCATACTTTTCCCAGGCGCTGGCTGTGCGCGCCAGGGACAGCGGCGGGCCCGGCTGTGCGGCTGCCGCAGAACATGGACGTTCCTCACATCACTAACGCTCTCGTGCCCTTGTTGCCGAAGATATACGAACAGCTTGCGCTGAACTGCGGGCTCGAGGATACATGCGTGATCGTATTACTCACGCAGAGGTATGACCTCTACTGGTACACAGCACTTGGGCGGCCCATTATCAGGAGATTATCAACTACTGCAGACGACAACGCCCGCTGACTGACATGTGCGGTTGCCTGGAAAGCAGGCAGGTCCACATTATCAACGTATCCAAAATCTGATGACCTAAGTTCGGGCTCTACGTATGTCGATAGTACTTGTGGGACCTCTATGTTACTTCTGGCATCGAGGTCCTTTACGAGGTACTATTGAAGATTTAGGCCTGCAGGTCATGCGTATACGATGTTGCCACGTCGGACTGAAGTTTGACCGTTCAGGTAGTTCACCAAGCGGTTCATACCTGCACGCGGCGACCACCGACACGCGCATTCCGACCAACCAGCGGAGATGCACGTGCCAAACTGCAGGGACACCCGCGCAACATGCTGAGCGTGAGTTAGATTGGCATGGCCAAGCCGCCCAGAGGGCACAATGGCGAAACAAATCGTTGGATAGCAAGACTGCAAGGCTCATCGACCAGATATATCCCCACAAAACAACAGGAAATCATACAAGTGATGCACACCCAAGCGCCCACACAAGAGTGGATAAGGGAGCCCGAACTTAAGTCAGTATCTTCAGAATGGCCATGAAAAGGACCATGTCCTAAGACAGGTGACGATGAATCTTGACGACAGTACTAACACACAAGACAATCACATTCAAGACGAACTTATCGGGCACAATGTCCAATGCACCTTTACCGAAGGTGTGACGAATATTCGCACTCCATTGTACCGGGAGCCTCCGGCGCCAGTCCTGCTCGAAAGCGAGGGCAGCGGCCGCCCCCAAGGCGGATTGCGACCGTCGATGACAATCGTCTTCCCCTCCCTCGACTGAGCGCGGCCGCGCGCTACCTACCCCTTATTCCCCATTTTCGACGCTCACTTCACCCGACACAGAACAACAGACAGCACTACCAACGCGTGCTCGGATGAAGCAAAGGGAAAAGCCGAAAGCTGACAAAGAAGCCGGCCTCAAGCCACGCAAGATACCCAAAGTAGTCGAAGACGGCAACGGCGATTGCGGCGAAGACCTGAAGGGCCTCGGGCGCGGCGCCTACAACGCCGACGTTCCCCTAGACACCGACAGTGACGACGATGGGGAATCATTCATCACACTACCAACGGGGTTGCCTGCAGACACACGCCAATGTGTTTTTCCATAATCCCAACCTTGTGTTACGGACGGCGTAACAAGGTAGACATGTTGGACCTATGTGGAGGCAAATGCAGAATATCGCAGTCAGCTTTCAGCCTAGGTTTATCCTCAGGAGGAAACCTCGACAAACGATTATGTGCTGACCTTGGAAACAAGGAAGTCCAGGACGCAGTGATGCACTACTTGGATGCGCGTTTCGTCAATGTTGTTATTACATCCTAACTGCAGAACAACTGGGCTGCCGTGCTGTTTCATACTTCTCAGGTCAACTACGACACGTGGCATGAATTCCACGAGGAACATCTCGCACACATCAAGTTTGTGGAAGGGTTGCCGCACGTCAGAATGACCTCCGACGGTCTTGCTTACGAGAACAACCGGTGGGCACTTAGGCGGGCGAAATACCACCATGGACTACATTGGCCATGCGCGAGGGCATTTGCCAAACAAAGGTGGACCACTGTACTGCGGGCCCTCGTGACTCCCATGGGGTATTAATACGCAAACCAATTGAGATAATGGCCAACCACCGTCTCTTGCTGGCGCCCTTCGAGAGGAGACGGTGCACGGGCCATCATCAACATGCCTCGGTTTGCAACGAGGAGCTGGCCAGGGCAGCCCAATATACTCCGAAGATGCAGTTCCTCTTCGTCGCAGCAGTTCAAATTGCACATGACTTGTTCCTAGTGAATCGCGATCCCTTCCATGATCATCCTTGTTCATCTTCCGTTCTCGTCGCCAACGTGCGAGGATTTGATTTGGGTGGCCCAGCTATCCGTCGGCACCCCGACGGATCGATCATGAGACCACCCTCAGGAGGATGGGGATGTCTAGCATGTGCGGAAAACGTCAACCCCGTCACACGCAGAAGCCCTAAAAACTGTAGGTGGTGCGATTGCCACTGGGAATGTCCAAGCTGCAAGATGTAGGATGGTCAGGCTAGACCTGGTCATGCACTTACGCTTGGCAAATGCAATTCTGCCAAACCGTGGAACCTGCCCGACAACCACGAACAGGAACCTCCGGCTCCTGCCGCACGGGCAGCTCCGCCACCTGCGGCGGCAGCCGCGCCCGAGGCGCCAGCCGCTCCACAGTTTGCGCGGCTCCGAGCGCCGAGGCCTGGTTCCAGAGCTGGACCAACAGCAGGTGCCAGCAGCCACGACATCACAGTAAGCAGATATGATGCTGAACCGGCCGCGGGGCAGCCTGCCTCGATCGGAGCTGGCAGCTCGGACGATCACAGACGACTACCACAGATCGTAGCCAGACGGGGTCGGCAGCAAGGAGGAGATCCACCATCACCACCACCTGCGGGTGACCCTGCTGCTCGTCCAAGACTACCAGACTGGTCAAGGTTCGATGTACATATCAGTCTACATAACTTTCGCGGCCTTGACCCAAGCGCGGTAACACGCGAGTTGCGAAAACTGCATTTACGGTGGTTCCACGCTAAAAAGCCCAAGATGCGACTCATCTTAACCAAGGCTGGTCTGTACAACGTCAGGCTGAATTTGGTAAAAGGCGTCTGTGATACACGTCGGGAGCCCAGGGCTTGGGACAAGCCAGGACACACCGTTCTGCCATCTACTGCATCACCTGGCAAGTTTACCGAAGAAGCCGAATGCGACCTGATGTCCTACAAACAGGAGCACAATATATTACATATAATTGGTCGTTGCATTCGGTATGTTGCTGGAATCGATATAGCATACATAACTACGACCAGCTTCTCAGATGAGTACCATCAGTGCTGGATGCAATTCGGACCTGCCAAAGTACCTACTCCGACGGGGAGGGTGCGTTCTACCAACGACACCGCAGAGTCAGTCCTTAAGGCAAATTGCACTGAGCTGAGAATACGTGCGCGAGGACAAGACGCTACTACGACAATTGAAACCAGAAGTGGCAGACTACGACATACTTCGCGCCGTGGAGGCTGAATTCAACAGGTTAGACATACCTCGTGTGTTCACGCGACTATTGCATGAAGCCTTCTTTGCCGCCAACGTGTTCACAATGTTTACATTGAGGTTTCTTTTGGCTACCGCGCTATTTGGACGGCAGCCAGCGATTATACCCGACCTTCCTGTTTTGGATCATGAACAGCAGACAGAAACATCGGACCACTCTCGAGAACAGACTATCCGCCGGGTACGCATTAAGGCTATCACTCCAGCCACTGCAGTAGCCAAAACCAATCGTGCACTACGGACCAAGACTACTATCACTGGCCAGCGCTCTTATGATGAAGGAGATTTGGGTTGACTGCCATCGCCCCACTACTGCAAGGGATGATTGGGGATGCTCGAACGACCCTTTCCCGGTCGCACGGCATGATCCCGACAGGGGCCCAGTCATCATCAGAGTGGGGCACCGCGATGGTCATGTCCAAAACGGCGACGCACGACACTCATTACACATCGATGCTTTGATCGCTCGAGAGGTTGGCTCAGACAACGCTGCACTACGGGCGGCGTTGACATTCTTAGCCAGTCCACTTGCGGGGCGACCGATATGACATCCGGCTACATCTCGATCAAAAAGGGAACGCTTCAGATGACCAGTGCGAGCCGACTATCTCCTGAGGTACACTTAGCTCTCCAATACCTCATCCAGAACTTCTTTTCGCATCCGGAACGTGGTCTCCGGCAGGTTAGCTCAGAGTTTTCACAAACTACCTCCTGTGGCTTATGCTGACAGTTGTACACTGGTGCGCTATGACAACGACGTGAATCCGGGCTTCCACTACTACGGCGCCAAAGGCACTGCCCTAGACATATAAGATATAATTGGAACAGCACATTCGAGGATCATCCAATGCCTGAAGTCCACTAAACTTCAAGCGGGCTTCGACCAAGGCATGACGAAGTACGAAGGGCTGGCTGACGCGCCGAAACAAGACCACGACGCCAGAGAAGCTCCAGGAGCCGAAACACCCCAGGAGGACAGGCGGTCTCCCACAATTTGTGCAGAATCAGAAGCGGACCTTGAAGCACATATTCTGGACGCGCGGTGCACAGAACTGCAGGAGGAAAAGGAGCTACTGGAGGCAACTCCATTAGACGACCTCTACTCTGTACCCACACAGATGATCACCGGCAACAGTGCGCTGGTCACGGCAGCTGAAGAACAGCGGGGGCACTTGCCTACGCGGGGTCACCCACGCGACTTCGACGCCACGGAGGCATATCATATCCCACCATTTTTCACGGACGAAGACGACACTTACGGATTGGATTTTGACGAGCTTGGCCAATATATAGATCTCTGCTTCACTTCAGACATGTTAAAGGTAGTCCTTTCCGAACAACAACGCAATATGGTGGACCTCGACCATGCGACCACTATGCGAGTATATGTGACCGCTGCGGCTAAACGAGCTGCAGTGGTCAAGGAGGACGACCTCCTCGCGAAAGCCGACATCCGGGCAAATCCAGTCGAAGTAAATAAAGCCCTATACACTGAACGCAAGACATGGTTTGACAACAAGTGCTTCAATGCGCAAGACATATCAAAGGTGTCAAATATCATGACTTCAAGATACGCATACAAGTGGACGGCTGTTTTTTTTTTGCCGCATTAAAATGATAGAGAGAGGGAGGGTTAGAGAGAGAGAGAGAGAGAGAGAGAGAGAGAGACGGGCGAGATGGAACGGGCCATTAGATTACGCCCAGTACTTCGGGCTTTCATGGACCTCGAAGCCTATGACGCGGAAGCCTCCTCAGGGACGGCGCGGCGGCCAAGTCAGAGACTACTCACGAGCGCGGCAGCGCGCAAGGAGCAATGGACCACTGCTCCCCTTGACATCAACATGGCTCTCTTGCGGGGGCAAACCTATCAGTAGCTTGCTGAAGCAACTGGCGAAAAGGAACGCGTAGCGTGTTTTGCACTGCCACCTGGATCAGCATCGGCGCTGCGCCCCCCCCCCCCCCCCCCCAGGATTTGAGCGCCGCGATGAGTCCTAGCACTGCTTGCAGTGGCCCAAAGCAGGAATCGGCACCAAGGACGCCCCGAGAGCCTTCTCACTGAAGTTCAGAAAGATCACAGGTCCCGCGACCAGGAGTTCGAGGGAAGTTCCAACCTTGTTACAGCCAAGAAAGTTGATGATATCAATATGGTCGGCATTGAGGACACCACCGACAGGTGTGCCATGTGCGTTGAGGATACTTGTTGGGTAAATGTAAACGCAAACACATACACTCATTGTGCTGCGATGTACACAAAGGATGGGGACGGGGATGTCATACTTGATCAGGGCCGCAATCGGGGCCAGGGGCGGGGGCGGGGAATCTGTCACGCAGTTCCGTCCTGCACGACATCCTGTACTCACTGGCGCAGACGCTGACGCCAAGGCACCAAAGCTGGTCACTGACATGCTTGTCACCCTCAGAGGCGCTCTGGCTTACGCCTTGATCACACAGGTGTGGTTGATGGTATATGCTGTATCCCTACAACGCGTTGAAGAACCGACCAACGTGCAAGTGCGACGACCGCGCGCGATCACCAGAAAGTCGCAGGCCTGCTCTAAGAAGATCGTCTATCGATCGATGACTCCAACGGGCGCGGTCGACCTGCACAGCGACTCGGGCCATCGGCGCCCGAGTGGAGATGCTGACGACGAGGTCAAAGGCTATGACATTCGCGATGCAAACCTGCTACGGAGTGGAAACACGCCCGCTGGCGCGCCTGTCATCAATCTCATCGACGCGCACTGCAAGTCTCACCGTTTGCAGGCCCGCCCGAGCTATTCAGTGGAAACACCTAGCAGCAGCCCGCAATTTGGAGGGCTGCTACCCCGCGATCGCCACTCCTGCACGAACTCCACGCAGGGCCGCTGACACCCACCCAGTTGAAGGATATACTGGAGATGGGCGGCCTGAGCATTAAGGTCACGTTGATCATAGATGCTGAATATGTCTTCAAGTCCTTGTCACGCAACATCCTGGGGAAACCGACCGGATGTGTTCTTCTGGGGCACATCGATTGGACGCGACAGATGATGGAGCGACGCATCGTGCATAGTGCACAGCGGCGCGACACTCGCGACATGACTGCGGACGGCCACACCAAAGGGAACATCGACAGATATATGATCCCACAGGTCATGGGAGGAACGTAATCCTTCAAGCACGACATAAAACGCCATACCCCGCACAGGTTCGGCCAGACAAAATCGCCTGAGGCCGCTTGAGGAGCAATCGCCTGCAAGGTGGTATGCTTGCAGGGCAACTTGCTTGCAAGGGCATCTGCGCGGGGGTCAACCTTTTGAGCCCGCCAGTTGCTGCCTACCTTGTGTGTTTAGCGTTTACTGCACAGCGGGCGGCGGACTCACGCTTCGCCCCGCCCCCCCCCAACTCTAAAGGAGGCCGGGGCAAAGGCGAGAGATAGCGAGCGTTTGCCCGCGGCCGTTTGTACTCAAGCGGCCGGGCGCCAACACATGACTGCGCTTCATCGCGAGGCACACTACTTGCCATCGAGACCGAAAGCACATTCGCTTGGCATGGCCTGGCGCTCCCGCGACGATCTCGTACTTCTGGGGTTATCGCTACTACGATGCAACAGAGCTGGGGTTGGGCTTCGCCTTCGGCGAAGCTGTTGGTTGGGCCCCCCAACCCCCTTCAAATTTTTAGAGCCACCTTTGGCAGTCTTGGTGGTCCCCTGGCCCGTCAGACGCCGTCGGAAGCTGTATTCGGAGCCTTTCTGTGCCGACTTGGGGTCATCCTGGGGTGCTCCAGGGCCGTTTGGGGGGTTTCCTTGGGCATCTTGGAGGCCTCTTGGGCCCTCTTGGGGCCGTCTTGGGGGCCTCTTGGCCAGTTCTGAGGCCATCTTGGAGGCCTCTTGGGCGCTCTGGGGGCGATCTTGGGGGCCTCTTGGGCCGTCGGTAGGCCGAAAAAGGAGCAAATACGAAAATCCAACAACAAACCGAAGGAACATCATGATTTTAGCTTCGTCGGGCCCTCCTGGAGGACCGCTCGGAGACCTCTCAGGCCGTCTTGGAGTCCTCTTGGGCAGTCTTGGGCTGTCGTGGTGGCTTCTTGGGCGGATTTGGAGGCATCTTGGACCCTCTTGGGCCGTCTTGGAGGTCCAGGCGCGCTGCGCCGAAGCCCCGGCGAATATTGTATCAGTTCGGAGGGGTTGTTGCATCGGGGAATGAATTATTCAGCATTTTGCGAGGTGTTGTTGCCTCTTTGGCGCAAGAAGTGATTCATTTGCGAGGGTGGTTGGCCTTGGGGACGCGAGCGTTGTATAACACATCATTTACGAAGTTTTGTTGCCTCGCGGACGCAGCAATCGTATAATTTGCGAGGGTTGCTGTCTCGGGGACGCGAATGTTGTATAATTTTCGCGGGATTGTGGCCTCGGGGGCGCAACTACGGCGTAATTCGCGAAGGATCGTGGAGGTGCGGACGCAGTGCAATTTACAGGGAGATCGTGACCTCAGCGGCAGGAGTATTGTATATTTTACCAGGGACCGTGGTTTCGGGGACGCGGACGCGGTGCAATTTGCGAGGGATCGTGGCCTCGGGGACGCAAGCACTGCGTCATTTACTAGGGATTATAGCGTCGGGAGCGCGAATTTCAAGTATTTGTACGTGTCCCACGGCCCCCAGGAATTCAGATAACGCACCTCGGGGAGGGTGACCGGGGCCTTTTGGGATCCCCCCCTTCGCGTGGACTTCAACAATTTTACAATAGGAAACAGAGAGGGCGCAGGGAGCAGCAAGCCGAGCCTCGCAGCCTGATGGCCCCACAAGGGGGCCGGCTGATTATTATTATTATGATGATGCTGGAGAACCCGAAGGTATTTATTGGTGGGCGGGAAGCGCGGCCAATTTGGTCTCGCCAGTGTCCCTCCCCACGCTCCTTCGTTCCACGTGGTGGCGGAACTCGTGCGAGCACGATGTGAACTTATTCAGCCACGGCGCAGCCCGGAACTACGCGCTGGCGCAACCCGTCGTCTCCAGTGGCGCCTTCGGCAGCGTCAGGCTCCACATCGATGCGTCCGCCAACGCCTCCGGCCCGGCCGACGTCCTCTTCGAGGCCCCAGCTGCCGCGGAGCTCCTGGGCGCCGCTGCGGCGGACGCCCGCGGAGCTGGAAGCCGCGCCGCCGCGCTGCCCGCGGGGGGCCGCGGGGCCCTGTGGCTCCTGGCCAGTGTGGCGATGGCCGGGCTGCTGGCCGCCACCCGCGCGGGCGCGGCCTGTGCGCGCGGGGCGCGCCGCGACTACCACGGGGTGGCCGCCTTCGACCGCGCGGTGTGACTCCTCGCTGCACCGTGCCGGCTGCCTCTTTGCCTTGAGGCACCGCGGCTCTCTCGGGTGCCCGGCCGTGGGCACGGGGCTCACACGCCGTCCGTGGTTGGGGTCGGTGTGCGCATTTGTCGGGGGGGGGCACAAGGCTGCCTAGCCCCAATCTTCTAGAGGAAAGAGAACTATGCACATACACCGATTCTGGCCAGGCCCATCCTGAGCCCAGGATCGGTGCATACGCCCTCCCACCTTGGCCAGGAAGGTATATGCACCGATCCTGGGTCAAGGATGGGCCTTGCCAGGATCGGTGCATGTGCATAGTTCTCTTCGCCCGACAATCGTGCTCGCCTCGGTGTCCTGTCGGGGCGAGGCAGCTGGACTGGTCCGCATGCTGAGCGAGGGGCGGAGAAGATCAACAAAGAAGAAGTTGCTTCGAGTCGCGGTTGTTCCCGACGGCGCGCTATCGCCGAATTGGTGGAACGCTGCGCCTGTGGTCTCGGCCAGTGCGGCGGTCGGGCCGGGTGGCGAATTCCGTTGTCTCCAAATCCAACAAACCCAGAGTTCCTGACGGAAGAAATCTAAAGAAACCCCGGGTCGAAAAAGCAAGTTTCGAAAACGAGCGGTGCGAACCAGATAGAGAGCCGCAGCTTGTTGAAAGAGGAAGAGGACAGAGGAAAAGCATCAGCAGGAGGAGCAGCTGGGAGAGGCGGACAACGAAGGAGGAGGAAGAGGACGGAGGTGAGGCGGACCTCTCCTCCCTATTTTCCTCCTCCTCCCAACACTGCACAACTGCCGCTTCTGGATTCCAAAAGATTCAACCGTGTTGCATGCAATCACGTTATTTCATGCTATGTTCTAGAATGTCTTGAACTGTTCTCGACAGGAAAAGTGACGTCGTGACGCTTGTGACGTTTGATGCGTCGTATGTTAAGATGTTCATCTTAACTTGTACGTCTCTCTTACGATTGAGTATGTTATGTGATGTTCATCTCTGTCACCATACGCTTTGAGATGTTATCGGATCATCTGCTCTGTGGCACTATGTAGTGGTATGTCAGGTATGATATACAACATATGTGTGGCCGGCACACGGTCTCATGTTCTTGGAGGATGTTCTTCTGGCCTGGGTCCGATTGTATTGTATGGGCGTGTGCTGTCCGTTCGCCATCTCCATCCACTGGCCCGCGTCCTGGGAGGAGGCGAGGTGCTCGTCATGGCAGGGACCCGCCGCGACAGGGGTCGCCCTGGCCGCCCCCTCCTGACCCGACGCGCCCCGCCAGGCCAGCCCCGCAGCCCCCCCACGAGCAGGAGCCGCTGGAGCGCCAGGACGAGGCCACGCCACTCGCGGAGGCCCCGCCGACGACGACGACGGCCGAGACGACGGCGACGACCATCATGAATTGGCGTGTTCTGAATTGGCGTGTTCTGAACAGTCCCGGGCGTGTGCTGCACAGTCCTTTCCTGTTCGACATCTTCTTTGGGTGCGTTTATGGAACGGCTTAACTTGTAGGGGTGTTCATTATGTGAGATCCGACGTTGCGATCAAAATTACAACATCGCGAGAACTCACGACCAGAGCCCTAGACCTCATCTGATGTATTTTTCGAGCCAGAGCGATCTGTGAGCCTACCTGGGCCCGAAAACGGTCGAACATCTCCAGGGAGGAAACAGTTGCAACGTTTGGATCTCAGGGTTATGAGGGTGGTTCATCTGCGCTCTGTCCTCCGAGATGGAGAGGGGATATAGTCGAAATCGATGATAAGGATGGGTCACCTTCCCAAGGGTACCCTTGCATCCTTGCCTCTTCGGTCCATCCTCGTAACCACTCTCGATGGCCAGCCCCGCTCCGAAAAACTTTGTCACGGGTGTACAAGGGAGCTTGCTATCGCGCATCCTTGCTATCCAGTTTGGCTACAGCGGCGGAGGCGGCGGCGACGACGAGCAGCGGCAGCGGCCGGCCGCGGCGAGGCGGCGGCGCCGGCACCCGTGCCGCCCCCGCGGGCTGCTTCCACCGAGGCGAGCCTCGCGGGGAGCCGAACGCGCGACGCCACGGCTCGGGCCAGGGAGAAGGGGGCTTTGCGCGTCCCCCGCCTCCTCGGGGGCCCCAGGTGCGGTGACCGCACCGCGTGGTGAGTCAGTGCTCCTCGTGTTCTTTGCCCTGCGCTCGGGGCAGCCCGGCTGCTTTCGCCCGCTTGGCGGTGCAGCGAATCGCGCAGTTGCCAAAGGGGCCCGACTGACCGGGCACGGCGACCGGGCGTCGGCAAATGCGCCTCGCGCCCGCTATCCGCACGTCAGAAAACTTCTCGACTCGTCACCGTCCCGCTCTCTCCTTTTTCTTGCCGGGCCTGTTTTTTGTAGTTTGTTTTTTGTTATACATATAATAGAGACATACATGTCTGCATGCATATATATATATATATATATATATATATATATATATATATATACATATATATACATATATATATATATATATGTATGTATACAAGTGGCACGTGTGTGCCCAGGCTCATACAAAAAAAATGAAAGGGCGTTTGAAGCAGGAAGAGGCTCCAGGAGGCCCCAGGATTGTGAGTGTTATGCGGGTGTGTGTGTGATGTGTGCTCTGTGTTGTGCGTGTTGTCTGTGCGTTGTATGTGTGTGTGTGTTGTGTGTGTGTGTGTCTGTGATGTTTGTCTAGCGTGTGATGTGTTGGGTGTGATTTGTGTCTCTGTGTGTGCATGTAGTTCGGAGGCCCCAGGCGGCCTCAAGAGGCCCCAGGAGACCCCAGAAGGCTCCAGGAGGTCCTCAGAGGCTCCAGGAGGCCACAGGAGGCCCCTGGAGGCCCCAGGAGGTGCACCGGTGGCAGCTCGTCGTGCGCGGCGCCTTCCTCTTCCCCGCCCCGATCCGCGTGCTGGAGGGCCGGACGACCCTCCTGGGGCTCAGGCGGGCCACTCGGTCGGTGGCTGCTCACGGATGCCGCGCCCTCTCCATTGGGGACAACCTCTCATCCATGATGGCGCTCGAGAAAGGCAGGTGTGCCAACCCAGTCCTACGCCAGCTGGCCTGCCAGTCGGCCGCTCGGCAGATCGCCACAGGTATCCAGCACTACCACCGCTACTCCGAGAGCAAGCGGAACCCCACTGACTACGACTCCAGAGTTGCGGACAGGTTCGAGCTGGCGCCCGGCCAGACGCAGCGGGGTGCCACCCGCGACCTGCGGCCGCCCGCCGCCGCGCAGGGCAAGACGGCGGGGCCGCCGGCGGCGGCCGCCGCGCCGCCCGCCCCAGGCCCGGCGCACTTGGACGCGCCGGCCGGGGCCGGGCCACATCGCCTGCGGGCTCCGCCGCGCAGCCGGCGGCGCCCCCGGCACGTCCTCGAGCTCTACGCTGGCTGCGCGCGCCTCACCGCGGCTTGCCTGGACGAGGGCATCCGCTGCTGGGTGCCCGTCGACATCTCCAGAGGCGCGTGGCACGACCTGACCAACAAGAACGTGATCCGCGTCATCCGCTCCCTGATCGTGCGGCGAGAGGTATGGCATGTCCACCTCGGCACCCCGTGCACGCCCTTCAGCCAGGCCACGCCCGCGCACAGCCGGGCCAAGCATTTTGCCTCTGGTGCTGGCTCTGTCTCGTTCACTGTCGACTTGCTGCGCCTATGTGTTCGATTTGGCGTAAACTGGTCCCTCGAGACTCCTTCATCGTCACGTCTTTGGCAATGTTCAGAGGTCACAGCTTTCTTGGAACGTCATTGTCATTACTTCGTCAACGTGCATTATTGCCAATACAATTGCCGTTGCCTGAAGCCCACTACCCTGGTCACCAACCTGAAGCCCCTCCAGGCCCTGAATGCTAGCTGTTCCCGAGATCATGTTCACGAGGTCCTTGCAGGCAAGGTGCGTCTGGGCCCTGGACGGGGCCCCGTCTGGAAGACCAGTCTCGCTGGACGTTATCCGGAGGCATTGGCTCGCAAGTGGGCTAGCATCCTACGACCCTGTGCGCCCGAAGCCGGATGTCTCGATGGTGCTCGGCCTGAATGCCGAGGGGGGGCTCGCCTGGCAGCCGCTGTCGGCTGCCGCGCCTGGGCGCCCACGCCCGATCCTGTCTGCCCGCCCGCAGGAGTGGCAGCCGGGCCAGCTCGACTGGGGCAGCAGCATCGCGCAGGCCCAGGCCGCCGAGCGCGACCGGCGCCGCCGATTTGGCCAGGAGGGCTTCAGCGGCGGCGCCGAGCAGCTCGCGGCCACGGCGCCCCCGCTCCGCCATCGGGCTGCAGAGGGCCGCTCACAACGAGGTGGCCCGCAGCGACTTCCTGGCACGCCGCCGCGTCAAGCCGCTGACGCAGCAGCACTACGGCCGCGCGGCCGCGGAGGTGAAGCGCTTCGCGGAGAGGCACCACTACCCGCAGCGCACGCCTGCGCAGAGGGACCAGCTCATGGTGGACTACCTGCAGGGCATCTTCCTGGCCGGGGACGGCATCTTCGCAGCTCGCACCGCGCTCTACGGCTACGCGTTCGAGGAGAAGATCAACCCCAGGGACGCCTCCGAGTTCCCCCAGGCCCGCCTGACGCTCAAGGGCTTCTCGAAGGCGGCGCCGGGGGAGCAGCGGGACCCTTGCCCATGGGAGACGGCGCTGCTGATCATCGATCAGTGCCTCAGCTCCCCATGCCCGCGCCAGCGGCTCGTGGGGGCTGCCGCGGCAGTGGCCTTCGACGGCTACCTTCGGCTCTCGGAGCTGCTCAGTGTGAAGGCCTGCAACGTCACCTGCCTCCAGCACTCAGCGACCTCGGCCTGCCCCCAGGTCTCGATCTCCCTGATGCCCGCGGCGCCGCCCGACTGCCCGCCGTCCGCGACGACGAAGTCCGGCGAGTACGACGACACGGTTATCGTCGGCGGCAGCGCGGCGGCGGCCGCTCCCAGGCGCTGGGTGGCCAGGCTCGTCCGTGACCTCAAGCGGGCCACTCCAGCCACCAGGCCGCTCTTCCCATTCACGGCCCGTGAGTTCGAGGCCGCCTTTCGGCAGGCGGCTGACGCGGCCGGCCTGCAGAGGCTGCGCCTGTGCCCCCACGCCCTGCGGCACGGCGGTGCATCGGTCGACTTCGCTCTGAAGTACCGCTCCCTCGCAGAGGTGCAGCGCCACGGCCGCTGGAAGTGCGCTGCGAGCGTGAGACGGTACGAGAAGGCCGGCCGCTTGACTCGCCAGCTCGCCAAGATGTCCCGTGCTCAACTGTCGGCCGCCAGTCTCGTGAGTAAACGCTTAGCTGCCCAAGCATGTTTCGACTTTGGCCGCACTGCGTCAAGGTGAGCCCGAAGTTGCCCCCGAGGAGCCCTGTGGACTCACCAGCTCCGAATACGGGAAAATATGGGTGCAGTCTGTTTGCAGTGTTGTGTCGCGCACGACTGTATGATAGGCATTGCTTTCGTTGGCATACGCATTGGATTCACTTCGGCTCTCGGCCGATCGATGCAAGTTCGTGATAATAAATTGTTGTGCAATCCCTCAGGCTTCGCCTGCGCCGCCATCTCTGGTCGTGCGTCTTGGGGCCTTGCATGTTGTCGTTCTTTGAAGTGATTTGTGCCTCGCCTCTCTTTGAGCACGACCGTCTGTATACTTGTGCTCGAGTTTTTCGGCACCGTCCGCCTTCTCCCACCGCCACCTGGGTGCAGTCTGTTTGCAGTGTTGTGTCGTGCACGACTGTATGATAGGCATTGCTTTCGTTGGCATACGCATTGGATTCACTTCGGCTCTCGGCCGATCGATGCCAGTTCGTAGTAATGAATTGCTGTGCAATCCCTCAGGCTTCGCCTGCGCCGCCATCTCTGGTCGTGCGTCTTGGGGCCTTGCATAATATATATATATATATATACACACATATATATACATATATATATATATACATGCAAATGGGGAGTGGGGTCCTGGGGGGCCCAGAGTTCACTGATTCGGTACCCGACCGTTTTGGACTCGGGGGCCGCCAGAGCGCGTCAAAGGAGGGGAAGGAGGGCGACGAGAGGGCCCGAGAGTCATCCAAGAAGCCCCAAGATGGCCCAAGAGCGCTCCAAGAGAGCCCAAGACCGCACAAGAGCGTTTCAATGTTGGTCCAACATGGCTTTCAGACAGCCCAAGAGGGCCTCCAGACGGCCAACATGCCCTCGCTTTTTCGTGCTTCAGACGGTCCAAGACAGCCCAGGAGGCCCCAGGAATCAGCTCAAGACGGCCCACGAGGCACCCAAAGGGCGCGCCAGGACGGCGCAAGAGAGCCCCCAAACGGCCCAAGAGTGCCCCAAGACGGCCCAAGAGGCGCCCAAGATCGCCCAAGGGGGCCCGTCCCTTCTGGAACCCTTTCACCTCCCCTTTTCCTCCCTCTTCGTCCGGCTACGTCCAGCCGCGGCGAATAAACGGGCCCCCGAAGTGTTTTCTGGGCCTGTCTTAAGCCGTCGCGGGTGGACCGTAGGAAGTTTTGGAAGCCACGTGGGCCGTCTTCGTGATTGTTGGAAGCCCCGAAGAAGAAGTGTCATGATAGAGACCCCCAAGAGTTCGACCATCCAGCTTAGCTAGAAATTGAGCGCGCAAAGCGCGCGCGATGGTTCTAGTAGTTGTAGATGTAGGTGTAGGTGTAGGTGCATGTGGATGTGTATGCGTATGTGTATGCGTATATGCGTATGCATGCGTATGTGCATGTATGCATGTATAAATGAATGCATGTGTATGTGTATATGTGTGTATGCGTGTGCGTGTATGTATGTATGTGTGTGCGCTTGTATGTATGTGTGTACGTATGTGTGTATGGGTGTGTATATGTATATATGTATGTATACATGCATGTTAAGTAAGCAAGCAATTAAGTATGTATGTATGTGTGTACGTATGTGGGTATGTATGTATGTGTGTATGTATGTATGTATGTATGTATGTATGTACGTGTGGATGCATTTGATGTGTGCTTGCATGCATGCATGCAGACATGCATGTGTGTATATATGTACGTATGGTTGTATGTATGTGTGTATGTGGATGTGCATACATGCGTGCATATATGAATGTATGTATGTATGAAGTCGTGTATGCATGTGTGTATGTGTGTATGTATGTATGTGTGTACGTATGTGTGTGTGCATGTCTGGGTGAATGATTGCATGCATGCATGCATGCATGCAAGCATGCAAGTATGTATGTATGTATGTATGTATGTATGTATGTATGTATGTATGTATGCATCCGACCGCCAAACACGATTTCGGCCCAAGGGAATGGACCGAGACCACAGGAGGCCATGAAACAAACATCCTGACTTTGGGCGTCCGGGCAGGGGTCAGACGAAAAAAATGAGGACAACGAGATCTGTACATATCCGCTGCCTCAGGCCTGGCCTGGGGCAGTGGAAGATGACAGCTGATCCCCCCGCATGGTCCTCTCCCCAGCTTTTCGGCTCCATGTGGAGGCGTAGCTCGCGCGCGCGGGTCGCCATCACCACCGGGCCACGCTGTGAGAGCACTCTGGGGTGCTCTGGAACGGCCCGCGGCGCCCGATGCATCTTCCAGTTTCAGAGACCCGATTTTTATCCTGATCCGACTTTGTCCAGGTCTCGGTTTCGTCGCACGCAAGGGGAGGGATTGGGAAAGGAGGGGGGGAGGCGAAATCTACTGCATGCCGCTGGTTTCAGCCCCGCCGGCGGGCGCGTTCCTCGACTCACCAGCGTCACTGGTGCTGGGAAAGCCAACTGCGTGAGCTGATTCGCTGCCTCCCCCGTTGTTGCAACCTCCCTTTCCTCCGGCCCGATGATCCGTCTCGCGGGCATTTTTTCTTTTTGCGATCCTCCTCGTCTTTCACGTCCTCCTTTTTCGTCATCACTTCACCACCATATGTTCCCCACTGCTCCTCATACTGTTACTGTTACTCTTCATCGTCATTCTCGTGCTCGCCATCGTCGTCGTTCTCCTCGCCCGCCCTGCTTTCGTCACTCCCCTTCCCCTCGCCCCAGCTGCGTGCAAGTGCCATTTCTAGCCTGCCTGGGCGAGGAGGGGCCACCAGGAAGCAGCCAGGCAGCGAGCGAGACAGCCA
>CAUYUJ010019248.1:221211-238711 GCA_963575745.1 Prorocentrum cordatum | reverse complement strand
TTCGTAGACAAAATGACGGAGTTCAATCATAACCAGTCAGTGATACCAAGCTGGAATGGAGATCCAGCGAAGTGGCGAGATTACAGGCAAGAAGTTAAATTGTGGAAGCTCAGCGAGAACCTGGAAGTGACACAAAGCTTGGCATCGAAGTTAGTCTTGAGGCTGCACTCAACATGACGGAGCAGGAACTCCACCCGCCGCCGGACGCCGACATTGAGGAGGCAAACGAGAAGAAGCGCGATCGGAACCAGAAGGGCATCGAGAATGTGCTGAAGCATCTCGAGACAAACCTAGGCCAGCAGAAGCCGGTACAGTAGGGAGAGACGCTAGAGAAGTTTTTCGAGTCGACTCAGCATCATCGCCGCCGTGGAGAACGCATGACGGACTGGCTCGTGCGATTCGAAGCGGGACTACAACAACTACGCGAGAACGGGGTGGACCTCACTACGCTTGACGACGTGGCCGGCTGGTTCCTGCTGCGCAAGGCTGGGCTCGCGGCCGAGCGCCGGGAGCGCGTCGTAGGCAACTTGCCGGACGAGCATTACTCATTTCAGCGCATCAGGGGCCTGCTGGTGCGCATGTTTCCTGATATCCATACGTCGGAACGGCATGCCAGCTCGCCGTCACGACCGTGGCCGCAGCGATCAAAAAGTAGTTGGCAGCGCTCGTCGCCATGCCGAGCGCGTTCAGCCAACGTCGCCGACGAGCCAGAGGACGAGCACGAGGACTCGGAGGACGGCGATGACAACGACACGGAGGCAGACGTCCAGGACATCGTGCGCCAGGAGCTCGAGGCTTTCAGCGCCGAGCTGGAGCAGTCCAACTACGACCTCGGCGAGGTGTTCGACAGGGACGACTCTGCCAAGGTGGAGGCCGCCGCGGCGGAGCTCGCCGCGATTCCCGAAGCCATGGCGACCATGCGGTCGGCCCGGGAGGCCATCGAGGGCCGCGGGAAGGCTTCGCCCAAGCGCCGACCCGCGGGCAAGCTACAGGGCCGCGTGGACCAGCGCAAGAAGAACTCCAAGTGCTGGGACTGCGGCGAGGCGGGGCACTGGACCGGTGACAAGGAGTGCCCGACACCAGGCGCTCGGAAGTTCGCCCCGAATGCCAAGCAGAAGGGCGGAGGACGAGGCGGCGGAGGTCGCTCGCACCGCCAGGCCAACATCACCGAGCAGGTCCACGATCAGAACCACGTGGAGTTCGGCGACGAGGAGGTGATTCTTCATCCAGAAGGTCCGGTCACTCCGCCACCCGAGACCCTGGTCTCCGAGCGCGCGGCGCCCGACTTGCCCACCGTAAACGCCACCAACGCCGGCGAGAAGCCCAACGACGACGGTGTCGGCGTGATCGACACTGCCTGCCTGTTCTGCGTTGGCGGGCTCAGCTGGTACAAGCAGTGCAAGGAAAAGCTCACCAAGATGGGTCTGGCCGACCAGATCCTGGAGGAGCCCGAGAACGAAGTCCACAGGTTCGGGAACGGACGGCGGCACGCTCCCGAGCAAGCTGCGCGTCACAGCCCCACTCGTGCTGTGCGGACGCGCTGGCCGCATAGTGTTCAGCGTCGTGGATAGCCCCGCGCTCGGCCTGCTTATCGGCCGGGACTTCATCCAGCCGAGCAAGATCGACATCTCGCTCTGGAGGGAGCAGATCCGCATCGGGAACCATTCCCAGAAGCTCATCACGAGCAGCGAGGGACATCCCGCGATCGACCTCCACCCGGAGGACTGGCTCGCCATCAAGGGCGCGGGCCACGAGTTCGGACCGAAGGCTGTCGGTACCAAGGCCATCGCCAAGAAGCCAGCCCCGAAGCCCACGGTCAACCTCACTACGAAGGCGAGCAACCTGCTCGAGAACATCACAAGGCTCATCCCCAAGAAGGAGCTCAACGTACCGAGGCGACTTCAACAGCGACGCGGTGGCAGCTCAAGGCTCATGGCCGCCGCGAGCTCTGCGCTGGTCTGCTGTTCGACGGCGGTCGCGCCGCCGACGTTTGCTACAACAGCGATTTCGCCTACTACCTGCATCGCCGAGTCCCTCGACGACTGCGTGGCCTGCGGCACCAAGTCCCACACAGACTGTTGCCACCTCGGGTTCTGCTCCGAGTGTGTTTTCGGCAACTCGGTCACGCTGGACATCAAGAACGACATCGAGCCGAAGGAGGTCAACATCGCGGAGGAAGAGCAGATGAAGGTACGTCAGCTCAAGAAGGGGACGAAGCTGCAGCTGACCGCCGGCAAGCGGTCGGCCATCGTCACCAACAAGAGCGGCGTCCAGCCGCACACGGTCAGCCAGGCGCTCAAGGCAGACCTGGCCAAGTCAACTACGAGCTCGAGCGAAATCTCGAGCAACACCACTATCCTCTACGAGTGGTGCTGCAACCCCGACAGCAAGCTCAGCGCGAAGTGGACCGAGAGTGGAGGAGCTGCTGTACGTTGCGGTCTTCCTGGATACGACCTTGCTCGGAAGCCCATCGTCGAGAAGCTCGAGGGCAAGATCCGGAAGAACCTGCGGAAAGGCCAGAGCGTACGGGTCCACGCCGCATTTCCATGCACGCCCTGGACCGCGTTGCAGCGCATCATCCTGAAGATCGACCCCGGCAAGGCCGAGAAGCTGGAGAAGGATCGGAAGCATTCCGCGAGGATGATCGACCTTTTCCTGAAGTCAATGAGCCGCCTGCGGAAGGAGTTCGGCAGCCAGCTCGCGGTCTCCTTCGAGTGGCCGCGCTACTGCGACGGCTGGGACCAGAAGAAGAACTACACCGCGAAGAAGCTGAAGGACCAGCTCCCGCGCATCATCGATTTCGACGGCTGCGCCTACGGCCTGCAGACAAAGAAGGGGGACGCGATCAACAAGCCGTGGAGGATCATCACCGACCACTACGGGATCGACAACTCGCTGCACAAGCTCTGCGACGGCCTACACAAGCACGTCGAGGCCCGCGGCAAGCTTGCCAAGGACAGCGAGAACTACACCGACAAGCTCGTCGCCGCGCTGGCCAAGCAGCTTCGCAAGACGAACAAGACCGAGCACCGCGAGGCAGACCCCGCGGAACCAGCGAGACGGAGAGCCGCGAGAAGGACAGTGCCTGCCCCGGCAGCCCCTGCCGAGCCAGCCTTAACGGCAGCGGAGGAGCGGACGCTCAAGTCCGCCATATTGCAGCTCCACGTCAACACGGGGCACCCTGCCAACGACGCGCTGGCCCGGGCTATCCGAGTGACGGGTGGATCCCAAGAGCGGTCGAGATGGCTCTCAACCTGTACTGCGAAATCTGCGCCGCCCATCAGCGACCCCTACCACACCTACCTGGGAGAATCAAGCTAGATAGGGATTTCAACGACTCCATCGGAGTGGACTTGTTCATTCTTGCCGACTACGCCGGCAACCAGTTGATTTTCCTCAATGTGGTCGACCTCGCTTCTGGATTTACCTTATGTGGAACAGTTTCTTCGAGACACCCTTCGGTTGTATTCGCGAGGTTTTTGCAGATTTGGATTACACTGTTTGGGGCACCACAACGGGTACTTTTCCATGGAGGAGGCGAGTTTGAGAGGGAGTTCTCGAAGGAACTCGAGGACATGGGCTGCCGCCTTATGACTACTGCCGCGGCTACGCCGCAACAGAACGCCACCGTGGAAAGGCACGGCGGCATGTGGAGGGTCCACGCCAGGAAGCTGATCGACCAGTTCAGCATCAGGTTCGACCAGCCCGCGAACGCCCACAAGATCCAGTGGCTGCTCGCCGCTGTCTGCTGGGCTATGAACAGCTCAGTCAGTGCCAGTGGGTATTCACCGGCACAGTGGGTACTCGGACGTGGCCTTCAACTACCCTACTGCCTGCTGGACAACGCTGGGAGGCTCTCGCTACACGAGAGGGTGGTCTCCGACAAGCCCTTCTCCGAGAGGATTGCCATCATGAAGGCCGCCCAGACGTCTATCCAGCGTCTGCGTTTCAACCGGTCCTTATCCCGGGCTTTACTCGCACGATCGCGTGCGGATGGAGCTCAGCACGCGTCGGATGTCTACCAGACGGGGGACCAGGTATGCTACTGGAGGGGGAACGGCAAGCCCAAGCGCGAGTGGGCTTTGCAGTGGCACGGACCCGGCATCATCATCGGCTTCGAGGGCACATCGAACGTATGTGTCAGCCACCGTTCCACCACCGTCAAGGTCAACCGAGGACATTTACGACACGCTACTGCCTCAGAGCTCGTGCCCTGGGGACAGGTGCTCAACGCCATGAACGGCAACCAGCCACCACCACCGCCAGGACAACCTCCAGCTGACCAACCCCCACCTCCTGACGGACCACGGCCACCAGGACCAGGAGGAGGAGACGAAGGACCACCACATAAGGAAGAGATGGCGGTGGAGGCCACCATCAGATCAAGGAGGAGATGGAGATACGTTCATCGACCTCACGGGCGAAACGCCGAAGAAACGCCCGCGAATACAAAACGTTCCGCCGGCACTACCACCTCCGCCAACGGCTATCGTGCAGCACAACTTCGGGAACATCGAAGATACCCCACACAATCGCCGCGCTCATGCTACTTTTGAGTGGATTCGCCGACGGCAAGGAGATGAAAATTATACGACAAGTGGGGGCGCCTCAGGCAGCGGTTCAGCACCAGCACCTTCGGGAGGAGACCTTCCCGCGCTGCCCGCGCCTGTTTCTGACTCAGCTGCTGCCGCTGACCCCGCTCTGGCTCAAATACCAGCCCAAGAAGATCCAGCTCGCGCTGCAGATCCAGCTCCAGAACTCGCCGTACAACCAGAAGTACACGACGAACAGCCTGAAGAACGCGATGGAGTACGACTACCACCACCAGGAGCTCGACGCACAGAAGCTGATGGACATTCATCGGATGCCGACAGCTCCGGATCCGAAGGGCTACGCAATTGGAGCAAGGCCGCGGAGAAGGAAGTTCGCAGAGAAGCCCTTGCCCGCAGACCACAATATCCAGAAGGACAACGCGGCAACAAGGCTCAGCGCCAAGCTCAACAAGAGGACGCACCTCGCGCACTTCAACGTGACAGGCTCGACCAGACAGACGACCGCAGCAAAGCCACCAAGCGCAAGGAGTTCTTGGAGAGTCTCAAGGACGACCTACCCAAGTGCTTCAAGAGGCCAAAAGACACGCTCAGGACCGACCTCTACTTGGACAACTACTTCAAGGTCAGCGACGACGAGTTGCACTCGACCGTTCGGCTCCGAGAGGTCATGCTCACCGGGAAGGCCGCTGCTAAGGAGATCAAGTACGACAAGCTCTCCGCCAAGGACAAGAAGCTCATGGACACGGCCATGAAGGTCGAGTGGTCCAAGTGGACCGAGTTCGGGGCCTACAAGAAGCTGCCGCCCAAGGAGCTGAAGGAGATCCTCAAGCGACACCCTGGAATACGACCAGTCGGCACCCGCTGGGTGCTCACGCAGAAGGCCGCCAACCTCATGAAGGCCCGCCTCGTCGTCCAGGGCTGCCAAGAGGACAAGTCCCAGATCCGCACGGACGCGCCGACTGGGTCAAGGGACGCGCTTTACCTCACGCTTGCTGCCGCCGCCCAGCTTGGCTGGGACCTCACGTCGTACGACGCGATGACGGCCTACCTGCAGTCGGGCAACATCGAGAGGCTGCTACTGCTACGCATGCCAGCCAAGAACCCGCCGCCAGGCACACTGCCCGGCGAGATCGCGATGGCGACCGGCGCCATCTACGGCACCCGAGATGCAGGACGCCAGTGGTACCTCTACGCCCAGAAGGTGTTCCAGGAGCACGGCCTCATCGAGAGCAAGCTCGAGAAGGGCCTTTACTACTTCTACGACGACAAAGGGCTCGCCGCCATGATCCACTCCCACGTGGACGACTTTCTCATCGCCCAGCGCGGCAACTCCAGCGAGTGGAAGCGAGTCATTAGCTCCTTGCAGAAGAAGCTGCACCTCAAGAAGGTAGAGGGTATCATCAAGTACTGCGGCCGGACCATCAACAAGACCAACGAGGAGTTCCGCATTACCCAGGCGACGGCCGCCGCCCAGGTGGATTTCATCGAGCTCAACGCCCAACGCGGACGATCACCAGAAGATCGGCTTACCACCTCGGAGGTCTCGGGATATCGCCACACGCTCGGTCAACTGCTTTGGCTCGCAGTACAGACGCGAGTGGACATCGCCTGCCCGGTGAGCCTTGCAGCTCGCCGCGCCAACACCGCCACCGTGGCCGACGCCAAGACGCTGAACAATACCGTCGCTTACGTGCACGGGTCCGCCGACTTCGCCATCGTCATCAAGCGCAACATCATCGACCTGCGCACCTGCACCATTATCTGCTTCAGCGACGCGGCCTTCGCCAACGTGGACGGGGTGAAGAGCCAGTGGGGCATGGCGATTGGGCCAACTCACAAGCCACGGGACGTCGTGGCTGGACGATATGACTTGTGCCTGCCCGTGGCCTGGCATTCGGGCACGGTCAAGCGATCCGTGAAGTCGACGCTGGCCGCCGAGGGCTACGCCACCCTGGAGGGCGCCGAGTCGAGTACTTGGTTCGGCCAGCTACTCACGGAGGCCTACAATTCGAAGAAGACGCTCAAGCAGATCGACGACCTCAGCACCAAACGATCCGGGGAGATCTACAGCGACAGCAACGGCCTGGTTACGCACATCAAGTCTGACGCGGGCCAATCCACCGACAAGCGGTTCCGCATCGTCGCATCGATGATTAAGGAGACGGTGCACCCCAACAGCCAGCTGAAGCTCTCGTGGATACCTACGTGGAGTATGGTCGCCGACGCGCTCACCAAGATCATGGAGACCGGAGCGCTCCTCGCTTTCTTCGGGGCCAAGAAGCACAACTTTGGCACCAGGCAACCGCGCGCCGCCATGCATGCCTCAGTGCTGATGACATGTCTCGGACGCGTGAAGGCACAGCCTACCTCGCAGGAGATATCATATTGGGTCTGCTACATGACATTCATCGCGATGCTCAGTGGAATCATGATCGGGTTTACATTGTTCGCAGCGCTGTGGTTTGTGATGCGAAGAGAGATATTTGGGTCAGGCGACCCCAATCCCATTCAGATCGGGACCATCAACAACACCAGCAACGAGTCCAAGGCTGGCGACACCGGGCACGCGGACAGCCCCTTGCCCGGAGTATATCCAGGATGGGATGGACGATACCTTGGACGCCGCAACAACGCACCGCCTACCAGTCCCGAAGACGCCGACGGAGATGTCCACATGGAGCCGCCGACGATTGCCGCTGCAGCCCAGAGTTCATCATCAGCAAGCGGATCGGCAGCGCCAGCCGCGCCGCCATCATCACCGGACAGCTTCGTGCCACCATCGCCACAGGGAGCGAGTTCTGCGCCATCATCGCCGATGACGGTTCACAGTTCTTCGTCAGCCAGCGTGGTTTCGTGGAACGGATCAACGCCAACGGTTTCGCCATTGGAGATGAACGCTCGTGTGATCGCCGAGCACAACATACGCGTGGGACACCCACACAGCGTCTACGTGACCTGCAGGACGTGCCGGAAGCACGCGTCATGGCTTCGCCGGAATCACATGATCCACGAGCCCGACTTTTCGAAGATGCACAGCAGCCTGCGCTGGGACTTGCAAAACAGATGGAGGCTGCTTCAAGGGTTGCCCGGCAACGCGAAGATGCAGAAGAAGATTTCGTGATGCAAGCCACCGCTCTGTGCCGCCGCTCTGCTCCGTTTTGCTAGCTTGTTTTTTTTTACACCTGGCGCCATATCGCGTGGCAGACTACGTTAGTCCGCATTGTTTTGATTGTGGAGCTGCCGCGCTCGGCACCCGCAGCCCGTTCGAAGCTTCATTAAGTGTGCACAGTTGTTTTGCAATGTGGTGACGACCACACTATTCAGACCTTATCTCGATAAGATAGCGTTTTTTTGAGTCTTGTCGCATCGCGATCGGACTCGCGCTGCTGCTCGCCTGAGAATTTATTTGTTTCTTGCCGGTGCGTGTAGCAGCACCCGTTAAATGCCCAGAGGCAGCCGGATGGCATGCCGATAAGGCCGTTTGCCTGTGTTCTGGTGGAGATGCTGCGCCCAGCACCCACCGCGGTGTGTGTCAGCGCTTGCTCTCTCAGCGAAGCGCCCTGCCTAATGTTGCGAGCTGCGATCGGTGATCGTCGCTCGACGGCGCCGCGAGCGCCGATCAGGAGGAGTGTGATTTCCGCTCACGCCCCGATCCTTTCCTGCCCCTGCTCTTGCTGCTCTCACCCTTTCTCCCGCTGCCTGTTTCGGTTCGAAATTGTTGACGCTTCGCGTATCCCCACCAGCCCATCCAGAAACGATGCTCAGGGGAGTTGAGGTGATCAGGGAAGTCGGGGAGCATGCAGAATAACAAAGGGCGGGGGAAGCTGTCACAGACCCCGAGAGGGGGAGGATGGAAGAGGAGTCGTCGTCGTCGTCGTCGTCGGAGGAGGAGGAGGAGGAGGGGGAGAGAGGAGGAGGAGGAGGAGGAGGAGGAGGACGGAGAAGGAGGAAGAATCGGAGGAGGAGGAGGAGGAGGGGAAGGAGCTTCTTGGGGGTCTTTTGAGGGCCTCTTGGAGGGCTTTTTGGGCGCCTTGGGGCATCTTGGGCGCCTCTTGGGACCCTCTTGAGGCGCTCTGGGGAGCCTTCGGGGCGCTTTTGGGGCCATCTTGGAGGGAGTCGATCAAACAAGAGGGGGGGTTTAATTAGCGCCCCCCCTCGGAAGCCCCTAAAATCGCCTCTTGGACCCCTCTTGGAACGCTCTTGGAGTGCTCTTGGGCGCTCTTGGGGCCGTCTTGGGGCTCTTTTGGGGCTCTCTTGGGGCCCTCTTGGGCCATCTTGGAGCCATCTCCAGGCCTCGGATAGCCATCGGAAGCGAAAAGGCGAGAAAGCAAAAATCATTGATTTTCCTTAGGTTTTGGGACGATTTTGGCCTCTTCGGGGCCTCCTTGGGGAGCTGTTTGGCCACTTGGAGTTATCTTGGGGCCGTCTTTGGGCTTCTTGGAACCATCTTAGGAGCCATCGTGAGCGATCTTGCGCTATCTTGAGCCATCTTGGAGCTCATCTTGGGTTCTCTGAGGCGCTCTTGGAGCCGTCTTGGGCCATCTTGGACGCTCTAACTACCCGCGGCCCCCCCCGTCCAGGTCCAGGGGAGGGGGTAGGGGGAGGGGTAAACCCCTCCCCAAGGGGGAAGAGGGAGGGGTGGAAGAGGATCTGCTCTAGACCACCTACGCCCAGAGGGCTGGTGGGATTTATACTAGGGCCCTTGGCCTTAGAGCTACGCAGATTGATTCGCCGCGCGATCATTCGACAAAACGATATCACAGTGCCAACGGGGGGGGGCCGGGAGGGGCGCCGGGGGCGGGGGAGCTGGGGACGGGGGGGCCGAGCGGGATTGCGGGGGCGGGGGTCCAAGAGAAGGTGCCAGGAGAGGGCGCCATGGGTGCCGGGGGGGGGCCGGGAGAGGGGGGCCGGGGAGGGGTGCCGGGGCGGGGGGATGTGCCGGGGCGGGGGGGGCTGGGAGAGTGTGCCGGGGAGGGGTGCCTGGAGGGGTGCCGGGCGGTGCCGGGGGGGGTGCGGGGCGGGGGAGTGCTGGGGAGGAGTGCCGGGGGATGGTGCCGAGGGGGCGCGCCGCGGGGGGTGCCGGGGGGAGGGCCTAGGGGGGCGCCAGGGGGGGGGCGGGGGCCGGGGGGAGGTGCCGGGGGCGGCGCCGCGGGGGTGGCCGGGGAGGGGACCGGGAGGGCGTGCGGGGGGGAGGTCCTCCTGCTGCGATTCCCTGCTCTCATCATTCTCTTCCTCCTTGCCTCCTCCTCTTCCTCCCCCTCTTCCTTGCCTCAGCCGTTCTGGCACTGGTGACCTGGGCTTGCTGTCGCTGACTCTTCAGAGCGTCTGGGTGACAGCGAGCCATTTTGGCGAATTACGTCACCCCCCCCTATCACGGCGCCGCCTCGCGCTGGGCTGGTCCAGGCGCTTGCTGGACTTGCACTGGTCGTGGTTGCAAGAACGATTGGGCCCACGGACAGCGCAAGCATTGTAATCGTCAGTGGAACGATGCCCCAGCCAGTCCCCCAGAGGGGACTTCCTCGACCATTCCGCGCGGCGACGCCACAGCCCTCCGCCGCGAGGCTGCAGGCGCGGCCGCTGGCCAGCGCGCCTCGCCCTCGCCTGCCGCCGCCTCCGCAGCCGCCACCGCCGCTGAGTTGGAGCAGCTCGTCGCCCCTGGCCGAGAAGTCTGGGAACGCCGCCGTGGTTGCCCAGGCCGAGCATGAGCTGGCCAAGGCGCGCGCGGCGGAGGCGCCTCCGCAGCAGCGCGCGGATGCGGCTCACAAGGAGATCCAGCGGCTGGAGGGCGAGCTTGATCGCCCGCTCAAGGCAGTCCGCGGCTTGGAGGAGAAGCTGCCCACCGAGCGCGAGCAGCTGGAGACCACTCTGGCCGAGCTCGACCGCCGCGATGCTGAGTGCAAGCAGGCTGTCGCCGTGCTTCACGCCACGATGGAGCCGCCGGCCGAGAAGGCGCCCAAGGTCTCGATCACCGACATCCTGGAGGGGCGCCCCACAGGCCTCGAGGTGGACGACGACGACCTTCGGCCTGGCGGGGCACGCGGACGTGGAGGGGCGCGACATCCAGGAGGCAGCCGCTCGCAAAGCGTTGCTCGCCACCACCATCAAGGACCCCTGCCCCCGCCCATTCGGCGAGCTCCAGGAGAAGGCCGAGAAGCTCAAGGCAGAGCAGGCAGAGCAGGGGGCCAGGCTTTCGGGGAAGAAGCGTCGCGGAGCAGAAGCTGCCAGCGCCCATGACGGAGCCGCTCGGCCACCTCGCGAGGCCGACCCCCCACCTGCGGGAGCGCCCCCCCGCAGCGGCAGCTGGCCATCTCTCTCATGACCCCAGGAAAGCTGTCCAAGCCGGCGCAGCCTTCTCCTAGATCTGATATGCTGTGCCCGCTGCTCCAAGCACTCCGAAGGAGTTTGCGCATGCCGCTCAGGCTCCTCCAGAGGCCGCCCCGACTTCTGCCCCCCCCCCCCCCCCCGATGTCCGCGAGCAGGCCCGCTGAGAGGGCGAAGCAGAGGGGGCCCCTTGAGGCAAGCCAGCTGGTGGGTAACACGTCTGCGGTGACGAACTCCTCCCCCTGCCCCATGATCACCCCCTCCTGCCCAGTTTTGGATGCCACGCGGAACGCGTCTGGTCATCGCACGGAGGGGGAACAGTGGGATCCGGTGAGCTTGGAGTTCGTCGCCGCGAACTGCGCGTCGTGGGCTTCGACGAAGCAGCTCCTGCCCCTGACCGCTGCCCACGCGTTGCTGCGCCAGGGGCGCGAGCTCATCGGCGCCGAGAAAATCCGCAAAGCGCAGGCTTGGTATATTCGAAACGGGTGGAAGTCACATTTTGAACCAGGCACCCTGGGCCCAAACGGTGGGCTCTCGGCTGGCGTGGCTGCGCTCGCTCGTTCTTTCCTGGGGTTACACGCCCCCGATTTTGGCGCCTGCCTGATACCGACCCGTACCGCTGGAGTTTTGATCCACCTTCCAGGTCAGAGGTCGTTTTATGTTGTTGCGGCTTACCTCCAGGACTGCGTTGGTTCGAACGATTTCAACCACGACCCCCTGGCCTCGGTGCCCGCCGGGGTCAAAAGCGTTTCGAGCCCCCACGTCATCGGGGGCGACTTCAACTTGGAACGTTCGACCCCGGCTGCGCCGTATCTCCACAGGGGACTGGGCCCCCAGACGCTGTTTCCCGCGGGCGCGTTGGGCACCAGCCGCTCGACAGCAGGAGTCAGGATGCACGACTACCTCTTGATGGAGGCTCGGATGGCGCAGGCGGTGGCTAACGTCAAGTGCATCGGCGACCCGGGACTGGCAACCCACGACCCCGTTTCCGTGACCTTCCGCCCACAGCTGCCCCACCTCAAGACGTTGAGCTTTCGCAGACCTCCCCCCCCCCCCTCCCGCCCTTAAGGAGAGGCTTGCGGGGCCTGCCCCTGCCCCCCCCCCCCCCCCCACCGGGGACTGGGACTCCTTGGGGCGCCTGTCGGACAACGCGCAGCACGGCGCTGGAAGGCGACCGGGGCCGCGCCCAGTATAACCTCGATGTCGTCAATCGTGAGTGGGCCGTCGTGGCTGAAAGAGAGTTGACGGGGGTTCTCCAAACGCAGATTTGTTCACGGGCAGCCGCGGCCGACTGACTCAGTTGCGCTGGGTGGGCGCTGTGGAGGATCCCGCGGTTGCCGGTTCTCGGTCGGCCAGTCCTCGGAACGCCGCGCAGTTTCGCTGGCTGTGCAACCGATTCCGCCTCTGGCTTCAGCTCCACGCGATTGGAGACCAGTCAGAGGAGGTTGTCTGTGCTGGGTCGCCTGCCGATTGGGGCAGTCCTGACCGCGGCGTCCAAGTGTTTTTACGCCATGCTCATGCATCCGCCCAGCTCGGGTCCCACGAGCGACGCGATTGCCCAAGCATGCACTCAGCTATTTTGTTTCACCCTGCTTTTCCACGCTCCTCCACTCCCGCTAGCGCTAGACAGCGTGTTTGAGGCTTGCGCCGCGGGTGGAAAGGAGGGCGTCATGACTGGCAGTCCCTGCTTAACTCCCTCGCCTTCGCCGACTGGGGCTTTACAGTGCGGTGTACAGCCAGGCGAGGTCGGGGCCCAGTTCCTGCGCCCCCGAACCTCTTCCCTTGCGTTTCGCCTCCGGGGTCTCGCGAGTCAGGTTTCGGGGCGGGCGGTGGGCGCGTATGAACCCGTGCTTGTCGTATCCTTCCTGCGCCCGCTGCCCAATTCGGATCGAGCGCATGGGCGAACATGCGTTTAACAATTGGACTAGTGGAGACAACCATCATCGCTATTCATTTTACATGGCCGCCCTTACCAACGGATACTCGGAAGGATATCGGCCCTTCGGCCAACCATTCCCTCGCACATGTCGCCACGTGTTCAGTTTGGATGTTTTCAGGCATAAGTTTGGACAGTGCGCTTGGCTACCCATGCCTACCCAAGCACTGCGGGACGCAGTCCGTGGCGCGGCCAGTCCGGGACACCTCAAGCATGTAATGGTGTAAAGGGGAGAAACGTTGTTCCTTCTCCGCCTCCTCCTTTTCTCCCCCCGTTTCATCCTCCGCCTCCTCCTCCTCCTCCTCCTCCTCCTCCTCCTCCTCCTCCTCCTCCTCCTCCTCCTCCCCCTGGTCCTGCTCACCCGTTTCCCTTGTTTGTTACGGTGTGACATCCTTCCCGTTCCTTCTCATCCGCCTTCTCCGTTGCTTTCCCATTTGCTCTTGCTACCCGTGAAAATCCTGATCAGTTTCGCGCGCCCGTTGGCCCGACCGGCCTTCGAACGCGGATGTGCATTCCTGACCGTTTCCGCCCTCGATGTCGCCCCCCTTTCTTCGTCAATCGCCGCGTCTCCTTTTCGTTCCCCTTCCTTTGCCCCCATCCGTCCCCTGTTGTCGCTCTCGATGTTGCCCCCCCCCCCTCCCGTCGCCCCCGTCCTCCCCCGCCCCGCCCCCCCCGCCCTCCCTGCATGCGCGCTGGGAGCCCTCCTCGTCGGCCTCGTCCTCGTCGTGGTCGCTGGAAGGAACTCCTGGACCGCCCGTTCGCGGCCGCCGCCGCTCCCCGTCCCTGGGTTACTTCCCTTTCTTTCTCGTCTACCTAAGCCCGAGCCTAAGCCTCACAGGAGGAATAGGAGGGGAAGCGTCCCGATGTGCTCATCGCTTTTTCCAGCACCTCTTTCCAAGGGGAAGGATGAGGAGAGGGAACAGGAGGGGGAGGAGGAGGAGGAGGAGGAGGAGGAGGAGGAGGAGGAGGAGGAGGAGGAGGAGGAGGAGAGGGAGAGGAGGAGGAGGAGGAGGAGGAGGACGAGGAGGAGGAGATGAGGAGGGGAGCGGGAGGAGGATGGGGAGGAGGAAAAGGAGCAGGATGAGGAGGAGGAGGAGGAGGAGGAGGAGGAGCAGGAGGATGAGGAGGACGACGAGGAGGACGAGGACGAGGACGAGGACGAGGACGAGGACGAGGACGAGGACGAGGACGAGGACGAGGAGGGGGAGGGGGAGGGGGAGGGGGAGGGGGAGGAGAAGAGGGAGGGGTAGGAGGAGGAGGAGCAGGAGGAGGAGGAGGAGGAGGAGCCGAAGGAAAAGGAGGAGGAGCAGGAACAGGAGGAGGATGAATAATAGATATGAACAGAGGAATATGAAACAGAGCACTAATTATAATAATAAGCATCAACAACAGATCAACAATACTACCATTACTAATAATACTGGTAGTGAGATTGGTAGTAATACACAAACAACGATATTCATAAGAAGAAAAAGGAACATACTTATAATACGAATAAGATGAAGAATACGAATGATAATAATATGGATATTAAACAATGATAATAATGATAATGATGGTGGTAGTAATAATACAATGAGGAAGAATAGGAAGGGGAAGAGGAGGAGAAGGAGGAGGAGGAGGAGGAGGACCCCCGATGCACCTCTTTCACACTACAGCACCTCGTCACCCGAAAGCGCGGCAACGGGCCTGAGCGAGGGCTACGGAGGAGGGCGACGACGATCCCTGACGTCGATTATTGCGACGGCGACGACGGCGGCGACGATGCGACAGCGCCGTTGCTGACGTTGACACTGCCGACATTGACCCTGACGCTTCGCAGCGACGGCGACGGCAAAGCCCCGCTTCGGCCGGCGCGCCCGGCGGCGAGGACGCGCTGCCCGCGCAGCCGGCAGAACCCGAGCCCCCGCAGCAGGCGGCGGTCATTGCAGTGCTACGGCGGCGGTGGCGACGTCGGCGGCGGCCGCTGCCACGGCCAGGGC
Organism: Prorocentrum cordatum; assembly: GCA_963575745.1. Taxonomy (NCBI): domain Eukaryota; class Dinophyceae; order Prorocentrales; family Prorocentraceae; genus Prorocentrum; species Prorocentrum cordatum. The sequence continues at coordinate 223,919 of CAUYUJ010019248.1, read as the reverse complement.
GGCGGCGATGGTCACGGCGGCGGCGGTTGCGACGGCAGCCAGCGAGTAAGAGGAAGAGAATAGGGTGCGAGGGGGAGGCAAATGGCAAAGGGAAGGGAGTAGGAGGAGGACGAGGAGGAGGAGGAGGAGGAGGAGGGAGACGCCCTTCCCCCTCCCCCGCCTCTCCCCTTCACCCACCTCCGCCCATGCTCATTTTCGTCTCAGCATCTCCCCTCACACCACTCTCCTTCCGTTCCCCAACCCCCCTCAATCACTCCGCCCCCATCCGCCCTCCCTGCCCTTGCCCTTCTCCTTGCCCCTCTGCACACCCCCCGCATCCCGCCCGGTTCCCCTCTTCGCCTGTACCCCTTTTTCCCTCCCCCCTTTTCCGCCAGCCCTCCTTCTGGGCCCATCTTGGAATCCTGGCGCCTCCTACTCCTCGTGCCCCCGCCTCCCTCCCCCCTCCTCGTGCCCCCGCCTCCCTCCCCCCCATTTCCCCCTCCCTGCCTCTCCCCACGCCCCTCCCTTCTCCCTCCCCCTCCCTCCCTCCTACGCCCCTCCCTTCTCCCTCCCCCTCCCTCCCTCCTCCGCCCCTTCGCCCCTCACCCTCGTCGTCCTCCTGTTTCTCTCTCTCTCTCTCTCTCCCTCTCTTTTTGTTTATCTCTCTTTCTCTTTCTCTCTCTCTCTCTCTCTCTTTCTCCCTCGGCCCTGGAGTCGTACCGACGAGGCCATTGTCCTCCTCCTCCTCCTTATCCCCATCCTCTTCCTCCTCCTGGAGGGCGCGGCCGAGGCGGCGGCGGCGCCGGCGGCCGACAAGCGTAGACCAAAGGCGCCGAGCAAGGATCGCGCTGGCCCCCGCCGCGGCGCGAGCTGCTCCGCCGACCGGGGCTCTGTGCACGGCGTCGTCGCCAGCGTCCCCTCGTCGTCGCCCCGCCCTGCCCCGCCGTGCCGCCGTGCTCTTCCGCCCTCCTCCTCCGACTCCGACTCCGACTCCGACTCCGACTCCTCCGACTCTTCCTTTGCTGCTCACCTACGCTGCCCAGTTCGAAGTATGATTCTACGAGCAGGACGAATATTGCCTTGACTACACCTTCCCCGAGCAGGCTGATGACAGCCCGATTTCACCCACGCATGATGCTGCTGCTCGTGAGCAGGAGCTTATGTGGCCTTGGCTCGATCAGAAGCATGCGTTGTCAGTACACTGCGGACGGAGAGGAGCACTCGCTCATCTTCTGCACCAGCTGTTGCAAGTACACGGACACAGGCAGCCCGACGCATCGAGGTCTGGATCACATATGTTGTGGCAGAGAAGGAGGCAGTGGGCGCATCGTGAAGAACACCCGAGAATTTAGGGCCTCCGCAAACCTCAAATAAGCAACCCGTCTTAGGTATCTCCGGCGTGCGTGCGGCCTTTTGCAGGTCCAAAGAATGGGCCGGCCGCCTGGCGGAAGCATCCCAGCCACCCCCGAAGCCGAGAGGTAAGGTAAGGGTCGAACCGCATAGATATCTTGACATTGCCGCCATTCTCAAGGGTCACGGTCTGCAGTGCCCCGAAGTTTCGGAGATGGGAGTTCCGCGGGAAACAGACAGCGATGATGATGACGACTACGACGCGGTTTGAGCACCTGTGCCTGATTGGCGCATCAAATCCTGAAGCCCTAGAGACCAGCAGGTTCAAAGTCGCCGCTTCGGCGTCGTCCCCGCTAAGCGGCCTCGTGGTTCCAGTATGGCGTGTTTCTCCCGCTTGGCGGGTCTGGGCAGTCTTTTGGGCCGTGGGCGTCACTTTAGGGGATGGCGTCCTGGCGTTTTGTTTGGTTTCGAAGCGTGGAGCAGTCGTGGGTGGGCGGCGCACGGCAAGGAGTTGCTTCGACATTTTCCTGAGTTCCAAACGTAGTTCCAAACGTAGGTGGCCAGCAGACGGCGTCTTCTTCGCTGCTGCGCGCCCGCTAGGTCCATATTCCGTAATCCCATGTGTTGGTGGGTTGCACATCGCGTGGCCGTGGATGTCAAGCTCCCGTAGTTCCAACGATGGATCGGCACACGGCGTCTTGCTGTCAGGTTGGCGCCGGCTATTTCCATCAAGTGTATTTCTATGATTGGATGGGTTGCACAGCGTGGTGGTGCGCCTCGTGCTACTTTCTTTCTGGGCACCAGTAGGCAGCACACGGCGTCGAGATCAAAAAGGGACCCCCTTCTTTTTGTTTCCAGTTCTGGGCGTGGTTGACGCTTGTTCCTCGCTTTTGTCAGCGCGTTTGTGTAATTCCCCGGCGACGTGTCGCTGTCCTTTGGCGACGCGCTGGGAGTCCTGCAGTCGCCCAGCCACGGGTCGACCTAGTTCGGCGGCGAGCCCGAGGGGGAGTGAGAAGGGGCGGGCCTTCTCAGAAGACTACGAAGCCCCCTGGGCCTTCAAAGAAGTTGCCCAGGCCTTCCCCGAAGACGCAAAACAAATATCAGATGGCGCGAGGGCTTCTGAGAAGTCACGCCGCCTTCTGAGAAGGCCTTCTCCTTGTCACGCCCCCCCTCGCTCGCCGCCGATCCTGGCGGCGCTGAGCACGGACCTCGCGCAGGCCCCGTGCCCCCGCTTGCGGGCGAGGCGGCCGCTTCCCACGGCGTCCAGAGGCCCGCTCCCACTCGGGCTTGGACCCTGCAGTGTGGACGGCTTCGGGCCCCGCGTTCCACCGTCTAGGCCCTGGGGGTGGGGGTCTCTGAGCGCCCCCGTCCGTCGGGCG
>CAUYUJ010019248.1:161211-216211 GCA_963575745.1 Prorocentrum cordatum | reverse complement strand
GGAAGAAAGAAGAGGAGGGGATGAGTAATTGGAGGACGGGTGGGGTGGGTGTAGGTGGGGGTGGACTCCGGGGGAGGCGAAGGACAACAACATTTTGGAGTGGCCTTCTGGCATCATTCATGCGAAACCACCGGGCCAAAAACACATCCGACATTTACGCAAATGTTTAGAAGCATTCACCATAGCAGCGGACGGGTTCCACCCGCGACATGTCCTTTGGTTGTACGAGGAGGCGCGAACAGTGCTCAGCCAGGTTATGTGCCTGATGACCGCGTTTGGTCCCTTTGCGTCCTGGATGCGAAAGTTCATCATCGTATTGTTCCGCAAACCGGTGTCCGGCAAGAGACCAGTCGGGCTCGACCATTCATTTGTAAGGAAGGTTCCGCGCTGGATTTCCAAGGATTGAAAGATTTGGGCGCGTAGCACACAGGACTCAATTGTATTCACTGCGTGGTGATCCCCAACTGATACGGTTTGGAGGCAGCATGTTCGAGGATACCTACGCGTCAGCGAGCAGCATCACGTCCTAAGTCTGCGTGCGGGCTTCACGGCCTTATTGGCATGCGTGACAGTTTCAGCTTGTGCAGATTGCGATCGATGGGAAGTTGCCGTTGGATGCACTTCGGTTCGACATACACACGTATGAGTGGGAGCGCATGTTCAATTTGGGCGGAGTCATGTCGTACAGTGTCACACCACAATATGCGGGTCAGCACGATGTTTCCCTGATGAACCGAGGTGTAAACGACAGCACTGGCAAGCACAGCGCAACGGGAGATGGAGCAAGCAGCGAGCCCGATTGCCCAAAATCTGAGGCGCCAGGAATCCGGAACGCGAGAATTCCACAACCTGGCTTCGCGGGGCCGAGCCTGCAAACCCTGTTGTGGGAACAGGTGGCGGGATGGAATCCAAACGCAATCTACCATATGCGACCTCAGGCTGACAATTTTTCAGGTCTCACGAGTTGCGGCGCGGACCTCGACATGACCTTCGCGCTGGATCCGAGCAAGGACCCGTTGCGCCACGCACGCGCGACCACACGTTAGGCTAAGGAGTACTGGTTGACCCCGAACCCGAACCATCGACTTATTGGGGAGCCATCCACAATTTGAATGCCACCAAGCTGTGTCAGGGGCGGCGCGATCCAGCTTATCTGGGCCCGTTGGCGACATGTTTCCCTGATCAGACAAAGTTTCTTGGGCGGGTCGGGGATTTGGGGTCGTGCACAGTGCATTTTGGCCGGGGTCCCCTACGCTCAGGTATTTAGGCACTTCGTGAAGGGTCTAGATATGGAATGGTAGGCAGCAGCGCGGAGCGCCGCCGCGCGTCTAGCGAACGCCCTCGAGCCCAAGACATCCGATCCAGGGCGTCGCTGGTGGACCCCCCATCGGGCGATCTGGAATCGGAAGCGGCTAACACTAGAATATTATGTACGCAGGTGTTCTTTAGAAACTATGTCACGGCCAGTCATCTTTACCGATGGAGAAGTCAGGCGCAGCCGCTTTGCCCTTCTCAGCAGGACATCCCCCCGTGGAACCGTCGACGGAGTCTGGCACCGCTGCTTCGACAGCCTTTACTTCCGCGAGGAGCGGGAGGAGCACATGCCCGCGGACTGGGCGCAGGCAGGGCTGCAAGCTGGAGGGCGCGCTTTTTGCTTGTAATTTGCGGCCCCCGCAACCGCGCGACATCGCGCTACTTTTCCGGGGTGGGGGGGTCAGGCGCGCAGGCCCTGATGGGCCACTGGCGGCGTTCAAGTTCCCGATGGAGGTGTTCATGTATGTTGGGTCTCTTTATGAAGGTAAATGCAAACTGGACCTCGGACCTCGGCACCTGCGGCAATTACTTCGAGAACCCGCGCGCGCGACCCACATTGATTGCAGAAGTTCGCAGTCAGCAGAGGACCCTGTCCAGGCCACCTCGGGCCACAGTCCGCTGGCAGAAGGTTGGCGCCCCCGCGTCGTTTGCCAAAGGCCCCCCATCCTAGAGGTCAGGAAAGGCGAAGAGCCGGGCGATGGATAATCTCGTCGGAGTGGCCCGTCTGCACCAAGGCAGGAGCCGCGCTGGCGAATACTTCGATGACGGGGCCAAGTCGCATTCAGAAGTGCTGGCCAACCTCTCCAGGTACGATGCGATGTTAGACGGCTGGACAGAGGCATCATTCGGCGCAGCAGAGATTTCCGAAGATATTCCTGAGACGCCAAAGCTGTTCGTCGAATTCTAGACGCTTCGCGCAACCCCACCAGCCCATCCAGAAACGACGCCCAAAGGATTTGCAACGATCAGGGAAGTGGACAGCACGCAGAAGAAGGGCCCCCCAGAGAAGGCCTGTCGGAGCGTCCTGGGGGCCCCATGGCTGTCCCATGCGCCTCTTAGAGCGTCTCGGGCGCCTCGCGGGGCTTCTTGGGGTTTCTAGGGGGTCTCCTAGCGCGCGCGAAGTCCGCCCACTTCCCAATTGTATCCCTTATTCCGCAACTGTGTTGGCTCAGGTACTGGCTAAAGTACCAACTGTGCACTGCTGGCCGCGCAGTGCCCTGGAAAAGGAGTCCTACTCCTCCCTCGCCTCTACCTGCGGGCCCCGCATAGGAACGGCCCCATCGGCCGTCTCCCTATACGCGCAGGTTATCGGCCTTTCATTGGCCACTCTTTGCCGCTGCAATTCGCGTCATCTTGGATTCCGCCGCCTGGCGCCGCAACCCTGTCGCGCCGCCTCCGGGCGCGCGATCTTCTCGACGGCGCATGCTCGCGACGGCATCATGGAGAGGGCAGAGAGAAACTGCGACGCCTATATCCCCCCCCCCCCTTCCAGGCGACGGCAGCGCCGCGTTGTTCGCGGCCGCGCTCGGCGAACTCTCACCCGATTCGCCGATGCTTCCGCCGCCCCCGCGCGCTCACGCGCCTCGACCCTCGCGACGACGACTGGATTCGCCTCCCGCGGCGCCTGACAAATCCACGCCGCGCCCGTCGGTGGCCGCGCCAGCAGTTGCCACGTCTGTCGTCGGAGCCGACGCCGGCTGCGCTACGCCTACTGCCCCCCGCCCCCCACCCCCCACCCACCCCCACCCCACCCACCCACCCACCTTCGCTAACGCCAGCGTCGGTGGCCACGCCCGCAGCGGCCATCGCGCTGCGAACGCGTCTCCTGACATTGCTCTCTCACTGAATCCTTATGCCAGATCGGCATTAATCGCAGCTGTGAAACTACGTCGAGCTTCGAAGGGGAGAAATACTTCCGCGACGTATGGGACGGCTCCGCTAACGACCACCGCCATCTCAGCGAGCCCTGGACAGGCATCGTTCGATTCTACAGGCGCCCCGAGCCCCGAGATTACCACCGACGGCAAGATCAACATCCTTGGTCGGGATACTCGCGCCCAGGCCACCCCTCGACCTGACTGTGTGCTACCAGAATTTTGAAATACGATGCCCCAGAAAGAACGAGCGGCATAGCGGGAGCTCGCTGAGGACGTCATCTGCACGCGGAAAGCCCGCCGCGATTCTGCCTTTCGCATCCGGACTCGCACAGACAACACTCGTCGAGTTCAGACAATCGACGGCGACGGACCACCCTGGTCCAATGTGGAACGACGCATCACGCACGACTTCCTTAACCGCGCCGCTATCAGGGACGAGACCGTGGCGGGCGCCACGGACAGACCTAGCCAACGCGCTGCGTCCCGACGGACCACGTGACATCATCACTGTACTTTACTACCGCCCAGCGCCGGATGCAAATCCTGCTAGCGTTGCGCGGTCGCACGCGATGACCGACAAGTCCAACATGGTGCCCATGATGCTTTGCGTTCAGGATCACAAACAGAACCACAGAAGCAAGCTCGACTCCACCCACTGGATACGGCCCTACATCGCCACGCGCAACCTCGCCACCCGCAACCTCACCAAGAAAGAGGTCGCGGCAGAGCCTCGAGTGCAGGAAGCACTTCGGAAAAAAATGCGAACGCCTGGAAAAGAAACAGGCATGGATGCTCGACGCGGCGATGGAACGCGGCGCTGTACGCAACGTCCGGCACAGAAAACAAAAAGGTCCACTTAGCGAACATCCTGGAGCTCTCTTCGGTCAAACACGCGGAACTTCCACCCGAGCTCCAGAAGTACAATGGACGCGTCGTGGTTCAGGGCGACAACACGAAGGACGAAAGAAAGCGGCCTGGCAGTTTTCTTCGCCGACGCTGCTTCGAGCGCCTCTCGTATCGAGGCCTCCAAGCTGTGCGACGCCACCGCCCTGTTGCTTGGCAACGGAGGTCAACAAAGCGACGCTCCGGGTGCATGCGCACAGGCCCCGCTGCACGGTGACGGTCGCATTGGCCCAGTGGAGCGTGGATCACCTTACCCAAATGGAGACAACCATCTTCCTGGGCAAAGTATAAGAACCCTGCGCACCGTCTACGACTTGCTCTGCACGGCCACCCACTAGCAGGTGTCTTCTGGGAACGACACAGCCGCACCAGTCACGAACATGTGGGATTCCTCCCAATTCCCGGCTGGGAATGCGCGTGGACACATGACAAGCTCGACTTCGTTCTGTCCGTTTATGTCGACGACTTCAAGATAGCAGGACCCACTGACAGCCTCAAAAAGGGATGGGATCTGATACGGCACAGTGGTATCGAACTGGATCCCCCCACGAAATACGACCACTACTTGGGATGTGGCCAAGACATTGGGAAAGTACCACAGGACGTTTCCGACAAGCGTTTGAATATGATTCGACCTATGGTTTCTGAACACGACCGCAAGCAGCACACGTCAGATTCCTACGTACGTGGGAGTCGACACGATATGCTTGGCTCTACCGATCAAAGCATCGAGCGGTATCTAGAATGCGTCTCCAAGCTACTGGGGACGCCTGGATCCCGATGGACACGGTCATCATCGCCCAAGCCAAGAACAACCAAGCCTCGGTCGAGGGCGCTGGTTGACAAACCCGCATCCCGACTGTCCGCGCGCGAAACCGCCCGACTGCACGGGCTTCGCCTACGACGCCCTCCCACGCGCTGACACTCTTTACATTGAGGATAAATCGTTTACCGACAGAGACTATGAGGACGCAGGCGTCCTGGGACCCGACGCCGCAAGTGTACCCATGAAGATATTGTATCTGGCCCGTTGATGCAGATTTGATATCACGCATCCGTTGCGCATGCTCGCCAGGGAGATCACCAAATGGAACTGCGATTGTGACAGAAGATTACATCGACTGGTTTGCCACCTCAAATCCACGCGGCTTCACTGCCCACGCGGATGGATTGGTGATGAGTCGAACAAAATTTGGATCATGTTGTCCACAGATGCCTTGTTTGCGGATTGCGTTAACACGTCAAAATCCACCGCTGACGTCTTCGCCGCCCTCGTGGGGCCCAACACGTTCTCTCCCTTGAACTCCGCGTGCAAGAGGCAGACCGTAGTCCCCCACTCTTCCACCGAGTTGGAGATCGTGGCGTTGGATACAGCGCTGCTATCTGAGGGCCTGCCTCTGTTATCGTTCTGGGAAGCTGTGGTGCGCACCACGCATGGCGACGCAGCACTGGCGGCCAAGAAGCATCACAAACCACCAACACGACGGGCATCGCCCACGCGTGCATATTCTCCCTGCGCGCGGTCTTCAACGCAGACGTTACCCACATCGCCACCATCTACCACCAATAGTACCGTGTATGATGACATAGTGCGACATGCTCCTCGTTCTCTTCCTCACTCTGCACCGCCACCTGTCGTTAACCTTATTGCGGCAGAGGACAACGAGGCAGCGATTGCGATAGCACACAAGGGGCGTAAACCAACACTTCGTCACCTGCATCGTACACATCGCATTAATTTGGATTGGATCACGGAAACATGATAACAGGAACATGTCCAACTAAACTACGTAGGAACAAAAGAACAGGTTGCAGACATGATGACGGAATACTTCGAGCCTAAGAAGGCTCACCTTTGGCAGGATCTCCCCGAGTTGTCCCTCATTTCCTTTGCCGCTGCGAAGACCGCTGAAAAGCTGGAGATCGCTAAGACCGCCCCTTCCTCCAAGGGCACCCTGGCCACGTTGCGCGCATGATCCATCTCCGTTCCGCAGCAACTTACAGCCTTCAACGCGCCCGCGCTCGCCTCCTCCTCCCTCTCGCGCGCAGGGCCCAGCCCGCGCCAATCGGCCAACGATGACGATGCCTCCGATCAAACTGCGCGGGATGCCGGTTGGAGGTTTCACTCCTGCGTCTGCCGGTGGCAACGTCCACAACGGCCCAGCCTTCGAGTCACAGACTGCTCGCCACCGTCTTGTCACTGGCGCACTGGCGGAATGAGTTACCACCGCGTGACCGAGAGCCGCCCCGACGGGGGCGGATCGTTCTGGCTCCGCTCGAGCATGCAAGGCCCACTTACTTCGGCATCCCAGGCGGCATGCGAGACTGGGGGCGCGATCGCCGGAGATGAGGCTCCGAATCCCGCCCCTGCCACGGCCACTCCGTGGATGGCGTTCTTCTTCGTCTGGGTTTCTGTCATGGGTCTCTACTTGAAAGACCCGTGGACCGATTCATCGTTCTCTGACTTTCCACGGGCCAATCCCCCTGGGATTGCTGTCACCGCCGAGGCACCCAAATGTCCACCTAAGGAGATTTGTACGAGTGTGGTTGGCGGAATGTGGAAAGTGCTGAGGATGCCCTGGGACAGAGTGGGCAGCGCGTTGCCAGGCGGCTCGGCAGCCTCGACCCTCGACGACACTCAACGGATGCTATGTTCAGAGCTCCCCCCGAACGGTCCTTATCCGCAGTTTGTCCGCGACCATGCACCGCGCGGAGATCAAGCTGCCCACGGATCAGCCTGCTGCACCTCGCACGTCCGGCATGGCGGGGCATATCGGCCAAATTGCGCACGCGGTGGCGATACTTTCACATGCTGACCGCATGGTCTGAAAACGAGATCAAGGCTTCTTCATGGGCCACTGCCCGTGGAGGTTACGGCGGCGACAGTTGTGACCCCATGCCAGTGGCAACACTCGCAGAGGATCACGTCACTTTGACGAGCGCGTGCAAACCATGTCCTGTGTGGCAGCCCTGGATTCCGAACGCGCGCCACCCTGCAGACACTCCTGCCGACAGGGATGCGGAAGGTTTCCAACGAGACCCTCTTGCCCTAGACGCTACCCCCACGCTGGTCTGCATTCGCAGATGGCCGGCACTACCTGGGCATGATGAGTGACCATGGATTGGCCCCACTGATGGACGACGATCTCGGCCTCACCGTCATCCACGCTTTGGGGTCCGACGGCCATGCTTTAAAATCGGTCAACCTATACAGTCATTCCAGTTGCCTCATGGCGTCGAAGACTGATGGCGGGAAAAAGAAATCAACGACACCATGTGCCGGCATCGACGAGATGAATTCCATCCACTCACATCGACGGATTGCAGGTGCATCCAACCCGGCGCTGGTTTCTCTCTCTGGTCTGCCCATGGATGCACGACTCCCAGTACCGGGCAGGTGCTACATTGGTGGACTTCAGCACTTGGATGAGAGACGACATCTTGTTCTGGGCTCTGTCGCGCGACAACTACAAGCGCTATTGGCTTGCGCACGACGCGCCAATCGGATGCAATTCGCCGCTGTTGCCTGAGGCCGGTGGCAACATTCGCACTCTGGAGCCAGCTGCCGCACGCGAGGCCTACCACACCACGCCACGCCGACGTCTCGACGGAGTCATGGCCCCCACCGACCCAGCCAATGAGGAGCAGAAGCAGATCATCTCTCATGTTCGCCGTGCTCGTGCACCCTACATGACTGGTAAAAACGAAGAGTGCCGCGAGCTCAACGAGGTCATCTGGGCATACCGGGCGGACGACTTCCCGGCTTACGCCAAACAACGTCATTTCCAGCGTGGTCTCAGTGCGTTCGTCTGGTGGTCTGGTAACGACGTTACTACGGACGGGAAATGGATGAAACTCAAGCCACGTCGAGCACGTGCGTCTCTCCCAGCCGAGTACGAGAACCGATGGACACCTTCACCAGGCAACGTGGTTCCGACCCTTTCTGAGCAAGTCAAGGTGGATATATTTCGTTGTATTGAGGTCTTAAACTGGTTCCGCTCTCCCACTGTCATGGGCCCCGGCACGGCCCGTCAATGGGGACTACCGGGGAAGTTTGACGAGCTCGCGAACGAGATGATCCCGATGTTCACAGGCCGCGGCATTGCTGCATTACCCGTCGAGCAGTGGATCAGACAGCAAGACCGTCCGCATACCAATTCGTGGCGCCCACACAAAACGGACCCAAACCTGGCGCAGTGGACGCAGCAGTTCATGCACGCCGCTACTCTCAGGAACATGAGCGCGGTTCCGCTTTCGCTGCCGACGCAACCCTTTCCGTTCCGCCACCCGTTGATTCAGCCTGTCAACGACTACCAGGGCCACACCCAGGCACAGGAGATGCGTGAAGCACTCCGCTCGCGCCTGGAGCAATTCACGCAGTTCCAACGTTCCAAGGGACTTCATGCTCTGCACGTTCAATCCCTGGGAGAACACGACTTGGCTGCGTGGATGACCAAGACATTTCAGGCGTTTCACTCTTCGTCTGACACTCCTCCGGTCCTTCCGCCGCCCCGACATATCGGAACCAGGACCCGGTCCTGGCTTCCGTCCCATCGGATGCGACATCCCGTGAAGATGCCCTTCTTGCGTATACGCAGGCCATCCCTACTGCATGTGGCACAGATTGGGATGGTAAGGTTGTTCATTCTGCTACGGAAGAAAATATTTCAGATCGTCGCAGGTTATTTTTCGGCGCTTCAGCGGCATGATTGATACCTTCCCTGAAGCCCGGGTTCCCCATTCCTGTCCCGAGCGCGACTTCATCACGACCACGCACAACGGGACAGACCTGCCATGTCGTGCCGCTACGTGGTTGGTATCGAAGCAGTTCGTCAACAAGATCATGCCTATCGCCCCCATTCGTGTCAGCGACGAATCAGGTGCCCTCGAACTTGAACGCGATGTCAACACGAATTACATCGTGTAGCTTACCAGTTGGTTTCGCAGTCAGGCAGAGTCTCAGACAGAGATGCCGCTCGACCCTCCGTCTGTCGCGCCTGCTACCCCGCGCGCACCTGTCCCGCCGCCTCCTCCAACGCACCCCCCACCACAAGGGGATGGCGCCATGACGGGTACGACTCCCAAGCAGCCGCCTCCTGCACCAGCATGGGAGGTATCGCTGCCACCCACGCCTGCCGCATCGGTGGCATCGGCAGACCAACCCACCCCACCACAGGCACCGCCGCCCTCTTCAGCAGCGGACACCGGCGAGCCCGAGGCAACTCCCGCAGCCGCAGAAGCGCCTGCGGAGACTGCGAAGTACAGAGTCAGGCGCGCACGACTGTTGCGCACGATCGCAACGCGAGACCGTGATGACGTTGAAGGGAGAGACTGCGCTTGGCATGACTCCCAGAGAATGCACTATTCGTGCCATGGTGTCCGATCCATCTCCCTGGACCCCTCCGCTCCTGCGTGGACGCGGTCAGTATCAGTCGTGCACGGACATCGAGGAAAATATACAGGGTCTGTATTGCGATGATTCCATGATCAAGCATGCTCCCGACCTGCAAAACAGCGGTTGCTTCTACGCATGGATTATTCTATGCAACGTGGCAACCGAACAGCTGGGCCTACCTCTCCTGGTCGGTTCGCAGTACCCTGGTCATACTATGGGAACGCCACGGTGGTTCAGTAAGGCCTTTCAACCGCACTCCGCCATGATACCGGCAGCCGCAAAGGTTTGGATCAATGTTTGGACATCTCTAGGAGCACGAGGACGTCGATACCTGGGCTGTGGCCGTCAGTCACATTGTGTCGGAGTTTTTCACTCGGAACGATGACGGACTCAATAGGAATGCCGTACATGCCCACACGCATCAGGCAAACTCACGCGGCCAACCGTGGCACAGTGCACAGGAATACTACGTGATCGCTGTTTTTCGCGCCATGCAGCTGCACACCAACGACGAGAATGCCCGCTTCCAGGTCTTCGTCTTCCGTCCCATCCCAGACTCGTTGGGAGCAGACTTTGCATGGGATCAGGTACTGGCCATTCGTGCCGGTGGCGGGCACACTGCCGCACACCGCAACAGCCAACCGTGGAAGATGGGCTGGGAACGTTCGCCATGGACAGATGTGAAGAACCTACACCATGCCACTACCAATGATGCCTGGATGGGTATTCGCAAAATTTGCACTCCAGGCTACGGTGCCGATCGCCACACACGGCGTGAGGCATGTTACAGTTTGAGATCTTTCGTGCGTCATGACGAACAGAATCTTCATACTACGACCCCTGGGTACAAGTTCGAGCACAAGAAGAGCAGGTCGACGTGGTCATCGACATGCACTCAGCCACGACTGCTGGCTGTGAGTTCTGGCTCCACCCTGTGTCCCCAGACTTCCCCCGATGGCCATCCTGGCCACCAGAACGGTCGGGGGCGGCTCCCCGTACCCACCCAACTTGACATGGAAGTATCCAGAGTTGGCCAAGTTGCTGGCACCACGCAGCCAATGCGAGGTCTGCGAGATCTCGCTGGTGGCAACACCTGCAGCAGAGCTGTTGCGGACACACATCTGGGCACCACGACAGAAGCCTATGCTGACCGGGATGCGTTCCTCTTCTTCCCCCTTTGCACCGAATGTTTCAAAGGTTCTAGGACCTGCAACCAGTGCCGAAGCAGGACCGATCCCAACTGGACCACCTCCTGTTCGGAGGGAAGCTGGTGGCAACACCTGAACCGACTCGGACAGATGAGGAAATTCTGACCATGGCCCACTGGTGGACGGTCGCAGACGACTGCAAGAGGGAATTCTTTGAACCACTAGTGAAACCACTTCCCTTTGGCACCTGGGATCGTTGCAGTCGCTTTCGAGACATCCGCGTACATGACTTCATATACGCACGATTGCATGGCCATGCCCGCTGCCGCGCCGTTCATCGCCCGTGGCCAGCAAAGAAAGATGTCACGCTCACGCTGGGCAAAGGGAAGATCGACGGTCCCATCCTCGACATCGCTCACAATGGACCACGCGTCAGCGTGCAGATCCCGTTTCGGGGCAACGGCAAATTCTGGGCCAATATTTGGTACGCCGAGACGAAGAATAACGAACATAATGGCTTTCGCTTTGCAGTTCCATTGTTGGCCGAGCTGTCTGACACAGTCATTGACCACCTCAGCTCACGCGATGTCGGCTTCCACTTTGGACTCCTCGATGACGACGCCGCCATCGACAAGACGGTGGAAACGCCCGCGCCCCAACATAACGACAATCAGGACATCAAGACCGATGAGACAAAGCTCATCACAACGATCGAGGTCATCGAGGACTTGCCGTCCATTTGTTGCGCCAGATGTTCGACGGCGGAACTGAGGGGCCTTCGCGCGACTGTCAGGAATACACAGGCTGTTGGAATGTTGCAGACTCCATTGCGCGAGGTGGATCAGGCACGCACGGCAACATACAGGGACACACTTTACGATAATAGTCTTATTGAGATACGTTGTCGTTTGGACCCCAAGGCGGATCGGTGCAAGATGATTCAACCCTTTCAGTCCATGGCCCACAGAATTGCCGGATACGAGTAGGAACGACACTGAGGAGTTCGCCCCATCTCGTTGGGTTCCACATCTGTTCGCCACTATTCAGAGCGCTGCTGCATGTCGTTCGGCGGGGACCCCTGCAGTGGACATCCTCAAGAACCATCCAACTTGAGCGCCCCCCTCAGCCTCTGGGAATCGAAAGTGCTCTCCGACCCGAAAGTACCAGAGACCAATTTATCCTCAGGGCTAACACCACTCCGCCACCCGTTGAAGATAACATCCCCGCCGCTGACCCTGGCAGCGTCGCGTCGGCCCTTGCCCCCGCCCAGGAACAACCCATGGAAGCGATGCGTTCCGACTGCGATGATGGCGCGGGCGACGCCGACGGCGAAGATGCCGCGGCCCAGGAGCGTCCGCGACGCGTAGAGACTCACTCCTACGGGACCACCAGGGCGCAGCCTCAGCACACCATGATCGCGACCAGATCATGCACGGGGATCTCCCTGATCCCATGACCGAGAAGGGACTGCAATCTTCGGCTGGCGATCGCGCCACCGACCGCGCCCACCTCGTTCCGAATCTTGCCTTTCGCGAGATCGGCCGAAAGTTGGGCGCTGGCGGCAACGCCCGCGAGCGCATTCAGCAATTGATTGAGAACGGAGTGGCTGACTCCAGACCGCGAAGCAGCACTGCGCCAGCTGCTACCGCGACCTCCCCGATGACGACCCAAACGAAGACGGCCTGCGCCACAGATGCACTGAGTCGTTTCGGCATGGGGGAACAGGTTCGTTACAGGTCCGGGTCCTGGCGGATGTGCGCAGCTGGACCCGCGATCAAATGGGCGAGAACATCGCGCGCGATTTTATGCGCGCGGACGTCCAGATTCGCGTTCAAGGTCAACGCTCCGGCGCTGCCACTGAAAAGGATTACCTACGCAGACAGGCTAACAAAGCCGCGAACCGACACGCCAAGCGGTTGGAGGCCAGCCAATGTCGTGTCGGTGGAAAAGAAGACGCTGACAAAGAGGGCACCGTCCTCAATCACCCGCACCCCGACCTTGCCCATCGGCACCAGGAAGAATGGCGTCTTCCACCGTCAGATGACCGACGACAGAGTACTGTCACATCAGCGCTCAATTACGATAAAGGATATGTATGAGGGCATGCACCTGCTCCACGAGAGTCAACAGCTTGGCTACGCCAGCCGGCGGGCACAGGCTCCCGGAGCGATGCCTCGTGGCGAACGGCAACCGTGGGTTCTTAACGATTATTGGGCCTGGAGTGCCCTAGCAACCTGTCGGGCCTGGAGAGCCCCGTGAATGGGAGCTCTTTTATATTGATCGAATTGTCGTCGCAACTCCGATCCACATCACATCGCGCGCGCGCCGCGTCGGCGGCAACACCTGCACCGAAGGATGATGGCGCCGCCTCTCTGCTCTTTCCCGGGCCCCCCCATCCCTGTCACCTGCGGCGACGGAGTGTCGCCCAGGAGTGCCGAGGCGTTTTTTCTTGTAAAGGGCGTAGGCCCAGGGTTCTCTTTTAGTAGATTTACCCCCAGGTCTGACGGGAAGAGGGCCGGCGGATTTCTTTTGCGATAAATGACGAATGGGAAGAGGGCCGGCGAATTAAAATGTCAGGATGCCCCTTGCGAAACGCTTGTTTTTCCCAGCCATCCTGCGGTGTTGGGTGCTCGTTTTGAAGAGACAGCGCCCCGCGTTCACTCCTTCCTTCCTTCCTCCCCCCTCCCTCCTCCCTCCCCCCACTATCACGGCACACCCCTCACACGCTTCGTGGCCCCATAGGGAGCTCCACCGACGGCCCCAGAGGCTGCGTTGGCATGGCGGCGCCGCACCCATTTCGGCACACCCCTCACACGCTTCGTGGCCCCATAGGGAGCTCCACCGAAAGCCCCAGTGGCTGCGTTGGCATGGCGGCGCCGCACCCATTTCGGCACACCCCTCACACGTTTCGCGGCCCCATATGGAGCTCCACCGAAGGCCCCAGTGGCTGCGTTGGCATGGCGGCGCCGCACCCAATTTGGCACGACCCTCACACGATTCGTGGCCCCATAGGGAGCTCCACCGAAAGCCCCAGTGGCTGCGTTGGCATGGCGGCGCCGCACCCCACACCTCTCACACGATTCGTGGCCCCATAGGGAGCTCCACCGAAGGCCCCAGTGGCTGCGGCATGGCGGCGCCGCACCCATTTCGGCACACCCCTCACACGCTTCGTGGCCCCATAGGGAGCTCCACCGAAGGCCCCAGTGGCTGCGTTGGCATGGCGGCGCCGCACCCATTCGGCACACCCCTCACACGTTTCGTGGCCCCATAGGGAGCTCCACCGAAGGCCCCAGTGGCTGCGTTGGCATGGCGGCGCCGCGCCCATTTCGGCACACCCCTCACACGCTTCGTGGCCCCATAGGGATTTCCACCGAAGGCCCCAGTGCTGCGTTGGCATGGCGGCGCCGCGCCCATGTCGGCACACCCCTCACATGTTTCGTGGCCCCATCGGGAGCTCCACCGAAGGCCCCAGTGGCTGCTTGCGCGGCGCCGCACCCATTTCGGCACACCCTTCACACGCTTCGTGGCCCATAGGGTTCGTGGCCCCATAGGGAGCTCCACCGAAGGCCCCAGTGGCTGCGTTGGCATGGCGGCGCCGCACCCATTTCGGCACACCCCTCACACGCTTCGTGGCCCCATAGGGAGCTCCACCGAAGGCCCCAGTGGCTGCGTTGGCACGGCGGCGCCGCACCCATTTCGGCACACCCCTCACACGTTTCGTGGCCCCATAGGGAGCTCCACCGAAGGCCCCAGTGGCTGCGTTGGCACGGCGGCGCCGCACCCATTTCGGCACACCCCTCACACGCTTCGTGGCCCCATAGGGAACTCCACCGAAGGCCCCAGTGGCTGCGTTGGCATGGCGGCGCCGCACCGATTGCGGCACACCCCTTACACGCTTCGTGGCCCCATGGGGAGCTCCACCGAAGGCCCCACTTGCAGCGTTCGCATGGTGGCCCCGCACCCATTCGGCACACCCCTCACGAGGATCTTGGCCCCTTTCGGGAGTTCCACCGAAGGCCCCAGTTGGTCCGTTCGCATGGCGGCGCCGCACCCATTTCGGCACACCCTTTACACGCTTCGTGGCCCCATAGGGAGCTCCACCGACGGCACCAGTGGCTGCGTTGGCATGGCGGCGCCGCATCCATTTTGGCACACCCCTCACACACGTTTCGTGGCCCCATAGGGAGCTCCACCGAAAGCCCCAGTGGCTGCGTTGGCATGGCGGCGCCGCACCCATTTCGGCACACCCCTCACACGCTTCGTGGCCCCATAGGGAGCTCCACCGAAGGCCCCAGTGGCTGCGTTGGCATGGCGGCGCCGCACCCATTTCGGCACACCCCTCACACGTTTCGTGGCCCCATATGGAGCTCCACCGAAGGCCCCAGTGCTACCGCCCTCATGCGTCCCGTACGCCCAGGACAGCGGTTCGTGGCACGCCTTTCGTGGCCCCATAAGGAGCCCCACCGAAAGCGGTACCCACAAAGCGTTATTCACAATTGCATATGATTGGGTCCTTCGCCAGGATAATTGGTTCAGAATGTGTTGAGGATGTCTCGAGCGAAACGCTTGTTTTGTGTTATAGATTGTCCTCTCCTGGTGACCTGAATTCAGAGGATCTCTCAAGTGACATGCTTGTTTTCACTTGCTCAGGTCTTGAGGACGTCTCGAGCGAGACGCTTGGTTTCACGCCTCCAGGTCGCCCAGGCAGAGGTCTAGCGCCAGGATTTGTTGAGGATGTCTCGAGCGAGACGCTTGGTTTCACGCGTCCTTGTCGCCCAGGCGGATGTCTAGCATGAGGATGTGTCGAGGAAGTCTCGATCGAGACGCTTGTTTGCACGTGTCCAGGTTGCCCAGGCGGATGTCTAGCATGAGGATGTGCTGGGAACGTCTTGAGCGGAACGCGTTTTTCCACGTGTCCAGGTCGCCCAGGCACAGCACAGCCCTCGGCACGGTACATCAATGTCGATACCCTTAGCATTGCAGCTTGGCATGTTGCCTGGCACGTTCCGCGGAGCATCCCGTGGCGAGTCCCCCCGGCACGTTGCGCGGTGCACGTCCATTGGCACGTTCCGTAGCGCGTCCCCTTGGCACGTCCCGCGGTGCGCCCCCATGGCACGTCCCCTGGCACGTCGCCTGGCGCGTCCCTAGGGACGTTCCGCGGCGCGTCCTCCTGGCATGCCCCCTCTGTCGATTAATTCTGGGGCAGCTACCATCTGCTCAGGCAGCTCGAGTTTAAGATCCATAGTTCGGTCAGGACTCGGATGCAAAGAGGACTCGATCTACAACGTTAAATCGAGCACAATCGCGGCATGGCACATCGCAGTTCAGCACGCCCAGCGCAGCACAGCCGTCGGCACTGTACATCAAGATCGATACAATCAACATTGCACCTTGGCACGTTCCTTGGCGCGTTCCGTGGCAAGTCCCACTGGCACGTCGCGCGGCGCGTCCCCTGGCACGTCCCGTGGCACGTCCATTGGCACGTTCCGTAGCGCGTCCCTTTGGCACATCCCGCGGTGCGTGCCCATGGCACGTCCCCTGGCACGTCGCCTGGCGCGTCCCTTGGGACGTTCCGCGGCGCGTCCTCCTGGCATGCCCCCTCTGTCGATTAGTTTTGGGGCAGCTACCATCTGCTCAGGCAGCTCGAGCTTAAGATCCAGATCAGTTCGGTCAGGATTCGGATGCATATGAGGACTCGATCCACAACGTTAAATCGAGCACAATCGCGGCATGGCACATCGCAGTTCAGCACGGCCCAGCACAGCACAGCCTGAGGCACGGTACAGCAAGATCGATGCACTCAGCATTGCAATTTGGCACGGTCCGTGGCGCGTCCCGTGGCGAGTCCCCCTGGCACGTCGCGCGGCGCGTCCCTTGGCACGTCCCGTGGCACGTCCATTGGCACGTTCCGTAGCGCGTCCCTTTGGCACGTCCCGCGGCGCGTGCCCATGGCACGTCCCTTGGCACGTCGCTTGGCGCGTCCCTTGGGACAGTCCGCGGCGCGTCCTCCTAGCATATCCCCTTGTCAGTTAGCTCTGGGGCAGCTACTATGTGCTGAGGTAGCTCGAGCTTTAGATCCACATCAGTTCGGTCAGGACTCGGATGCAAATGAGGACTCGATCCACAACGTTAAATCGAGCACACTCGCGGCATGGCACATCGCAATTCAGCACGGCCCAGCACAGCACAGCACAGCCCTGGGCACGGTACATCAAGGTCGATACACTCAGCATTGCAATTTGGCACGGTCCGTGGCGCGTCCCGTGGCGAGTCCCCTTGGCACGTCGCGCGGCGCGTCCCCTGGCACGTCCCGTGGCACGTCCATTGGCACGTTCCGTAGCGCGTCCTTTTGGCACGTCCCGCGGTGCGTGCCCATGGCACGTCCCCTGGCACGTCGCCTGGCGCGTCCCTAGGGACGTTCCGCGGCGCGTCCTCCTGGCATGTCCCCCTGTCAATTAGCTCTGGGGCAGCTACTATGTGCTGAGGCAGCTCGAGCTTAAGATCCAGATTAGTTCGGTCAGGACTCGGATGCAAAGGAGGGCTCGATCCACAACGCTACAGAGCACAGTCGCGGCATGGCGCACAGCACAGCCCTGGGCACGGTACATCAAGATCGATACACTCAGCATTGCATTTGCCCGTGTCCCAATCCGGTGTCTTCGAAACGCCGCCATGCTTTACATTTCTAGATTCCTTTCCGGGTTCGTGGGTCGATCGTGTCGGGGGCGCACCCTGGGCCCGCTAACGGCGGGTAGACGCTCCTAAGTACCCCGCGTGACGGGGTTGGCCCCGCCCCCTGCCTCCCCTAGCCGACGCGCCCGCGTTTGGAGGGGCGGTGGGTAGAACGGGGCCGCGAGTGGACCTCACACCTCTGTTCCCGATTCCTGTCGTCGCCCCCCGCGGGCCCGAGGCCAACGGGAGCTGGCAGGTTCTGGGCGGGGGCCGCGCGCGAAGTCCGCGTGCAACAGTGCATTGCCTTGGAAAAGGAGTCCCACTCCTCGCCTCTACCTACGGACCCCGTATAGGAACGGCCCCTCGGCCGTCTCCTTACACGCGCACTTGGGGGCCTCTTGGATGCCTCACGGGCGCCCGTCGGGGTTTCCTGGCCGCCTTTCGGGGCCCTCTTAAAGCACTCTTTGGAGCCTTGGGAGCGTTCTTGGAGCCCTCTTGGGCCATCTCGAGGCCTCGGATGGCCATCGGAAGCGGAAATGCTCAAAGAAGGGGGCTCCCATGATTAGCCTCGCCCCTCGGGAGCCCCCCAAGTCGCCTTTTAGAACAATCTTGGGACGCTCTTGGAGCGCTCTTGGGCGCTCTTGGGGCCGCCCCGGGACTCCCTTGATCCCCGCTTAGGGAACTTTCGGGCCATCTTGGAGCTATCTTAAGGCCCCGAATGGCCATCGGAAGCTAGGGGGCGAGAAAGCAAAATTATCTTGGCTAGGGACCCAACCATATGCAAACGTGAGTACCGCAGGGCAGGTGAGACGAAGCAAGAGGAATTCTCTATGGGGCCACCATCCTCGTGAGAGGTGTACCGAAATGGCCCGAGGCCGCCATGCGAACGTTGCCACTGGCGCTTTCGGTGGAGCTCCCTTATGGGGCCACGATCCTCTTCAATAGTTTGCCGAAATGGACCGAGGCCGCCATGCGAACGCTGCCACTGGGGCCTTCGGTGGAGCTCCCTATGGGGCCACGATCCTCGTGAGGGGTGTGCCAAAGTGGGGCGCGGGGCCGCCATGCGAACGCTGCCACTGGAGCTTTCGGTGGAGTTCCCTATGGGGCCACGGTCCTCGTGAGGGGTGCGCCAAAATGGGGCGGGGCCGCCATGCGAACGCTGCCACTGGCGCCTTCGGTGGAGTTCCCTATGGGGCCACGATCCTCGTGAGTGGTGTGCCGAAATGGCACGGGGCCGCCATGCGAACGCTGCCACTGGGGCCTTCGGTGGAGCTTCCTATGGGGCCGCGAACCCTGTGAGGGGTGTGCCGCAATGGGGCAGGGCCGCCATGCGAACGCTGCCATTGGGGCCTTCGCTGGAGCTCCTGTGGGGCCACGATCCTCGTGACGGGTGTGCCGAAATGGCCCGAGGCCGCCATGCGAACCCTGCCACTGGGGCCTTCGGTGGAGCTCCCTATGGGGCCACGGTCCTCGTGAGGGGTGTGCCGAAATATGGCGGGGCCACCATGCCAACGCTGCCACTGGGGCCTTCGGTGGAGCTCCATATGGGTCCACGATCCTCGTGAGGGGTGCGCCAAAATTGGGCGGAGCCACCATGGGAACGCTGCCACTGGAGCCTTCGGTGGAGCCCCCTATGGGGCCACGATCCTCGTGAGGGGTGCGCCAGAATGGGGCGGGGCCACCATGCGAACGCTGCCACTGGGGCCTTCGCTGGAGCCCCCTATGGGGCCATGATCCTAGTGAGCGGTGCGCCGAAATGGAGCGGGGCCACCATGCGAACGCTGCCATTCGGGCCTTCGGTGGAGTTCCCTATGGGGCCACGATCCTCGTGAGGGGTGCGCCAAAGTGGAGCGCGGGGCCGCCATGCGAACGCTGCCTCTGGTGCCTTCGGTGGAGTTCCCTATGGGGCCACGGTCCTCGTGAGGGGTGCGCCAAATAGGGCGGGGCCACCATGCGAACGCTGCCACTGGGGCCTTCGGTGGAGCCCCATATGGGGCCACGATCGTCGTGAGGGGTGCGCCAAAATGGGGCGGAGCCACCATGGGAACGCTGCCACTGGAGCCTTCGGTGGAGCCCCCTATGGGGCCACGATCCTCGTGACGGGTGTGCCGAAATGGCCCGAGGCCGCCATGCGAACCCTGCCACTGGGGCCTTCGGTGGAGCTCCCTATGGGGCCACGATCCTCGTGAGGGGTGTGCCGAAATGGCCCGGGGCCACCATGCGAACGCTGCCACTGGGGCCTTCGGTGGAGCTCCCTATGGGGCCACGGTCCTCGTGAGGGGTGTGCCGACATGGGGCGGGGCCACCATGCCAACGCTGCCACTGGGGCCTTCGGTGGAGCTCCCTATGGGGCCACGAAACGCTGTATTCGGTTGGTGAAACGCAGGGGGGAGGGGGGAGGAGGAGAGCAGAGGAGGAGGAGGAACGCGGGGCGACGTCTCTTCAAAACGAGGACCCAACACCGCAGGATGGTTGGGAAAAACATTGACGTTCCTTGGTGGTTGAAGGGGTTTGGCCTTTTGGGTGCATCCTTGGGGAGCTCTTCTGGCATCTTAGAGCCGTTTTGGAACAGTCTTGGGGCGTCTTGGAGCATCTTGGGAACCATCTCGGCGCACCTTGCGCTATCTTGAGCCATGTTGGAGCTCATTGTGGGTTTTCTGACGCCCTTTTGGGGCCATCCCGGGCCATCTTGGACGCCCTGACCGCCCGCGGGCCGCCCCGTCCAGGTCCAGGGGGGGTAAGGGGGAGGGGGAAACCCTTCCCCGAATTGGAAGAAGGGAGGCGGAAGAGAAAACGCTTTAGACCAGCACCGCCCAGAGGGCTGGTGGGATTACATCGCACCCTCTCGGGACCCGTGGAGCCCAGATCTGTTGCCTGTAACCTCGGCAACAAAGTGCCGCGGAACAGATCCAACTGGCGTTGCGCCAGGTTCGCAAAGTGTTGTCTACAGTAATGTTGCAAGGGGGATTCGCGCGCGCGAGACCTCGAGGTCTCGCCTCCCCACACACACACACACACACACACACACACTGCATGTGTACCGAGCGATCGAGACAGAATTGTCGATTACGTTGTGTATTCGGTGTGGGCTTATATTTCACGCCATGTTCGTGCCTTTGGTTCCCCATATCGTAGGATGTACATTCAGCATCGCGGACAACTGCCCTCATGAAGTTCACCGTGGCCGAAGGGTAATCATGTTGCAAAGCCGTGGCCCGTAAACCGCCCCCAGGGCAGGGGCGAGTGGTGGTCCAGACTGCAGCACATAGAACTATGAATCATGTGTCCCCCAGCTCGGCCGAGCCCAGCTCGAGGGAGCAATGAGAGACCCACTGAAAAGAATGTTGGGTGCGTTTCGACTTCTTGGATGTTTGCCAATTTGCAGGAGGAGGAGGAGGTCAAGGGCGAGAAGGAGCAGGAAGCGGACCAAGATGAGGATGAGAAAAATGCGAAGGAGGAGGAGAAGGAGGAATGATGATGATGATGATGATGATGATGATGATGATGATGATGATGATGATGATGATGATGATGATGACGATGATGATGATGATGATGATGATGATGATGATGATGATGATGATGATGATGATGATGATGATGATGATGATGATGATGATGATGATGATGATGATGATGATGATGATGATAATGAGGAGGAGGAGGAGGAGGAGGAGGCTGAGGCTGAGGCTAAAACTGAGGCTAAAACTGAGGCTGAGGCTGAGGCTGAGGCTGAGGCTGAGGCTGATGCGGAGGAGGAGGAGGAGGAGGAATGAGGTGGGTGGAGGAGGAGGAGGAGGAGGAGGAGGAGGAGGAGAAGGAGGAGGAGGGAGAGGAGGAGGAGGAGTAGGAGGAGTAGGAGAAGGAGGAGGAGGAAGAGGAAGAGGAAGAGGAAGAAGAAGAGCAAGAGGAAGAAGAGGAATAATAGTAAGAAGAAGAAGAAGAAGAAGAAGAGGAATAATAAGAGAAAGAGGAATAAAAAGAATAACAATAAGAGGAATAATAAGAAGAGGAAGAAGACGAGGGAGAAGAAGAGGAGGAGGAGGAGGAGGAGGAGGTGATAGAGGGGAAGGAGGGGCCCCGAGGACGCTGGCGGCACGTGGGACACAGCCGCCAGCCGCAGCGCACGGCGGAGGACGCGCAAGGCGTGCGATCCTGGCGCCGCGAGCCCGGCTACACCGTCGGCCCCAGCGGCGCCCGCATCGCTGGGCCTGCCGGAGCGCGGCGCGGCCGCCGCCAGTGTCGCGCTGGGCGGCGGCGCCGGAGCGGCGGCAGCGGGCCTGCCAGGCCGAGGCCCCGCCGGCGTGGCGGCCGCCGAGGCCGCCGACGCCCCGGGCGTCGGCGCAGCGGCGGCCGATGCTGCCGGGCGGCGGCTGGCGGCCGCCGGTGCCTGTGCGGCAGGGCCGACCGCCGCCGCCGTGGCGCCCGCGGCCTCGAGCGTGGCGGTGGCCAGGGAGGCCGCCGGGAAAGCATCAAGCAGTGGCGAATGTCACCGAGCGAAGTGCCTACTGACAACGTCCGAAATCCCCCGCGGCGGATCCGGGCCGTTTGCCAGTGATTATTTTACGAGTTGTGTGGTTTGCACGACATGTTCTTGGAGCGTGTCTGGCTGACACCGTACTGTTTTAGTACATCGGCTTTACGTTCTTAGCACATTGTTCCCAACCATCCTGTGGGGTCCTCGTTTTGAAGAGACAGCGCCCCGCGTTCCTTCCTCCTCCCGCTTCTCCTTCCCCCTCCTCCCTCCTCCCCCTCATTGCCTCTGCTCTCGGCACACCCCTCACACGTTCCGTAGCCTCATAGGGGGCTCCACCGAAGGTCCCGGTGGGGGTGCCCGCATGCGTCCCCCACGCCCAGCACAGCGTTTCGTGGCTCCGCAGGGAGTTCCACCGAAGGCCCCAGTGGGGGTGCCCGCATGCGCCCCCCACGCCCAGGACAGCGTTTCGTGGCTCCGCAGGGAGTTCCACCGAAGGCCCCAGTGGGGGTGCCCGCATGCGCCCCCCACGCCCAGGACAACGCTGCGTGGCCCCGTAGGGAGCTCCACCGAAGGCCCCAGTGGGGGTGCCCGCATGCGTCCCCCACGCCCAGGACAGCGCTGCGTGGCCCCATAGGAGGGGGCTCCACCGAAGGCCCCAGTGGGGGTGCCCGCATGCGTCCCCCACGCCCAGGACAGCGCAGCGTGGCCCCATAGGGAGCTCCACCGAAGGCCCCAGTGGGGGTGCCCGCGTGCGTCCCCCACGCCCAGGACAGCGTTTCGTGGCCCCATAGGAAGGCCCGGTGGGAGGGGGGGGCGCATGCGTCTCCCCCACCCAGGACAGCGTTTCGTAGCCCCATAGGGAGCCCCCACGAAGTTCCAGTGGCACAGTTCGCATGCGTCTCCCCCGCGCAGGACAGCGTTTCTTGGCCCATAGAGAGTACCACCGAATGCGATACTCACAACGACGGTATTCACAACTGCATGTGGTTGGGTCCTTCGCCAGGCTAATTTGTGTTCTTCGAAGATTCGAATGTTATCAGCACACTTTGTGGTCGGCCTGTAGGAATGCCAGGACGGTCGGTCCCTGCTCAAATACAAGGGGCAACGCTGGGGGTGACGTGGCACGCATCGACCCCCAATCGCGCATTGATCACCGGCAGGGGCCCGAGAGCCCCACACCGCCTAGGAACGCGCGGTTTCGCTATCGTGGGCCTGATCTATCGGCGATGTCTCGTCGATTCCTGGTCGATGTTTCCCCACTGTGCCAGTTTCCCCCTATCGTTGCCCCTCAGGTGGCTGGGGAGGCCACAGGGGATATCCTGGAGGACTTGGGGCTGATGCAGCCGGACGAGTTGGTCCATTGGTTTCGCGCGAACGGAGCGGAGGATTGGCTCAGGGTCCGGGTCAAAGGCGCAGGGAGTTTGGCCGACATGTCCAAAGAGGTGCTCCTGGGCCACGCGACGCAGCTGCTAGGCCTCGCTGGCGACACGGAGCGGCGCAGCACCGCCGCCGAGCCTCTGGCGGATCCGCCGGAGCACGCGATCTGCTTCGGGGACTTCGATGGCCGTGCGGATGACACTGACACCCCCGCCTACGGTGGTGGCGTAGCCGAGGCCGCTGCAACCCAGCAGGAGGCCTACAGCTGCGCCCCGCAGCGGGAATGCGCGCGACGCGAGTGGGACCCCGCTGGACTTGGCCCAGAGCCGCCAGAAGGCGCAGTGGCGCAGGCGCCACCTGCGTGGGCAGGCGGCGGCGGCGCCGTGGCAGCGGCCGGGCAGCAGATGGGCTTCGTCTCGATGATGCCCGCCGTGCAGCTGCCCGGCGCGCAGAGCGGCATGTTCGCGTCGGGGCAGCGGCACTACGTGCCGATGGTGTGGATGCCCGCCCAGTACGCCGTCCCGCCGGGCGGCGCGGCAGCGGCGATGGGCGGCGGGGCGGCGCTGCAGGGGCTCCAGATGGTGCACGCTGCCAGCGCCGCGGCCGCGGCGGCGGGCGGCGGGGTGGCGCTGCAGGTCGGCATCTTCTAACCGATCCCCAGGGTATCTCAGCCCCACCAGCCCCCCCGCCCCCAATGTGGGGTTACCCAGGTCCCGCGAAACCCTGTCCACCTGGACGGGTAAGTCGGCCCGTGGTGCCAAGGCCACGCTTTAAGGAAGCGCAAGCATGGATGAAGGCGCGTGGATTCGCGACGGGCCACGCCTCCGGGCAGAATCTGCGCGCGACTGCCAGAGGGGACGGTAGGCGGCGCGCGGAGGGGGGGACGGTTGGCGGCGCGCGGAAGGGGGGAGTGGGCGGGGGGGCAGACCCTCTCAGACGGCGGCGGGGCTTCTCGGAAGCCCTCTAGCCCTCAGAAGCCTTGTGCGGCCTCCGAGAATGCCCAGAGTGCTTCTCAGAAGGCTGGATGCCTCCTGGGCCTTCCGAGAAGGCCTGCCCGCCTTTGCACTCCTCAGGATGCAATTCTTGGGAGGTGAAGTTCCGCATCGGCGCTGGTATATCCGCTGTCGCAAAATGGCCTTCTAGCAGAATCCTGCTTCATTACGGCCCATTATTCCGCCTAATCCTGTTTAACTCATCGGGGTTAATCCCGGGCTAAATTTGGGTAAATCCGGTCTCATGGCCGCACAATCGTGTAGTCCCGCGTCATTCCCACGAAGATTTCCCAGGAGTTCCTTCACACCCTTGGGCGCGCCGCCAATCTGTCGGGTGTTGCTAAAAGTGTCCCTGGGCCAAGGTGTTCCCAGGATTTACAAGGAAGCCCCCACGGTCCCCAGAGCACCCCTCACGAGGCCCAGAGGGCCCCAGGGGCTCCAACATTGAGCGACAAGCTGTGGGCACCTTGGGCCAGAGGCAACTTTACGGTAGGTAATTTCATGCGGCGTTGGCGCACCAGCGATGCCAGCGAAGTCGTTCAAGGTTGAATTCTGCGACGCGGAAGCACCGAGGGACGCGGTGACGCCATTGGACCCGACGGAAGCCAATTTCGAACTATCGAGGCCGCGATAGATTAAAGGTTGGACGATCGACGCGGCGTCAAGAACCTTTGGACGCGCCGACGCCGCGAGATCCTGCCGTAGGAACCCCCGAAGATCGGGATCGATTGAGCGGTGCCCGGCAGGGGCTCCAAATGGTGCACGCAGCCGGGCTGCCGCCGGGCGCGGCCGTCTTCGCCGCCGCCGGCGTGGCGCACGGAACCGCCGCCGGGGCGCCAGTCGCAGGCGCGCCCGTGGTCGACGCTGGCGGCGCGGGCACCCCATGAGCGATGCGGTCGGCCAGCCTTCCCCCTTTCCTGCTCTTCTTTCGGGAGGGAGGAGGAGGAGGAGGAGGATAATTCCTTCTCCTTCCCTCTCCACCCTCCACGTCCTCCTCTTCGTCGTCCTCCTCCCACATGGTCGACCTCCTCCCACGAGAGGCTTGCTCCCCTCCCCGGTGAAAGGGCTCGCTTCCAGGTGAAAGGGCTCGCTCCCCAGTGGAAATTTTAGAAATTGCGAAGGGGTCGTTCCCCGGCAGGAGGTTTTCGAGGGAGAGTTGCACGGATCAGCACTCCCACGACATTCCAAGAGCCATGAAAATTCCATGGGCAGGGAGGACATTTCCTCCCGTGTATACGTGCGAGAAAATACTGCCGGGGAACGAGCACTTCAAAAAATATGATAGAATCTATTCGGATTCCGTTGTACTCGGAATTCTCTTCCCGTTCAAATGTTGTTTGGTTCCTAACTGGTCATCCATAGCATTCCTTCCAATTGGCGTTCTCGACGTGTCAGATTGGAATCCCATTGTGATCCGATGGGAATCCAATAATAAAGTCCATCGGGCATCCGATTAAAATCCGAATCGAATTCGATAGAGTTTTTCTCCCATTGGCACCGTTTTGGGTTCCCGTTGGAATCCTGTTGGGATCCTACTGCACCTTTCGGAGTCGCCTCCCTGTTGAAATGAGAAGTGTGTCCCCTTGACTATAATATGGCCCTCCCTGGCTTTGCCTTGAGGATACAAACTCTTGTGACATGCGCCGAAGCGCCCACAGTTGGTCCGACCCTGTGAGAATCTTTTTCGGACTTCAATTGGCGCGCAGGAATTGTTTCCAAGTCTCTTGTGTCCTCTTCTGGTTTTCCTATTGAGCATCGTTCCTAATGTGATAACGTCTTCTCTTTTTTGTATGCCCACGATGTTCCTACTGTATTACTATTGCATTCCTAATGAACTCCAAGTGTATCGGGATCCTATTGTTTCGCATGCAAGCCCGACACGAAACCAAACCCACTCATTCGAAGCAGACGCGTAAGCGGCGGCTCCAGTATTAACAGGTATTGTCGTAGTTGCAGCGGTAGCATGTGTAATTTAGGGGCAGTTGTGGTCGTAGTTGCTTTTGGGGTAGTAATGAGAATCGTAGTAGTAGTAGTAGTAGTAGTAGTAGTAGTAGTAGTAGTAGTAGTAGTAGTAGTAGTAGTAGTAGTAGTAGTAGTAGTAGTAGTAGTAGTAGTAGTAGTAGTAGTAGTAGTAGTAGTAGTAGTAGTAGTAGTAGTAGTAGTAGTAGTAGTAGTAGTAGTGTAGTAGTAGTAGTAGTGGTAGTAGTAGTAGTAGTAGTAGTAGTAGTAGTAGTCGTAGTAGTAGTAGTAGTAGTAGTAGTAGTAGTAGTAGTAGTAGTAGTAGTAGTAGTAGTAGTAGTAGTAGTAGTAGTAGTAGTAGTAGTAGTAGTAGTAGTAGTAGTAGTAGTCGTCGTAGTAGTCGTCGTAGTAGTCGTAGTAGTAGTAGTATCAGTATTGGGTACTAGTAGTCGTAAAAGGAGTAGCAGTAGTAGTAGTAGTAGTAAAAATAGTAGGTCATAGTAGCTGTAGTAGTAGTAGTAGTCGCCGTCGTCGTCAAAGTAGTAGTAGTAGTAGTAGTAGTAGTAGTAGTAGTAGTAGTGGTAGTGGTAGTGGTAGTGGTAGTGGTAGTGGTAGTGGTAGTGGTGGTGGTGGTGGTAGTAGTAGTAGTCGCAGTAGCAGTAGCAGTAGCAGTAGTAGTAGCAGCAGTAGTAGTAGTAGTAGCAGCAGTAGTCGTAGTAGTGGTAGTAGTAGTACTACAGGCTCGGTAACATTTCTCTTGACGCCACAACAGGCCCCAACAACAACAACCGAAAGACGAATGAGACCTTCTGCGCCCAACCCTGTCCGCATCAGCGGGTGCGCGATCCAAAGGCCACCCCCATAAAATTCTAAAAGGCTTCCGCCCGCGGGGGGGGGCCAGGGGGTGATCCACTCCTTTGATTAGAATTGATTTACGGAGAGTGGATGGAGCCTGGTTTGGGCGATTCTGCGTTTTCAAAATCTGCCTGGTTTGGGGACTCGCTTGGCCTGGTTTGGCCTGGTTGGGCGGCGCGCCCCGCCTGAGACATGCTCAAAATTTGCCGGGTTTGGCCCCTGGTTTGGCCTGGTTTGGGCCCGTTTCGCTTGAGACGTCCTCACAATTTGCCTGGTTTGGCCTATCATCCCCAGATGATGCCAACTATTTGGTAGTCGAGCAATTCCTGGGACAACGACGGCCGCAGCTGGAGCAGGATTAGGGCTTCTTCCGTCTGCCGCTGGGAGTCGTTGCGGATTCGTCGGCCCCGCCGGTAATCGCACCACCGATTCCGATAAGAATTGACGTAGATGTGGTGTTCTATGAATATATATATATATATATATATATATAAATAAATATATGTATATATATATACATATATATATACATATATATATATATTGTAATTGCTGCATACGCCTTGTCCAACTGTGCGCAATCCGCTGACCAGCCAATAGATCTCCCCAAGATGTGTTCTTGGGCGTTTTCGTGAAAATATTCTTGCTGTGCTGGTTCATCGAAGCCTTCATTGCGCAGCCACGGTCCTACGTCTGCAGGGGTGGCAATGCCGAACGACCGAAGAGCCCCCGTAGGCCACGAAAACCAGCCCGGAGTTCTGCCGCAGATGGCGGCTCGACATTCTCCAATGGCGCATTCGATAACCAATGAAGTAAAACTGGGTCATCTTCGTTTCTGCTCGCAGCCCACACTATAGGAACGTTGTGCGCCGACCATCTGTTCTCTTGAACTGCATCCATGATCTCATCAACTGACGCTTGCCTGGGAATACGCCCAACCAACCGAAGGATAGACAACGCAGCCCACCCAATTTCCCCAGAGGGGTTGTAGAGAATGGAATGCTTCTGGTACTGGAGGTGCAGGCGCATGTGCAGGTGGGGTGAGGTCGTGTTGGTGCCCCGGGTGATAGGAGGTTGGTGTCGACGGTCGGGGGCCAATGCCTAAGACATCCAGGGCTCTGTTGATTTGGGATCCCGTTGGGCCCGGAGGAGCCCCGTATGATGTTGGCTGGACGGGCCCCGCGCGGGGCGGATCGCGGATATGGGAGGTTGTCGGATCGCCAGGTCGGGGGAGTCCAGGTGGAGGGATAAGCGGCGGGGGGTCAGCGCATCCGCCGCCGTCGTCGAAGAGATCTTCGGAAAGGCGTGGGGACGGGAGTGGGGAGGGCGGGCGGGGGCTGGGCGGAAATCTCGGGGAAAGGTGGGGTGGCGTATTCGCTCCGATCGTCGATCTCATGACCAGGTGTTAGTGAGGGCCTCTCGGGACCAAGAGTTGGTGGTGGTCCTAGAAGCTCCCCCCCATTGATGTCGTAGCGTAGTGCTGAAGTGCTGATGTCGTAGCGGAATTGTCCAAATGAATCTCGAGTTCCATAGTTATCGGTGCACCGGTCGTCGATGCACTTACCCATCGGGAGATCAGTCGGAATCGGAGCCAAGACGCATGTAGATAGGTGCAATGGTCGGAACCGGGATCGGAGCGGGAGTCAGAAAATAGGACGATACCACGATCGGCACGGGCAATTTTGGTCATAACCGCTATCTGAGCTATGGCGGGTCCGATTGGGACCCCCGTCATTCGTCGAAGGGGGGTCCGGCGTTGTGCGATGCGATAAACCAAGTTGGACGTCGGTCGGGATCCACGCTATATGGGGAGAGTGATCGTCCATGCCACCATAAAATTGTGCATTTTGGAGTGCCGGAGTTGGGAAGCATAGCTGCACTGCGCCACCATATTTCGTTGTATTTGGGCCCCAGGCCCGGAACTGGAATCCAGAACCCTTGCAAGTCCGACACCGCAGCGAGGTCGGAGAAAACGTGATTTCAGCATCAGGGGTTGGTCTTCGACGACGGTCGGGCTTTGGGGTCGGAAATCGATCGGGTATTGGATAGGGAGTGGGAGTCGGAACAATGATTATGATATCTATGCCATTTTATATTTATGGGTTACTTTGCTATCTTGCGGTTGTTCTTCCGTGTAAGCCTTTGGGGTTCCACCCGAGGTTGTAATATTTTGGGAATTGCCGGGGTCGGGGCAGGAGTCGGGAAAACCAGACCAAGACTGAGGAAATCGACAATCGGATTGGGAAAGAAAGCGACATAAATATCGTAGCACCCCAAAATTGCGGATAAGAGTGAGGGGGCGGGCGCGGGCGACGCGGGCGTCGTCAAGCCAATAGACCTCGTGGCCCCCACCTTCCTTGTCCATGGTGTTCTCCTCCTCCTCCTCCTCCTCTTCGTCCTCCGCCTCATCCTCCTCCTCCTTTTCTTCCGCCTCTTCCTCCTCGTCCTCGTCCTCATTGTCATTGTCGTCTTCCTCCTCCACCTCGTCTTCATATTCCTCCTCCTTCTCTTTGTCTTCGTCTTCACCCCCTCGTCCTCCCATTATCGTCATGTTCCTCGTCGTCCTCCTATCCTCCTCTTCCCTCCCGATCCTCCCCCCTCCTCTTTTTCGTCGTCGTTGTCGACGTTGTCATCGTCGTCGTCGTCGTCGTCCTCTTCCTCCTCCTCTTCCTCCTCCTCATCCTTGTCCTCCTCGAAAACAGCTCCCAGCAGGCGCCGAAAATTTTGTTTGTACACTGAACGTGATTTGGGACGCAGGTGGGCCGCGGGTTCTCCACCGGGAGAGAATGCAAAAAATGTCCGCTGCAGGCGCTAAAAGATTTGGTGTGTAGCCTGAACGTGGTCGCGTGTGGACCGCCGTTAGAACGAATGTAAAATGCCCGCCGCAGGCCCCAACAAATATGGTTTGTATCCTGAATGTGCTTTGGGTTGCAGGTTGGTCGCGAAAAGTAGGTAGCGGGCTCTACCCCTGGAAACAATGCAAAAAAAATCCGACACAGGCGCTAAAAATGTTGGTTTCTGCCTTGAGCGTGGTTTGGGTCGAACATGGGGCGCGAGTGGGTCCCAGGGTAGGTCGCGGGTGGGTCCCGGGGTGGATCGCGGGGTATGTTGCGGATGGGTCGCGGGGTGGGTTGCAGGTGGGTGGCGAGGTTGCGGGTGGGATAGTATTCAACGCTATAAAAGCAATAACCCGAATCCGCACCGCGGCATCCCACATTAGCGCATTTGGAGACAATGAATGACCGTTCAGCAGTTTCCTTCTGATTATATTGTATCATCTTCTTTCTTATTTCGTCAGGCCGGGATGTCGCATCCATTTTGTTGTCAGTTTTTTTCGGTATATGTTATTGCCCGTTGTGCGAAATCATTGGCGTTGCATTGGCCGCCGATCTCGTCGGAAACCGGAATCGGAACCATACTGTGGTAGGCAATAACCGTAGATGCTGTTAGCGGCGGTTTTGTACTTGAGAAAAAAAACTGTACAGGATTACATTGTATCGTCGTGTGGACACTGCGTGCTCATATTGCGGAAGGCGCTGCGGTTTCTTGATAGAGATCATTTATTATTTCCTCGGGGCAATCGGTCGATATATTTGCAATGCCAATGCCCAAAGTAGCATTTCTTCTCCTGCTGTGTAATTTTTTTGTGATCAGACAATTTCTTAACCACATTTTAATCGCGTTTGATGCCAGATGATGACATATATGCGTGGGAAACCGGACGATTCCCTCCTAGTTATAATCATGCCGCTTCTTCGTTCTGGGAAAGCGAAAAGAGATAATTGGTGTGAGAGAAAATGTAAAAAGAAAAATAAATATGATTTCGGGCTAATACATTGGCGCGGCAATACCACGACGCCCTTCGAACTACAGTATGGCCTTACAATTTCGGATTGGATGATAGAAGTGGCACGGACGCAGCCATTCACCTTATCCAATTTCCAGACGTGGACCCGGATAAGGTAGTGCTCAGCATTGACGGCGTTGGGGCGTTCGATCATGTCTGCCGCACTCGCATGTTCGAACAATTGATGGCCCATGAACGCCTACACGAGCTCGTGCCATTTGTCAGACAATGGTATGGCGTGCCATCGCAATTCAAATGGACAAACAACAACAATATCACACACACCATTCTCCAAGGCGATGGCGGTGAATAAGGCGATGCTTTAATGCCTGCACTCTTCTGCCTCGCACTCGACCCCGCCTGACGGCAAGTTCAAGCACGATTACCAGGCGGAGGTGAAATTATTGCATAGTTGGACGATATTTATATAATTTGCGACCCTGCAGACGCGGTCAACATATTCGATGACATTCAGGACACCGTGCACAAGGTTTTTCATATCGATGTAAATATTGGAAAGTTGGTTGCGTTGAACAAAAACGCTAACCCTTGCCCTCCGGGACTGGCGGACCGGGGAGAGAACACGTGGATACACGATCGTCGGGCAAATGAACAAAGGATGCGTATCTTGGGTGCTCCCTTTGCCACAGCTGCGTATGTGGAGTCATTCGGCCTGGCATTAGTGGAGGAGAAGGAGAAGCTATTGAAATTCTTACCTAAGCTCCCTTCTCTCCAATCTGCTTGGCTGTTGTTGTACTTCTGTGCAGTACCACGACTGAACCATTTACTACGAACCACGCCTCATTACGCGTCACGAATAGCCGCAGAAGCCCACGACAAGAATATATTGATGTGTTCTGGCAATTGTTCGGTACTGTGGGGCCTGATGATT
Organism: Prorocentrum cordatum; assembly: GCA_963575745.1. Taxonomy (NCBI): domain Eukaryota; class Dinophyceae; order Prorocentrales; family Prorocentraceae; genus Prorocentrum; species Prorocentrum cordatum. The sequence continues at coordinate 184,503 of CAUYUJ010019248.1, read as the reverse complement.
GGGACCCTGACCTCCACGACGTACAATATGATACGTGGATCGCACAAGCGAAATTACCGTTGCGTTTTGGAGGCCTCGGCCTCCGGGATTCGATATTGATGGTCCCTGCCGCATACTGGGCCAGCTAGGCGGATTCCTTACGCAGTCTGGTTCAAGGACTTCCGACTATCGGGAGGGATATGCTGTTTCATTTCTGTACCTGGACAACGTTGGTCCTTTGGTGCCAGGAGCCCAACCTGATTGCCTACACGCGGCAGAAGAAGCAGGCCGATCTTGTGACAACGACGGCTGGACAGAACGATCATTGTGGACAGCCCTTGCGATCGATAACTCACCACCGGCCCCACCACCACTTTCTTTGTCCCTTGGGGAATGGACGCGCGGCTGGCAATTTCACGCATCTTCTGGCCCACTTAAACAAGCATATCGTACACTACTCCGCGCACTTGGGGGTGGGATTCATGCACGGGCGAACGCGGCCACAGCAGGTAAAACACGATTGCGGTCGTGTATGGGCCCCTATGCGGCAATATAGTTAACTGTGTGTCCAACTACCGATGCACTAACAATGGACAACCAATCATGGTACTGTGCGGTGCGACGACGGTTGGGCATTGGGGTGCTATTCGAAGGTGCGGACCCACACGGACACTCGCGCCTAACGGACAACAGGAATGGTTGTTTGAATGCCCGGCATACGTGGATTGTTACGGCATGGCGGCAAGTTTTTACCGAGGGAGGCGGACTCATCCCAGACAGAAACGTGGAAGAACACTTGCAACGACCCATGTTCCAGTACCGCCTGGGGATACACGACGCTCAGATTTAATTGTACCTTGCCTCAACGTGGCGCGGGGCCTGCCATTGTTTTGCGATGTGACGATTATCTCGCCTATCCAGAGAACCGGAGCACCTCGGCCGGGCACAAGCAATCAAGGGGGACGGTTTTTGGAGGCGGCCGAAAACGACAATAACCAGACGTACCATGAAGTGGTATCTTCGGGATTGGGTGCTTTACAATGCTTGGGTGCAGAAGTGTACGGACGATGGGGTGAACAATGCATCGAATTAGTTCCTGCCTTTGCTCGGGAACGATGCCGCTTCCTCCCAGCACGGATCCGTCGCGGAACGGAAATAGGGTTACTACACCGTTGGTAGGGACTTCTCGGTGTGGCGTTACAACAATCTGTAGCTCGTCTCGTCCTACACGACCCCGGAGACCTCCCAACTACGGCCCTTGAACCACCTCCCGGGCTCGCAGATTTGGAGGTCCTGTGAGCCGGCCCCGCTCCTCCTCCTCCTCCTCCTCCTCCTCCTCCTCCTCCTCCTCCTCCTCCTCCTCCTCCTCCTCCTCCTCCTCCTCCTCCTCCTCTGACGCTGCTTAGCGCGCGTGTGGCGTCACCTCTGTTTCACCGCGCCTTGGTTTTCAAGCGTGTCTTGCACCTGAAGTTCGTGCCCGATGCTGTTGCCTTGGAGAGAAAAAAAATCGGGCTTGTAAACTCGGTAAGCGACATCCGCACCGACAAAAACGCAATAATGCCGACACTTGCGTAGTAAGCTTAGATAGCGACGACGTGGACGGGCGTACATAATGATGCCACCGCATTGCCTGGGAATTTAGATGTTTCAAAAAAAAACTGGCACGGCAAATCCCACCAGCCCTTTAGGGCGTCGGTGGTTTAACGAATTTCCTCTTCCACCCCTCCTTCTTCACTTTCGAACAAGGTTTTACCACTACCTCCACCCCCATCTACTGACCTGGACAGGAAGAGCAGGGAACGGTCAGAGCATTCAAAACGGCCTCGGCAAAGAGGCCACCATTTGGCATCATTTTGGCCTTCTCAACGGGCAGCGCTAATTAAGCTCTTCTTTGATTGATCTACCACGATAGCCGCAGGAGACCCCCAGGATGCCCCAAAAGGCCGCAGGATGGCCCCAAGATGGCCGGAAGAGGCCCCCCAAGAGGCCCCCAGGAGGCACCCAGGAGATCCCCAAGAGGCCCCAAAATGGCCCCAAGAGGCTCCCAGGAAACCCCAAAGAGGATCCCGAACGGCCCACAGAGGCCCCCCAGGCACCCAAGACGCCGAAAAGCTCCTCAGGACAACCCTCTACTCGCCTGGGCGTCGTTTGTAGACGGACTGGTGGGGATACGCGAAGCGTATAGAATTTGATTGGAGAATCAAATTCCGATCGCACCGTTAAAATCACCTTATATCATAAAACCAACATATGTGATAAAACCATGTGTCAAACCGTTAATTATATATTAAATGGTTCTTCCTTCGTGTTGATGAATACCGAAAACGGCAACACTACTGCATTGTTACGCATTAACTATTATTGGATACATGGTCTTGGGAAAACGGCGCGTTTGGATAATATGATTTTCTTCAAATTTGCGTGAATGCCAATACCGGCCACTGCGAGATGCACGTTTCGCAATTTGGAAAGGGGGAAAACCTGGGAAAATATCACGCGAATCGAAATAATGCACTGCAATTGCATGCGCTCAGGAGACGGGAGCCGCTGTTTCAGACACGTCCGAGGAGGAAAAAAACACCTCGTCATCCTATCTGGCACGAACCAAAAAATCTCCGGGCGATTCCATTCAAGAGCGGGGTTCATCATCGCCCCGCCGGCGAAGCAAAGTACGATCAGTTTCAACCTCATCACGGACAGGGTCGTTTTATTACGCCTTCGTATCCCTGAACCTTTTTACTGCTTTTGCTCCACAGTGTGGACACGACCCAGACGACAGGCGCGCTTTCCTTGATGAATTGATCGACGCATGGCCAAAACGAAACAACCGTGCTCAGCGACTTCAACGCAAAGCTCTTCCAACAGCAACCGGGAACACACGACATTGCGGGGCGATATTTCGAAAACGAATGACCGAACAGAGATTTTTTTTGGTAGCGGTGCGCCGAGCCACACACTCAATTGTCGCGGATACGTTTTCTGAACATGAGGTCGCGCACTACTCCCCTGACGGCAATGCAACAGAAAATGCCCATACAAAAGGTTTCGCTCAAATTGACCATTACGTGGCGGATGCCGCGTTATTGGAACGCACTTCAAACGTTGAGTCCAACCGTGAGGCGCCGCTGGCATCGCGGCACTTCTCGCTGCCAGTTTGGACGTCTATCTGGTTAGACACGTCGTAGGAACCCAAAATTCAGCATTCCACTCGGGGACAAACACTCCGCACCGATCGAGCTCTGGCGGAGAACTACAGCGACGCATTCTGGGGGGCAACACGTACCAACGCCATCCCTGAATATTTAGATGGGCATGCCGAGCAAATCAAACATGCGATGCACCACTCTGCTCAGGGGTCACCAGCAGGTTCCACCCACCTCAATCGTCCTGCCGGTTTTGGCGATCCAGACTCCCGTCCGTCGAACGCCTGCATGCAAGCTGGCCATTTCACTGGTGTCGACGCGCGGCTGACTGCCTTCAGTCTGCTTACGACGTGCCTGTCCCACGGCGCGAACTGCTATTCGTTCGTCGCCATTCACTCGTTCCGCCGCCACCCACAGTAGCTGCTTCCGACGCGCAGAATGCTTGCTCACCTTGCAAGGATGCGTAGCCTTTGCCGCGCTCAGCCCCCCGCGTGCTGCCCCTCGGACAGGCGCAGGCACTTGCGACTTCCGCTATCTCCCGCGGGGTTGCCCCACACCGCAGGCACCAGGGGACACCACAGTACCTTCTAATTACCCGACATTTTGGCGTGCACCCCCCGGCGGTTCCTAGCTGCCGGTGGCACCCCCTCCGTGAGCGCCGCGCGGCCCGCCCTGGCTAGGCTCTCTTCCCGCTGCTCTCTTGTTGTCTCTCTTCTTCTTTGTCCCGTGTGCAATGTCGGCTCCTGCTTCTTAGCTGTAGCTGTGGACGGCGCGCGGACTTTCCGCTTGCGCTCGCGAGCAACAGATATCCCCACCAGCCCATTCAGAAACAGTTTGCCAGGCGAGTTGAACCGTTGTTGTGAAAAGGTTCTCGGGGGTCTCTTGGAGCCATCTTGGGCTCTCTTGAAGTCCTCCTGGGGCTCTTTTGGGGCCATCTTGGAGCTCTCTATTTACCTTTTGGGCGGATTGTTAAACCACCTACGGCCAGAGGGCTGGGATATCACGGAATAGTCGCAAAGTGTTGTCAATGGAATTAATCATCTATTCTGTATCGGGGCAGAGGTGCACATGCGGTGGACAGTGTGGAAATGTAGTGCCACAGTTTGCCAAGGCACGGGCGCACGGCATGCGTCGCAAGATTCGTCGAGGCAAAGGTGGGATATCGTGGGCGTTGGATTGCAACCAATTGTGGCGAGGGCAATTTTACGCCTTGTTTGGAGCATGGTTGCCACGCGAATCGAGACACCTCTGGCTTGCGCGGAGATGGAGGTGGGGTAGCGGTGGATGACGTCCCCTCCTTTCCCTCCCACATACATCGAAAACGCTCCAAAACGGCCCCAAAATGGTTTCAACTGCCCTCGGGGCCCTCCAAGGTTCCCCCCAAGAGGCACAAATGGCTGCCAAACCCGGGGCAAATCAATGATACGTGCGTTCCGAGGCCTCAATATGGCCCCAAGAGCGCCCGAGAGCCCCTAGAGTACCCCAAGAAGGCCCGAAGAGGCAATTTTTGAGCCTCCGATGGGGGGACCTGAATTGAGGACCCCTCTTCTTCTTATCTACAGAGGCCAAAACGGCCCCAAGAGACCTTTCAAACCCGCTCAACGGGCCCAAAAAGGGCCCCAAGATGGCCCCCCAAAGAACCCCAACAAGGCCCCAAGCGGGTCCGATGAAGACCTCAAGAAACCCCAAGATGGTTCCAAGACGCCCCCGAGAATCTCTCACAACATCGTTTCAACTCGAACTGTTTGTGAATGGGCTGGTGAGGATTTTTTTTTTGGTCGGCGGCTCCAAGGCAACGGTCAAGGAACGGAAGCGGCGTCCGGGATGCGGCACGGTGCGGATTTGCGAACACAGCCGCCACTGTCGGCAAGCCAGTTCGCACCTGCACAGAACAAAACAAACTAAATTCACAAGCAAACGCACATAGGCGCAGCAGCGTGAATCGAAGTAAACGAGCTGCAGAATTTGCGAATACAGCGGAGTGAGTCGCCGGTCCGGCGCCAGACTCCAGCCACCTGCCCACGCCGAACTACTGGTGAGGATACGCGAATCGTCACGACTTGGCACTTGGCATGTCGTGGTCGCGACAGAAAAACTGGAACGGCGGTCGCACTTATAATCGAAATTGGAAACAGCAGATGTCGCAACCATACATTGTACTAATATTTCCATCGCCCGTAGCGTACCAACCGTATGCTGCAATTTGTAGCGTCCCAAACTTCGATAGCAACGCAGTCCAACGCGCGTGAAACATTTGTGGGAGACGCTGACAAGGACGCCGGAAAACATGCCTGGGAAGCTTGCAAGCTCGGGAAAGGAGCGTCGTAAGAGCTCCCGAGGAGCTTCGAAAGAACCGCGGGAAAAAGGCAACCAGCACGCGTATTAGGAACGAATAGGAAAACGCTCTCGGGGCACGCTGCCACGTCAAGCACGGCGCTGCGACGCTGCCTGACCGGGAGCCCTGCCTGCCGTAACTGGCGTAGCTCTCCCTGCCAGCTTCCAAACGAACCTTACTTTGATGCATTTCTGACATCGTCTGGCATTGGGGTTGGAGCATGGGAGCATTTGGCACGGATGCGCTCGGTCGTGCGCTCTGCGCTCGGTAAGCGCGGCTCCGACTCGTAAAATTGTTTCGGCCTGGGCAGGTCGTAGAACGTCCCGGTAGCTCCTCGGAGAGATAAGAGGGTTGTTAGCAGGAGCTGCGAAGGGTCTGCGGAAAAAAGGCTTCAAGGACGCGTGTTGGGAACCAGTAGGAACACGCTTGACACGCTGGAATCTCAAGCAACTCGCTGTGTTGCTCCCTGACCGGGAGCCTTGGAGAGGAGCTGGCTTGGCCCTGACTGCTGGCATCTCATCCAGCAACACTCTTAGCAATTCAAGGAGCTATCCAAGATAATATGGTAAAACATCGCGCGACATGTCTTTCATAATCTTGGCGTCGGCACAATCGTGTTCAACGTACATCTTACGGTGCACCTTGCTCCTTGTCCTCCCCGTCATCACGCCCCCCCAATTTTCATTACCTGTATCGCACCTTACATGTTTACGTCATGATGCGGGCGTAGAGACAGGATGATATACCTGCCAGAACGCACATGTGCAACCGAAGGAACTGACACTGAAAGTTATCAGTCGGGGGGGCGTTTGCGAAGCGCACGGCTGGGGGGTGCATGGGATGTCTTCTGCCAACATCTTCGCCCTCCTTTGCGCTCCTTCGCGCTTCTCCCGAATCCAGCCCTCCCAATTTCACTCGTTCGCGCCCGCTTTACTCTGCCTCCCACCTCACCCGCACTCCTCCCACCCTGAATTGAACTCCTTTTGTCCCTCGACCCTCCTCACTACCACGCTCCTCCACATTTCTCCCAGCGTCCGCGCGCTCCTCCGGCCTCCTCCGCACTCGGAGGTGGTCAATTCGACAACCAACTCGGCAACCGCCGAAGCAGCCAACGAGGTAATTGACGAGGCAGCCAACGATACAGCAAACTAGGCAATCGATGAGGCAACGGGGAGCTCGAAATAGGGCCATGCAGAAATGACCGTTCCAAATGCATGCGATTCATGCAATCTTCACGCTTCAACAACACGCCTTCTCGACCTGGCCGCGTGGGTCCGCGTTCCCGACCCGCCCGTTAGGGTTCACCCGCCTGATGGGCCCGTCTGGTTCTGCCACGTGTTTTCTGTTCCCAGCCCCCCTCCCGCTAATCCCGTGCTCCATCCTTCTCCCGGCCCCTTCCATCCGTCCTCTCTTCGCCTGTTTCAGGGGCTGCGCCAATTACACGCAGCAGGTAAAGAAGATATGCCATCCAGAGGGGGGTACGATCGAAGACGGAGAGGGCGGGTACCGAGGGTTTGGGATGTAAGTGTTGACTGGCACGTGCCCAGGTTTGAGCAAATTGTGTAGAATTTGTTGTTGTTGTTGCTGTTGTAGTTCGGGGGAAGATTGTCTCTGATAAAGACAGGGTGCAGGCCCCGAGGGGGGCACTCCAATTGGAAATTAGCCTGGCGAAGGACCCAACCATATGCAGCTGCGAAAGCCGCAATTGTGACTATCTTCATCGGTGGCACTCCCTATGGGGCCGCGAAGCGTGCGAAGGGCGTGTCAGAGTGGGCGCGGCAGACACATGCGGACGGTGTCGCTGGGGCCTTCGGTCGACCTCCCTATGGGGCCACGATGCGTGTGAGGGGGGTGCCGAAATGGGTGTGGGGGGCGCATGCGGGCGGCGGCACTGGAACCTTCGGTGGAGCTCCCTATGGGGCCACGAAACGTGTGAGTGGGGGTGCCGAAAAGGGGAGTGGGGGACGCATGTGGACGGTGACACTGGGGCCCTCGGTGGAGCTCCTATGGGACGACAAAACGTGTAAGAGGTGTGCCCACATGGGCGCGGTAGATGCATGTAGACGGTGGCACTGGGGCCTTCGGTGGACCTCCCTATTGGGCTACGACACGTGTGAGCAGGGGTGCGAAATGGGTGTGGGGGACGCATGTGGACGGTGGCGCTGGGGCCTTCGGTGGAGCTCCCTATTGGGCTACGAAGCGTGTGGGTGGGAGTGCCGAATTGAGTGTGGGGGGCGCATGTGGGCGGTGGCACTGGGGCCTTCGGTGGAGCTCCCTATGGGGCCACGAAGCGTTTGAGGCGTGTGCCCACATGGGCGCGGGGGACGCATGTGGGCGGTGGCACTGGGGCCTTCGGTGGAGCTCCCTATAGGGCCAACGAAGCGTGTGGGTGGGAGTGCCGAAATGGGTGCGGGGGACGCATGTGGACGGTGGCGCTGGGGCCTTCGGTGGAGCTCCCTATGGGGCAACGAAGCGTGTGGGTGGGTGTGTCGAAATGTGCGCTGGGGACGCATTTGGACTGTGGCACTGGGGCCTTCGATAGAGCTCCCTATGGGGCAACGAAGCGTGTGAATGGGAATGCCGAAACGGGTGTGAGGGTCTCTTCAAAACGAGGACCCCACACCACAGGATTGTTGGGAAAAAACACGATGTGCACAGGTGATGGGGGGATCAACAATAGTTACTCGTCAAGAGTGAGAATGCCAACGCTCCCGCCTGGCACTTCCTTACAACTTGTTCAAACTCGCAATCTCGCGCGGGACATTTGAAACTCGTACTCAGATCGAGAAAGGGGGAAGCGGGACAAGGGACGGATGAGAGGAGGGGGTGTAGGAGAGATGGGGGAGTAAGGGCGTTGGAGAACATACTCCCCATTTGTGCATCAATAGTCGGATGCGCGCCGCCAAGTAATCTCTGCTTTGTTGTGTCCGCCTCCGCCTCGCAAGGCTTAACGATAATCATAACGAGGGCACTGCGTTGTCCCTCAATGCGTGTCCGTTTGGCCAAGGGAGGTGGATGACCTCGCTCCCTGGAGCCCTCGGAAGACGAGGGAGAGGAGGACTGAAGACGAGGATGAGGGTGAGTTGGAGGAGGAGGCGGGAAGCGGGGAGAAGGAGGACTGATAGGGGAGACCGCACTTGCATGTTGTACATCGTCGTTTCCCTCATGCTTTACACGGTTTCACCATGCGGCATGTCCTATCGGTGTGCTCATGCTAACTTTGGCATGTTCGACCACCATTGAGGTAAAAGGGTATGCGATTAGAGAGCGCACGCGAATATACCTATTTTCGCACAGGCTGCCAATGAACGCAAATGCGACGCTGGAACAGGGAGCCAAAAGAGATAAAGCACGGGCTCATATTTGGCACACGGACACCTGTGTCAACAATGATGCCGCCATCCCCTCACTCCTGTTAAGTGGGAAGGCGCAGGCAGCATACTCTTACGAGAAAGCGCCCTGGCGCACAACTGGCAAGGACAAACATGCTACAACATGTTCTCATCCAGGGTGGCTCAAACCAACCGCGCCTGAGAACAATGAAGAACGTTGAGAAGAAGATCAGTTGAAACATGGGCGGCCCTTCATGTCGAAAGCGAGGAGGGGAAGGAAGAGAAAGATAAATGGCAATAGCCCTATTTTGATAACGATCCGCACTCCGTCCGTGCCGATGCTGCTTTTTTGTCAAGACGAGTGGGTGTGCGCGGTGCCAAGGTGAAAACCACATTTTGGAAACGAGTCGTCATCTGTCATTGCATCGATTGCTGAGGGGGTGCGCTTTGGGCAGAAATTCAAGGGGAACCAAGCAATGGCACCGAGAAGACACCCGGAGGCTCAGCAAGGGCGAAACCAACCTCAACGCTCCGAACCTCGAACTTCGACCTCGAACCTCGACCCTCGAATTTCGAGCTTCCAACCTCGCCCTCTCCTGCGTCCGTGCCCTCACGCCGTCAGCAGCTTGTCCACGCTGACCTCTCGGCCAGACGCACAGAGTGACCCTGGGCAAGAATGATCTTTGGTGCGCGGCCAGCGCGGGGGGGGGGACGTGGGCCCGTGGCTCCGCGCCACATGTCACAGGGTCGGTCGGCCTTCGGACACCCCCCCGAACGCTCTCGGCGAAGCGCAGCTGCTGGAACGCACCCCGCGGCTGGAGAACCGTCGCGAACGGACGAAAACGTCCAGTGGGCCCACACCAGAAGATCACTCCGACGAAGGGTGCGGGGCAACGATAAGAGGGGGATATTGGAATCGGCGATACATCGCCGACAGATCGGCGATGAGCCCCCGATAACGAATCCGCATGGTCCCGGGCGAGGCGGCGGAATGAAGCCTCCATCGGCGATCCATGGGCGATTGGGGTTCGATGCGCCCCCTCCCCTCCCAACGCTGCCCCCTGGTTTTCGGACCAGGACTCGGCTCTCCTGCGGCCGTCCGGGACGACCCGGGCACCCCCGGAACGCTCTTGGCGAGGCGCAGCTGCTGGAGAAGGTCCCGAGGCTGGAAAGCAGCCGAGAACCTATGGAAGCGTAAAGCAAGCACTCGAACTTCGAACCTCGAACCTCGACCTCCGAACCTCGAACTTCCAGCCCACCCCCCGCTAACGCTGCCCCCGAAACGGGCCACTCTGGCGCGCCGTCGAGCCTCCTCCATCAAGGACTCCGCCTTCTCCCCGTGGAGGCGGTGAGCCTGCGCCTGCCGAGGCGGTGCGCCACTCCCGCGCCTCCTCCATCCTCCGCCTCCCTCCCTCCTGCCTCCCTTCCTCCCTCCCTCCCTCCCTGCTCCTCCTCCTCCTCCTTCTCCTCCTCCTTCTCCTCCTCCTCCTCCTCCTACTCATCTTCCTCTTCTCCTCCCCCCTTCCCTTCCCCCCCCCTTCCTCCACATCCTTCCTACGTCCTCCCTCTTCCCTCGTCTTCCCGCCCTCCTCCTCCTCCTCCTCCACCACCCTCCTCCTCTCCTCCTCCTCCTCCTCTCTTATCACCCTCCCTCCTCCTTCCTCCCCCCTCTATTTCCTCCTCCTTCCTCCCCCCTCTATCCTCCCTCCTCCTCCTCTTCCTCCTCCTCCTCCTCCTCCTCCTCCTCCTCCGTCAAGCCCTTCAAGATACGGATCGTTTTGTCGATGGAGACTGAGACTGCTCTTCTCGCGGATTTCAAGAGGGGCGAGCATCAGGAGCGGCGCCCCTCTGCTGACATGCCCCCAGATGTGAAGGCCAATTTCATGGACTCAGTTGGCCAGATCTTGCTCGGGGGTTGCTAAGGTGCCCCTGGCACAAGGTGCTCCCAGCTTTTCGCTCAATGTTGGAGCCCCTGGGGCCATCTGGGAGTCGTGAGGGGTGCCCTGAAGGCCGTGGGGCCTCCTTGGAAATCCTGAGGGCACCTTGGGCCAGGGGCACTTCTAGCAGCACCCGACTTGCACTGGCTGCCACCGCCAAAGCTAGATGAGCTGTGCCGACTCTGCTGAGCTCTCCCCCCGTCGGCACGAGGCAGCGCGCTCCGCCGGGCAGGTTTTTTTTACGATGAGCCAGGGCAATGGACCTCGACGGGACACCGAGATCACTCGGGCAGTCTGTTTTGGACGAGCATCGACATACTAGTACTTTCTGTCCTCCTCGGAGGCGCGCGTCTGACCCGAACATATAGTACACGCATCTTGTAGTATATCGTTTCCCGAGCGGTGTGACCAGAAAGCGCCCGCCATGACGCACATACTATCAGATTTCTTGGTGCGTGCGTCGCCCCAGGGGGGAGATGCACACATAGCACAAATATGTTGGGGGGACGCCGATGTTTGTGCACGCGTGTTGTCGAACATGCCTGACTCTGGTGTCATCCTCCACCCGATACCAGCGTCAACCTGCCCGCGCGGGCAACCTGCATTCATTAGCCGTTCAGCTCTGGCGGGCTCGCCACCTTTCAGCACAACGCAACACCTCGCTGGCAGCTGCAACCCGCGCCGCATGCTCAGCCCTCTGGCGCTCACAGTTATTTGGCGGCCAAATGCGAACCATACCCCTACCCCCCACGGTTTCCGAGGGGGAGGGTGGGGTTCACTCCGCTCGGGAGCTCCCGAGCGGAGTGAACCCCATCTTCCCCCTTAGAAATCGTGGGGGGTAGGGGTAGGGTTCGCATGTGGCACCCGAGTTATGGCAGCATCCTCAAGGCTCCCAGCTGCGGGAATCGTCTTAGACGATGTGCTGCCCTGGATTTAGGACGCTTTGGTAGCACGCAACCTGTATCAAAATTGTCGTGCGTGTGCCCGCCAGTGAGCGGGTCTTCGCATCTTGGCGGGATACCGCCGTTCTGCTACGACGCCACTACGCGGAGCCGCGAACAAGTTTTGCCACCCTAACATCGTACCGCTCGCCCGTTCTAGGCGGGGACGCCTATGCGCGACTCCGAGAGAGGCACTGGAATGGGTTACCTTTCAGCGCCGACTTCCATTCGCACTTGCTCTTAGCGTCAGCGAGGGTGGATCGGTTCTGCTGATGCCCGCACCGATGGGCGCGGACACGCCAAATACTTGCCACCACAGCGTGGACAACAATTCACGGCTGTCGCAAGGAGCTCTCGATACATCCATTTTCTGTGACACTCTAGCGTCAACGCTTGTCGCCCACCGGGATCTGCAAACATACATGTTTCAGCACTCTACCAATTGGCGTCACAAAGATAGCGAGCAACACCGATCTAGGAAAAAACAATCCCACAAAATCCGCGGACCCTGTCGGCATGTGTGAGGGGCTTGTCCATTCGAGTCGTCGTCTCCGTCATTCGTTAGTCGTCGTCTCTGTCGTTCCCTTTCCCTGCGGCCCCCATTTCCTTGGGCCCGTCGCCGCTAGTTCCACTTTTCCTGGGCCCTCCTCCTCAACCGCGCCAGCCAAAGCGGAATTGAGCAACGTCGTAATTCAGTCGAACGGAAGCCGCTTTCCTCTGATCCCTCCTCCGTCGAGGGGGGGCGTCCCCGGGGATGTCCCGGGGGTGGTCCCATGGGGTTCCGGGGGGGGGGGGGGTCGTTACCCAAATAAGTCTCCCCCCCGGGGGGTCCTGGGTCCCCCATTACGGTCCAAGAGGGCCCCGAATCGCCGAACGATCTGTCTAAGACGCCTCGACGGCCTCCAAACGGCACATGAGGCCTGCAAGACGCCCCAAGAGGCCCCCAGAAGCACTTCCAAGAAGGCCCCCAGAGGCACAATTCATCAATTTCCCGTAGGTTTTTGAATGATTTTGGCGTTCTCGCCTCTTCTGCTTCCCGACGCTCCAAGACGGCCCAACAGGCCCCCAAGATCGCCCCAAGACGGCTCAGTCCTCCAAGAGGTTCCCAACATGGGCCAAGAAGGCCCCAGATGGCCCGAGACGCCTCCAAGATAGGCCAAGAGGCACCCAAGACGGCTCCAAGAGTGTGCCCAGACGGGGGACCCGATCGGAAATTTTGAGCCCTCGCCCCCGAGAAGCTTTCAGGATGCCCCAGGAGGCTTCCAAGACGCCCCCAGGCAGCAGGAAGCCCCCAGGAAGCCCCTGGAGGCCCCCAAGAGGCTCCCAAGAGGGCCCCACGGGTCTCCCCAATTGCCCCCAAAATGCCCACCAGAGGCCCCCGACCGCGCTCCGAATAGACCCCGACACGCTTTCCCTCCCCCACCTGCTCCTCACCCTCCTCCTCCTGTTCCTCCGCCACGTCTTCATCGTCCCCCACCTGTTCATTGCCCTCCTCGACCTCCTCCTGCCCCAACTCCCCCTCCTCATCCTCCCCCGCCTGCTCTTCTTTCTTCTCCCTCTCCTGCTCCACCGCGTTCCCCTCCTGCTCCTCCTCCTGCTTCCAAGAGGCTCCCGAGAGGCTCCAGGACCCCCCCAAACCGCCTCCAAGAGGCTTCCGAGAGGCCTCCCAATGGATGCCCATATTCATCCACGAGGCCTCTGACGGACAACCCCAGCGCGGTGACGGGATGAACCAAAGACCACTCGGTATGTGTTGTTTGAGGAACCTGTTGTGTAGGTGTAGTTACTTGTCGTCGGCGCCTTGAGCGGCGTGCCCTGCGGTTTCCCCCATGCCTCAACGGGCCGCCCCGAGACTCCGGAAAAAGACGCACGGCACCTAGCCCTGGCAACCCTGGCTGCAGCGCACAAAGCGCACCGCCTGCAAAGGAGGAGACGGCTTTAACATCAATGGGACGAGGTAATCGCTAAGGGCTCAACGACTTCAGTTGTCCCTGGACTCGCGCTGGAGCTTCCACGATTCGTTCCCGACTCATCTGGGTATCTCTGGATCTACCTCGGTCCATGTGGGCTTATGTCGGACTGCATCGACTTGCGCCGATTTGTCCAGCTCAATCCTGCAGGTCGATTGGCGAAGAGGCGTCAAGCCCATAGGAGAGTAGCTTTAACATCTCGAACGCACATACCTTCGGGGTCTGCGACGATCTCTTTGGTCGGCGCTGGACTCCCCTCCCTGGCACGCGGAGCCCGTCGCCGGGGGGCCCGGCGCCGACCCAAGACTCGCACCGACCTATGAACACTCGTGACTGTGCAAGCCTGTCACTCCGATTGCCCTCGATGGGAAAACCAGCGCACCAGGAAGCTGGAAGCACACGAGGCTGGACTCACATGTTTGAAAGGGGCCCTGGGACACACAAATGACAGGATTCCCCATATTTTCCAACATTTCCCCCAACTCCCATGTTTTCCTATGTATCTTCTTGGGAATCGACGATTGATCGTGTCTGTGTGTTTTTTCCCCTCCTGAATGCTCCTTTGGTTGCTGGGCTCATGGGTGGGACATGCGGAGGCCGCGCGCCGGGTACACATGCGGAGGGGGCCGAGAGCTGCAGAGACGCCTGGCCGCACGCGTGTCCAGCTCTCGCCCAGGCCGGCCACGTCATGTCTGTCCAACGTCCTGGCAATTCAATACACACTCGAGGGCAGGGGGCGGGGCCTCGGACGCGGCCGGTGACCGGCCCCCCCCATCCCCCCAGGTGCGGAAGCGCCCGCCTGCATGGTCCTCCAGGCCGCGTTCCCTGGCGGCGGCGTCGCTCTGGTCTGCCACCGCTCTGGCCGCCTCTCATCCCTAGCGCCCGCCCCTCACCCCCGCCTCCCCTCCCCTCCCCTCCCTCTCCCTTCCCTTCTGTTGAACATGCAGCCTTCTTTCTATAGGCATCCTGGCTCAGAGAAGCAGGGGCGCCCCAGACGGACGTCCGCTTGGGGCCCGCAGGAAAACCAGATGATCAGAGGCTGACGCCGAGGCCATGGATCAGCATTGGTAGAGAGAATCAGCCCATAGAAACACGGACGCAGATGCGGAGAAGATCGTGAGCTCAGGAGCAACTCATGATGGCATCGAATACTTCAGCAGGCGGTCCCAAGGACCGCATCTTCACGGCGGAGACTCTGGACCCGCGCGAGTACAAGAGATGGAAGCAGTGGGCTAAGGCTTGGCTGCTCAGGAGTAGTTTACAGGCAGCAGACAAATGGCCCTCTGCCCCACACGTTCTTCGATGGCCTTGCGCAGGCCATGTTCGACGACATAGATGTGGACGGCGCTCTGGCAGCGGAAGGTGGAGAGCACGTCATCTTCCAGCGGCCCGACCAACGATGTCCAGATAGTGAGTCAGCAGACTGGCTGGCAGAGGCGCTCGACGCAGTCTACGACTTGAAGTTGGGGCGATACGTCAGGCGAACGCTGCAGGTGTTCGTGAAAGCGCATCAGGAGGGATCGGCATTCCCAAAGGAAGCTCGGGGTCACGCGCTGTTGGGTGGGGCCCGACTCGAGCCGACGGACCCTACACCGATGCTGGCGGCGGCAGCGCTACGCACGACGTACATAATGAGGCCCAGACAGAATCATCGTGCAATTCACTTGGTGGATGAGGAGCCGGCGCTGCTGGAGGACGACGGCTCTGTCGAAGAGGCTGCAGTGCAGGCGCTGCTTGCGGAGAGAGATGATGACGCCATTCCTGAGGATGAGGTTCTGGATGCGAGAGGCGCTGGACGTGCTGGCGACCTGGCCGAAGAACCCTGGGACATGGAAGGAAGTTCGGACGGCGATCAACAACACCAAGTTGGGCAGGAAGTTCGGCAACAGCAATGGCAACAAAGCCCGCTGGACGAGGCGAGGAAGCGCACGAAGTACTTCAACTGCAAGAAGGTGGGCCATTTCGCACGAAATTGCCCGGAGCCGCGACGAAAACCACCACCATCGGCATCGTCCAGTGCGTCAAGGCCAGCCCGTTCGGTACGGTTCTGTTCAGCCTTTTGGGTGACCTCTGTCGGGGAATACCGTGGTGTGTGATTCAGGAGACGTTGGAAGCTAGTCGTGTGAAGAAGACGTCAGTGGCATCACCCATCGATCAGCTGGAGAAAGCTCCTGACATGCCAGAGATGACGACCAAGACAATGAATTTCACCATCGACGAGTGCCAGGGGTGTCTCGCCAGCGGATGTTCGAAGGGCATCGTGGGGTGTTCAGGTTCGGTAAAAACGACACCCACATGTCCAAGAGGAAGGTGCGGATATCGCAGTGGATTGGTTACGTGCTGGTGCGGACGTGCGTGCACATCGTTCTGGGCATGACCCAGCTGCTGCTGTCGAAGCGGTGGACGAAGGACCTCGGGGGCCACCTGAATATCGAGAAGCACGTGATCGAGTTCGCGGCGATAGGGCAGAAGGCGCAACTGACGACCAGTGGTAGCGAGGAGGACGGGCACTACGTGTTGGAAATGTGCACGCCCCGAACCGTGCGCTGGTGCACGGCTCGAGGGGTCGGGGCACAGGGTGAGACAGGAGGACAACCTGACTGAGGTTAAGCCTGTGGCGCTGAGCAATGAGGAGGGGATGAACCTAGAGGCCCTGGCGGCTCGAGCTCGAGTGGACAACCGGAGCGACATCGGGATCCTGAGCTGTTCTCGCCACTGAACGGCACAGGCGGCGGCGGCCGCAGGAGCCACGAATCTCGGCGCTTTCGACCTGAAGATGGGCTGGGACCTGGATCAGAGCAGTGTGAGGACAGAGGTCGAGAGGATGGTGGATAAGAAAAAGCCATGGCTGATCATGCTATCCCCTCCATGTACGATGCTGTCCAACCTTCAGAATCTCAGCCCAGTCCCCAAGGACGTGCGCGAGCGGATCAAGCAGTACAAGAAGGCTGTCGGTCAAGTGAACTGGTGTGTCAAGTTCGCCAAAAGGCAGATGGAGCTCGGTGGTCTCTTCCTCTTCGAAGCTCCACTGGGAGGTGTAACCTGAACGCTGGATGAGACGAGGCCGTTCCTTGCGAGGCACCGGGAGGAGAACCTCTACGTGGTGAAGAACGCTGGGTGCGCGCTTGGACTGAAGCAGAGGTGCCAGTTCCTGTCAAACAATGCGATGCTCGCGGAGACAGTGAAGACATTATGCACAGGAGGCCATGAACATGTCCATGCCCTTGGGGTGAGGAGGAACGGAGTGAAGCGCAAGTTCACGGACGTTCCCGAACCCGCTGTTGATGCGCATCGTGTAGGGAGCGCTGGCGTCCTGGGATGCACGCAAGACGGTGAAGGTGTTGGCGGCGGCGGCCGAGAAGGGAGCCCTTCTTCGAGCAGGAGACGTCGCAGGTGCAGAGGACGCTGTATCGCAAGACGCGGGTGCAACACTACTACATTCCTTGCCTGGAGAAGATGGCTCGGAGACCACGAACCTAGGACCCATCATGATGGACGGCATCGAGAAGGACGGTACTGCCGAGGTGGATCGGGCGGCAGGCGACGCCCATGAGCAGCACGCTGAGGCGGAGGTGCACGGCCAGTGGTTCGCACGGATCTTCAAGAAGGTCATCGAGAACAGGGAGATCACGAAGGAGGATTGGCTCGAATGGGTGGTCAAGGGGGGCGACTTCGTGGCGTTCTGGAGAAAGGGCAATGGCAATTCGGAGAAGGCGGCTAAGGCGAGATGGAGAGAACTGGCGCGAGTCGTGGGACGACCGGGGAACAATTACATCATCGCGTTCGGCGGTCAGTGGTTGTTGGCAACCCCGTGGCAGCTGCGACCAAGATCGAGGGAGGGGATCATCGCCTGGGACCTGGAAGATGATCTCCTGTCGCCGGAGGCGATCGCTACGGCGCTGGGCAGAGCCAGGCAACCCGGACATACGGACATCACAGAAGAGGAGATTCCACCGGAGGCGAAGGCGTCCTGCGACGCGGAGGTGGAGCAGCCGAACTGGGGAGGACGAGCCAGATGGGGCCGTGGCCAACGCGGCTCGGGCAGAGTCAGATCAACTGGCGAATGCAGGAGGAGCTCGAGGGTACGTGAAGCCGGAGGTCGACCGATGGGAAGGACGTCAGTCGGCGTCGCGCCCAGGGCGGAAGTAAGAAGGAGAAGGCCATCTCAGCAGGTTCGGAAATCCCCGGCCTTCTGGGAAACTTGCTAAACCTTCCCCGAATACACGGAAAACTTCTCAGAAGGCTGGAGGGCTTCTGAGAAGCCCCGCCGCCTTATGAGAAGGCCTTCTCCTTCTCACTTCCCCCCTCGCTTGCCGCCGAGTCAAAGATGAGCTCGAGAAGGTCAAGGACGTTCGCGATCGCCCCCCTCCAGGGCGACGTCGTCGACAGCAGCGGACGGAACTGGGGATCCCGCCGAGAGACGGCAAGAGCCGGGCGACATCGGCCCAGTGGCCGAAGCCATGAAGGACGTGACTGCGGATGAGGTCCAGGGGCGGAAGCGACTGAGCGTGAACACTACAATCGAGGATGACCAGCCGAAGAAGAACCAGTGTATACGGAGGTGCTGTTCGTGGCTCAGGAAGAGATTGAAACAACGAAGCACGCGCTGATGGCTTTATCTTCCGGCTCGAGGAGGATTGCGGTGCGCCCTGCCACGCGGAGTAGCCCAGTCTGAGACTACCCAGAGTGCTTGCAGAGTGCCTCATGGTGGTCAAGAGACTGGGGGAAGACGCAATCGAGGTGGATCAGGCGTGCTTAACCACCAAGGGCCGGAAGGAGCTCAGGGAGGCAAGAGCGGCCCCAGAGCTCAAGAATAAGAAACATAATAGAAATAATGAGAAGAAAAAGAAACTCGACGAGGCCAAGGCAGTCGAGTGGAAAAATATCCATCAGGAAAAACAAGCGGTCACGGAGCTGAGCCTTGAGGAGTCGAAGAAGGTACGTTCAACGTGCCCAGATCGCATTCTGAAGTCCTTGTATGTTCTGGTCGAGAATGTTGGAGGAGTGGTCAAGGCAAGCCTTCCTGTCAAGGAGTTCGGAGATCCTGATCTGCTGAATTTAACGGAGCAAGGTGACACGGATGCGCCGACGGTGAGCCAGAATGTGAGAGCCATGGCGCTGCAGCTGAGAGCGACAAGCTGGATCGGCCTGGAGGACCGCTGTACATGTCTCAGCCCCCAAGTGGAGTGCCAGAAATACCGGATGACGCGCTGATTCGCATGGGCCTCCGGCTGTACGGGCTGAACGACGCGCCGAAGCGATGTATCAGGAAGTTCGTGTCGGTGGCCAAGGAGGTGGGGCTGACGCAGTCCAGGTTGGACTCTTGCATGTTCTTCTGTCATGGCGAAGAGGGCAAGCTGAAGGGCATCCTGGTCACCCACGTGGACGACGTCATCACCGGTGGCGAGGGCGACACGTACGAGGTGACTGTGAAGCACCTGCGGCAGAGCCTGCCATGCAGGAAGTGGAAGATCGGGGAGGGCAAATCCTGCGGCTCCCAGGTGAAGCGGGGTGACGATTTCAGCATCGAGGTGTCGTAGGCGCCGTTCGCCCAGGGCATGAAGATGCTGAGGGTTGACTGGGCGGTCCCCGACGAGCGCGAGCTGAGTCCAAAAAGAAAGAGATCTCAGCGTGCCAGGAGGCGCTGGGCCACGGCAACTGGCTCCAATCCCAGACGCGCCTGGACTTGGCCGTGCAAGTACACATGGCCCAACAACAGATGGGCCATCCAACTGTGGCGACCCAAAACGCAATCAATTAGATGGTTCGTCGTGCCCGCCAGTTTGCAAATATGTCCATCACGCTCCGTCCTACTCCCTCGGCAAATCTCACGATCATGACTCACACCGGTGCTGCGTGTGTCAATGTCAATACGGGAGGGACTCAAACTGGGTATGCCATAGGTCAAAGCCGCAATCGATAAGGCCGCGGTCAAGGTTGAAGAGAGTCGTAGCAGCTACGCTGGCAGGAGAAGTTCAGATTTTGGCAGACGGTCTCGGACACCACGAATGGATCATTCGCCTAATGTAGGAGGCGATGGATTCCGAACTCGACCCTGTTCGACGGAACGAGTCCTTAGCGAGACGAGGTTCGGTACAAACGGACTGAAGCCAGAACATCCCTAAAGAACACGAGACACTGCGCCGGCCAACACACACAGAACAACCAAGGGTATCCTCCCCAAGATGCACAAAAACATCCAACACACACGAATAACATGATGGTAACCTCCCCGACCAGACCCCGATCTTACACGGTCCGGCTGTACGCGTCATCGATTGCAAGTCTAAGGACGAAGCGAGACCGATCGACATGCTGCGAGCGACGTTGCGAGGAGGGCACTGTCAGCTTTCGGACGAGGCGATTCATTTGCGACGAGCGGCCGAGGAAAAGAACAGACGGCAAGGGCGAGGAAAACCAGCCCAACAATCATAGTCGGACTCAGTAACAGATTTGGCCCAAGATCTGGAGAAGGATGGCGACGACGGTGTGTCATCGCCCACAGCACGCCAGCGTGATGAAGTTTGCAGTGCAAAGGGGCCGAGGCGTCGGTGAGGTGCCTGGTCGTGACGCTGGCAGGGTAATTACGGGACGGTGATAATGCAGCGGACCTGAATCAAAGCCAATATGAGATGCAACATTGAAGGGGCCCTGGGACACACACACACACACACGCGCACACACACACACCCCCACACACACACACACCTACACACACACACCTACACACACCTACACACACACACCTACACACACCTACACACACACACCTACACACACCCACCTACACACACCCACCTACACACACCTACACATACCTACACACACCTACACACACACACCTACACACACCTACACACACCTACACACACCTACACACACCTACACACACCTACACACACACACCTACACACACCTACACCTACGCACCTACACCTACACACCTACACCTACACACCTACACCTACACACACACCTACACACACCTACACCTACACACCTACACCTACACACCTACACCTACACACCTACACCTACACACCTACACCTACACACACACACCTACACACACCTACACACACACCTACACACACCTACACACACACACCTACACACACACACACACCTACACACACCTACACACACCTACACACACCTACACACACCTACACACACCTACACACACACCTACACACACACCTATACACACACCTATATATATATATATATACACACAAATAGATACAAATAGCAGGATTCCCCATATTTTCTGGGTTTTTGTCTCCCCCCCCACTTCCCACATTTTCCCATATTTCCCTGGATAATCGAGGAGTAGTTGTGTCCGTGTGTTTCTCTTTCCCTCCCGAAACATGCTGGCCAGACCCATGGCGCGCGGGCTCGCGACGGTGACGTGCTACTTTAGCACGGGCAGCAGGGCCAGCAGCGAGCGCCGAGGTCGCCATGGACCTGCCCCTGATCGAGGCGGTCTCCGCCCACCGGGCGCTGCACGGACGGTCTGGTCTGCCGGCAATCGCGCCGGGTACGGAGGAGTTGCTCGGCATGCTGCCTGAGGAGCCGGCGAGCAGCTTCAGGAAGCAGGGGGGGTCGGAGGCCAGCTCTGTGTCGGGCGTCGAGGAGGACTACAAGATGTGTCAGGCGGTGCCTTCGGAGCCCGAGTACCACGGGGCTATCAAGACCAACGTGATGTGCACCGAGGAGCTGGCGAACTTCCCAACCTGGCGTCGGAAGTTCGTCCAGGTGATGATCGAGCATTTCGGGGCCACTGGCGTCGAGCACTACCAGAACGAGGGCTTCGAGTCGGTTCGTGCGGAAGACGAGGAGATGCTTGGAACCAAGCCTGGGAATGGCGCCCCCAAAGGGGGCAAGAAGAAGCGTGAGGCAGCTGTCGCGAGCCGGGTGTGAGCAGTCGGCAGTGGCGAGAAGGCTGTCTGTACAGGTGCCTCTTGCGCTTAAGAGATTGGGAGCTTTGTGGTACGTGCAGCCTGCTTTCCACGGGCGTCGGACGTCCGTGCGGGACCCGCGGGAAAACCAGATAAGCAGAGGCTGACGCCGAGGCCATCGATCAGCACCTTCCCTCTCTCCCCCCCCTCCCCCTCCCCCCCCTCCCACAATTACTCGATATGAATACTACTGTCCTCTCTCCCCTGGTGGCGTCTGGGGAATGTCCGGCCCCCCTCCGCGTACTGGTTTCTTACAGACAGGATTCCCCGGAGTTGGACTTTCGCTGGGTTCTCTTTTTCAAAATGCTGCTCTCGCTGAAGCGCTGGCAACATTTTCGGGCTGTTCCGAATCATGCTTCCGCTGCAACGCTGGTCTCGTTTCCGCGCTTCCGCTCGTTCCGAATCGTGCTCCCACTGCAGCGCTGGCGTCATTATTTCCAGCGCCATGCCACGGTCGGTCCTTCTAAATACGCCCCAAAAGCCCCGCGTCCTCGATTTCTGCGCAATAACACACACATATGTATATATATATATATATATATATATAATTCGATAAATCTGCTCTCGCTGAAACGCTGCCCTCATTTTCGGGCTACCGCTCATTCCGAACTGTGCTCCCGCTACAGCGCTGGCCTCATTTCCGCGTTTCCGCTCGTTCCGAATCGTGCTCCCGCTGAAGCGCTGTACTTTTGATTTCCAGTGTCATGTCCTGGCATGGTTTTCGGTCTTTCCAAAAAGGCCCCCAAATCTAGAAAAATATCCTCCCGAAGAAACCATCGGACGTGATTGCACACTCGGTGCCGATTTGTTGATTTTTCGGCCACAGAAGCCCCTCCCCACCTTGGGGCGTCGCCACGCCATGCTATGTCGTGCTACGCGTTAATATTCGACACCATGCTATGCCATTTAATGCTATTCCATGCTGCGACATTCGATTGTACGGGTAGAGAGGAGATCTACGCAATGCTTAGGGATGGCAGGGAGGGGTAGGACGTCAGATATGAAGCGAGCGCAGCTAGCTTGCCCCCCCCCTCCCCTCCCTCCCCGCCCTCCGTCTCCTTCCCCCTCCCTTCCCCGCTGCCACTTCAGTCAACCTCCCCCTCCGTCCCCACTCCCTCCCTTCCCTCCATGTCCCTCCATCCCGCTCCCTCTCCCCCTCCCCCCCTTTCCGCCCCTCCGCCCCTTTCACCTTCCCAACCCTCCCTTCCCCTCCCTCCTTTCTCCTGCGCCACCCCTGAGGCCCGTTCGTGAATCACTCGCGCGCCTTCGACCTGTCTTCACGTCCCTTCTTTCCGCACCCTCCCTCTGCTCGGCTTCGCCCCCCCCCCCCCCCGCCCTCTACCCTTTATCTACCCTTACCAGTGCCTCCGCTCCTACCCTCAGCGGTGTTGTGGTGGAACACGTATGTCCGCTTCCTTCTCCTCCTCCTCCTCCTCCTCCTCCTGCGTCCCAGCTCCTTTCTGCCTTCCGCCCCTCCTCATGACCCATCCCATCTTGTGAATATTGCACATGTACGGCGTTGTATTCATAACAGCAAGAGCAGCCAGCAAATGAAACTACTATGAGTCTAGCACGAAGCATACTACTACTACTACTATTACTACTACTACTACTACTACTACTACTGCTACTACTACTACTACGAAAACCACTACTACTACTACTACTGCTACTACTACTACTACTACTACTAC
>CAUYUJ010019248.1:142500-161111 GCA_963575745.1 Prorocentrum cordatum | reverse complement strand
GCACATCCGATTGCACTGGGGACGGGGGGGACGGGAGGAGGGAGGAGGGGGAGGGGAAGCGGGGGAGGGCAGGGGGACGGGAGGAGGGGGGGGAGAGGGAGGGGGCGGGGCAAACACTTAGAACAACAAGACAAGTTTTTTGTTTTTTTGGTCCCCCCCAAGGTTGCAAACCCTGGGGTCGCACAATCCATCGCGTGACCAAACGGCGCCCCCCTTCTCAAGGCCCAACCCCCCCCCCAGAAGCCGCAGGGGGGAGGGGGGGAGGGGAGGAAGGGGGGAGAGGGAAGGAGGGGGGGGGCAACCAACAAGAAAAACATATAAACAAAGATGTTGCCTGTTTTTCTGATTTGTTTTGTTCGCACCCCCCCTCCCCCCCCCCCTGACGAGACTTCCACAGCGTGACCAAGCGGCGCCCCCCCCTTCCAAGGCCCCCCCCCCCGAAGTTCCAAGACCATGCCCCGCCGACGCACGAGAAAACAAAGTCCCCCCCTAAAACAAATCGAACGACCCACCCACAGAACAAACGAAAAGGAACAGCAAACCGAAAAGTCTCAAACACGCAGGGGGGGATTCAGCCCCGTAACCGCGGACCACACCCGTCTGAGGAACGGCGGTGAGGGTCACCCCCCAGGGCAGGCTGGACCCACCAGGGGAGGAAAGGACGACCAATCAAAGGCAAGCAGCTCTGGCACTGGGGCGAACAATTGAGCAGAGACCTGTCGTCCGTCATTCCTTTAGGCTTACCACGAGATGTCCTAGAACAGCAGAATGTTCTGATAACGAAAACGGTATTCTAATACAGTGAAGCCGATGCATTAGAACAAGACAGGCCTAGGAGACATATTCTAAGAACATTTTCGCGCAAACCACAACAAGTTCTTAAGACATTCTTTGTTAAACCTACAGGCACGCCAAGACGCTTCGCCACTGCTCGAGACAAAGGTCTCCCCTCGCACTGAAGGGGCGAAAAGACCCAAACGCCAGCGACCGTGCGAAATGGCACGGTCGCCTCCAGATCCCGCCAGCCACTGGCCGTGCACGGAGGCGCGACCACCGAGGGGCGGCGGGAGCAAGGAAGGCACGTGAGCCAATCCACCACCTCAACTGAAGGGGCCCAGGACACACAAATAAACATATACAAGTACCAAGATTCCCAAATTGTTCAACGTTTTCTGGGTTTTCGTCTTCCCCCCAACTACCGATATTTTCACGTGTTTTCTTGGGAAGCCATGTTTGTTTGTGTCTGTGTGCTCTGTCCCCTCCTGATCAACGCCCTGGAAGGGTTTGCCCCCACGGCGGAGGCCGGCTCACGTCCGGTACATCAAATTCAGGTGGTTGCAACAAGATGCCCGACCTGCACTTTGGTCGCGGGGTGCGACAGTGGGCCCCGTCCGCGACCCACTGCTGGAAACAGTGGTCGCGGCCTCCGCGTGGAGGCCCTTGGCGTCGCGGTCGACGGGCAGGCTGTGCCTCAGGACGGCCTTGCACCCGCTGCGCAGCATGACAATCCAATCTTCGCCAGCGGCGCCAATTTTATCAACGACCGTGCCACGGAGGCCGTTGTCAGGGTTGGAACTTTGGCCGATGACCGTGGGACCAGTTCCAGGACGAATGGGTGGGCTGTGGGTCTGGCGCTGTGAGTCTGGTGCTGTGAGGGCGGATATCGTCATCATCGTGGTCCCTTTCGTCAGAGGTTCCTCGGCCATCGACCGGCCTGGGACTTGCATCCCAGCCGTTGGTCGTGACCTAGGCGACGGCCGTGGCGGCGGGCATGTCTGGTTGTGGTGCGTAGCTCCACTTCCCTAAGGGGGCGCGGTCTCTTACCGTCTTCATGTGTGCTGCCAACAACAATCCTCTTTCCCATCCCTCTCCTCCTCCTCCTCCTCCTCCTTCCTCCTCCTGCTCCTCCTCCTCCTCCTTCCTTTTCACCTCCCCTGTCTCCGCCCCTCCTCCCTCTGCTCCTCTTCCACATCCACGGGGCGGGCGGTTTCCTATGATCTTCAGGAGGTCTGCGAAGAAGCTTTCGTCAACCGGAGTGAAGGGGTCACAGGCGCCGCGATTCGACTCGGTCTCCTCGTGGAAGGCGCTCTCGAAGCTCGCCTTCTCTCGGGGGTTGGGGCGTCTCCTCGAGGAGGGCGCCTCCTCGATGAGAGGCACCTCGGCCTCCTCGCTGCGCTGCCAGCGCCGTGCCTGCCCCGAGCCCGCGCAACGTTCTCTCGAGCAGGTCGGGATCCCCCTGGATGCCCGAGACCGACCAGGAAGGCGAGACGCACGTGTGGGACAGCCAGGGGCCATGCGCTGGATGCACACGCGGAAGCCCTGCAGGCCCACCCTCCAGAAGAGCCACTCCTGGCCACGCGTGCATCCAGCACTCGCACAAGCTGGCCGCAACTCGTGTGCGGCAAGTCCGTGTGGAGACAACTTGCGGGTCGGTTTGTTCCACACCGTGGATCGTTGAAACCCGAATGATCGCGGCTCGCTGATCGCGCAAATCGTTCGATGTCGGCCTGCCCTGGGCCAAGGGGGGCGCTCAACCTTGAACGCCCGCGTTGGGGTCGCCGCCGCGTCGGCAAGACGCAAAGCCGCCGCAGCCTTACTGCATCCGGATGTCCCCCCAATCTGGGCGCCAACGGGGCAGTGTCACACCCACTGGCGGCGCCCCCTTGGGATGCCCAAGTGTCATGCTTGCTGCACGGCGGTGGTCAAGGTGCTCCATACGAAGGAGCCGGGAGCGCCCAAGCCCGCGTTCCCGCTCGAGATGTCCCCACGATCTGGGCGCCAGCGGGCCAATGCGGCACCGACCAGCGGCTCCCCCCCACTGGGGTGCCCACGTGCCCTGCCTGCCACATCGCGGTGGTCATGCGGCTCTCGCGATGAGGGGGCCGCGGGGCCCCCCGAGAGAAGGCCGAGGGCCGCAGACCAGCGTCTTCTTCGAGACGTTCCCGCAATCTGGGCGCGACGGGGCCCGTGCAGTGCATCGCCCCCCCAGGCTGAGCTGCAACAGGATACGAATCAGCCTCCATCAAGCAGAACCCATTCGGAGACTGGCCGCGCTGGAGGTGGGTTATCCCGCCGCTCGAGCCCGATCAATAGCTCGAGGCGGATCGGAGTGGCCCTGCCCTGGTGCGACTGGTCCGTGCCCCGCGAGCTGCTGTTGGGCAGTTTGCTGCGTGTCTTCTGTGTGGGAGGACACGTCGGATATCAGGCCCTCTAGGTGCGCTTCCAACTCGCCTGATGTTGCCATCTTATTGCAATGCTCTCGCAACTGATCACCTGCGTATGGGGTTGCTCTAGCCTTCGCGCCGAAATCCAAACCGCTTGAATTGATGGCCCTGGCTCACCTCTGACGGCGGCCACTTCCAACATGAAGATTGTGAATCTAACCGTGGCAACGAGGTCGGCACGCCCGAAAACTTTCAAGTATATGCTGCGCGGACGGTCTCCTCTCCTGTCCTCGAACCTCTGAAGGAGGAGGGACAACAGAGAGCGGAGCGGGAAGAGGACCCAGACGGACCAGAATGCTACCACTCAAAATGACATGCGCCGATGGCGGAGGGCAGAACACACCACCTCCTCCTCCTCCTCCTCCTCCTCCTCCTCCTCCTCCTCCTCCTCTCGCCCCGGGGCCTCGGAGTCCGCTCGTATGCGCTTCTCGATCAGCTGCAGCACGCCGATGGCGTGCTCGCGGTCGTCCGCAGACTGGGCCAACAACGGTCCGCACAACATGTTGGCCTGAGCGAGGGCTCCCGGCCCTTCCCTGCCTCCGCTCCTCCGTTTCCTCCTCTTTCTCGATGCGACCGTCAAAACCTCCCACCACCTCCTCCTCCTCATTCCGCCTGCTTCCTCCTCCTCCCCCTCCTCCTCCTCCTCCTCCCTCCTCCTCTCCTCCTCCTCCTCCTCCTCTCCTCCTCCTCCCCTTCTCTTCACCGTCTCTTCTTCCCCTCGCCGCTTCGGCCTCCCCCCCTCGCCCCATCCTCCTCCTCCCCATCCTCCTCCTCCTCCTCCTCCTCCTCCTCCTCCTCCTCCTCCTCCTCCTCCTCCTCCTCCTCCTCCTCCTCCTCGTGCCCCCCAGTCCCCTGCCCCCCTTTCCGTCCCAACCTCCTCCCGCTTCTTCCTCCAGAAGGGGGGAGGGAGGCCCCGCCCCCGTGCGGTGCTCTTGCTCAGCTTCTGTCCCCGTCTCCCTCCCCTTCACCGTCTCCTTCTCTGATCTATGGTTCCTCCTCCACATGTTCCTCTGCCTCCTCCTCCTTCTCCTCCTCTCTCAGTCCGCTCTTCCCCTCCCTCCCCGTTCTTCTGGTCCTCGTCCTCCTTCTTTCTTCCTCCTCACGGGGAGGGTATCAGCAAGAGCAGGGACAGGAGCAGAAGATAAGCAGAAGGATGAGGATGAGGGAGGAGCAGCAACAGACGAGGGACATGGGTAAAGGAGGGGCGACGAGGAACCAATGTAAACACCTTTGCACTGGCCGAAATGCTCCAAACAACCCGATCTCCGCAACGTACCGCGTCTCTTGAACGGGCCCCGAGCCCCGAATCCCGGATGGTCTTGGGTGTGCCGCGTGAGTCCTGGGGCGCCCCACATGACTTTTCCAGAAGCCAAACGTGGTCTGCTATGGTCCTGGGGGCTGCCCTAGAGCCCTCTTGGGCGCCGCATGGGGCGTCTTGGAGGCCATAGGAGTTGCTGGCCCAAGAAGCCACCTCCGTCCAACCCCCTTAGGCTTCGGACTGATGTTGTCATTATGGCCTTTTCGACCTTTTGAGCGTCCAAGACGGCTCGAGAGCCCCCAAATATTTGGCCCGCAGATGCCCACATCGATATTTTCCAGCTGCGTGTTTACAAATTGTAGCGTTCCGGCCCCTTAGGGCTTCTGAAGGCCCAAGACGGCCCAAGAGACCTCCAGTATTGCCCCAATGCAGCCCAATAGGCCCCAAAGAGGTCCCGAAGACGGCCCAGTAGGACCCAACAAATGCTGCCCAAGACGGTGCAATATGGCCCTGGACGCCTCAAGCAGGTCAGAATGGCTTTCAAATTCGCGCGATGTGCATCCAATACGGCCCAATGCGACCTCAAGACGGCTCCAATACCAAATAAAAAACACCCCCGACGGCTCCAAAATGCACTCCAATATTGCCCGATTGATGCCACAGCATTGGCTTCCCGGAAATATGGTTGAAGAAAATTACCGTTCTCGACGCTCACCACGACGGCTGACCCCAGATAGACTTCAACGTGCTTCCTAGACGAACAATACGGTCAAAGATGGACGGCTCCAAGAAGGCCCTAAGAGACCTCCAGTACTGACCAGAGAGGCTCAAAATATTGCCTCCGAAAGCATTCGACAAGCCAAGAGGTACAAGAGAATGCCCGAGAGACCCGGAGAGACCTCGAGAGGCC
This sequence comes from Prorocentrum cordatum, assembly GCA_963575745.1. Lineage (NCBI taxonomy): Eukaryota > Dinophyceae > Prorocentrales > Prorocentraceae > Prorocentrum > Prorocentrum cordatum. Next base: position 155,719 of record CAUYUJ010019248.1, on the reverse strand, counting down.
TCCTTGTCCTCCCGCTCCTCCTCCACCAAACATGTTCTCCCGAGGGTCATCGCAACGGCTGAGGACGCACGTAGTTCAATATCTTAGCCAGAATTTCGCCTAATGTTTGGCCACACATGTGCTTCCAGAGTGCAGGGGACGGCGGTGGTTCGCAGTAGGCGTCTTTGATATTCTCACCTAGTTGATCGCAAACAATTGAAAGTGCAGGCTCCCTGAGCAGAGAAAAATGAGGAGGCGCATCGCAATGACTCCAGGCGCATGCGGCATGACGTGAGCGAGTGCCTCCACGCGCTGATGTCGCCGATCGACGGCCCAGAGGACCTGCGCCCAAGCACGCAATGGCTGGGCTAGGTGTCGGACTTCGTGGCCGCCCGAGACGCTACGCATGCCCCTCGCACTGGCAGCCGAATTCTTGAGTGCCGTGCTCTCACCACCTCCGAATGGCGGCCCATGGAACACGATGGTGGATGGGCAGATGCTCTTTTCCCAAACAGGCCAGATATCCGAAGCACACCGTGAACGTAGGGCGTGGCGCGATGTGGATGGAGCTCGGGCCTCCTTGGGCCAACAATGCAAGTGATCGGCGTGCCGGATCGGGCGGGGGGGTCGCCTGTGAACGCCCTCGCTGGGGCAGCATGTGGAGCTACACGTGGGGGCATGCAGCGCGTGAGGGGTGTGCTGGAATGGGCGAGGGACGGCATGCAGACGCACGGACTGGGCCGTATGTTGAGCTCCATGTGGGGGCACGACGCGCGTGATGGGGTGTGCCACGGAGGAGGGGGGCATGCGGACACACCCGCTGGGGCCGAGGCGGAGAAGAGGGAGAGAGAAGAGCGGGGGAGGGAGGAACGGAAGAGCGGGCGAGAGGAGGGAGGGGGAGATGGACCAGCAACAGCCCCAGCGGTTGGTTGATGTTTCCTGCTGCTTTCCAAATAACGTCGAATCGCGAAATCTGATCGAACCGGAATGTGCGTCGGATCGGACTGCAGCGGCACGGAATCGAAATCGAATCGGATCGTGGCGCCAAGATGAACGGCAATGCCATGCGAGCATCGCGCCGCCTCGGGACGTCGGAACATCGACTACGCGCAAGAGTGATCCTAGGCAAGGATGACCTTTGGTGCGCGGCTTTAGTGGACCGCGAGGGGCCCAATCCCATTCGCGCGGGCCAGTGCGGGGGCCACCCCTGTGAACCCGCACCAAAGGTCACTCCGTCGAATGATCACTCTTATCCCGAGATCCGACGTAGCGAACAATTACACCATCATAACAAATCACGACCGAAGCCCTGGCGTCATTTTTCGAGCCGGATCGATCTGTGAAGGTCCTGAGGCCCGAAAAAAGGCGATCACGTTGACCATGGGAGTCCGTGAAACGCTTGCAATGATTAAGAAAGAATGTGCGCGGCGCCCAAGCAAGAACCACATGTTGAAAACGAACCGCCCTCCATCCGTGAAGCTCTTGAGAATTATTAAAAAAGAATGTGCGCGGTGGTAAGACGAGAACCACATTTTGAAAACGACCCGCCCTCCATCCGTGAAGCTCTTGCAAACTCTTCACGACAATGCGCGCGGCGCTAAGGCGATAACCACATTTTGAAAACGACCCGCCCTCCATCTGTGAAACTGTTGCCAACATTGAAGCTTCAGGGTCATACATGGTGAAGAAACCTCAGGCGAAACGCCTGGCCAGCCCTTTCGACTCCTCGGGGTGCGACAGGGAGAAGTTATTCCCTACCTAGGCTCTACCTAAAAGGGTTCTTACTATCAAGCTTAAAAGGCCGGGCAATGGAACCCGCCCGGGGCGGTTCCCCCGGCATCCGCCCCGCGGTTCCCCTAGTGACGTTCCCTTAGCTTCGCGTTGCTTATCTCGTCTTAGCTTAGCTTATTGCATCTTACCTTAGCTTAGATTCATCTTACCTCAGTTGTATCTTAGCTTATCTTACCTTCGTCTTAGCTTCGCTGAGCTTTAGCATAGCAGAGCATAGCATAGCGTAGCATAGCGCAGCATCGCATATCATAGCATGGGTGTAATTCCCTACCTAGGCTCTGCTTAGAGGCTTAGCTTAGCTTAGCTTAGCTTAGTTTAACTTAGCAAAGCGCAGCGCTGCATTAGCATAACATATCATAGCATACCCAATCAGAGCAAAGCATAGCGCAGCATAGCATAGCATAGCATAGCATAGCATAGCATAGCATAGCATAGCATCGCATAGCGCAGCTTAGCATAACATAGCTAAGCTTAAAGGGCCGGGCAATGGGGCTCGCTCCGGGAGGTTCCCCCGGCATCCGCTCCGCGGTTCCCCCAGCGACGTTCCCTTAGCTTCGCGTTGCTTATCTCATCTTAGCCTATCCTATTTCATCTTAGCTTAACTTCATCTTAGCTTAGCTTAGCTTCATATAAAGTGTTTGATGTTGCTTTCCAAGATCCTCCAATTCCTAGGTAGGGTCGCACTGGGATAATTTGTAAAAGGAATGGCGGATGAGGATGAGGATGAGGATGAGGAGGAGGAGGAGGAGGAGGAGGAGGAGGAGGAGGAGGAGGAGGAGGAGGAGGAGGAGGGGGAGGAGGGGGAGGAGGGGAGGAGGAGGCGTGGTGCAATTCTCGTGCTGCCCTTCGGGACGCCGAGAAAAAAACCGAGGGGCTTCTCTGGCCACGGCCGGCCTCGGCCACGGCGCGGGCCCCCCCCCCCGACCCAGAGCCAAAAGGCCGAGGAGCGGCCCGAAAGCCAGGGCCCCCGCCCCGAGCCCGCAGCGGTCCTCGCCTCAGCGCCTCGACTGTACTCGGGCCAGGCGAAAGGGGGGGATAGCCAAGGGGGGGTCTGAGAATCAGCTCGCGCAGCTGATGTTCCCGGCGCCCCCCGGCGCCGGGAGGCGCCCATGCATCGAGGAATGGGCCCCTCGGGGGGGCCGCAACCAGCTGCATGCAGCAAATCTCGTGACCCCCCCTTTCCCAACCCCCCCCTTTCGCCCGGCCCGATGTGCGTGGGCGCTCGGCCGAGGGAGGCACGCTTGGCACCCGGCCCGGGGCACAGAGAGCAGGGCACGGCGCCGGGATGCCACAGCGTGCAGCAGACGGCTCCAGAGGCCCCAAGAAGCCCAGCCCGCCAGCCTCTCGCCTCTCCCCTCGCGGCGTGCCCTTGGAGACCGAGGCTCGAGGAGGAGGATCGAGGATGATCGGGGAGGAGGAGGAGGAGGAGGAGGAGGAGGAGGAGGAGGAGGAGGAGGAGGAGGAGGATCGAGGAGGCTCGAGGAGGAGGAGGATCGAGGATGGTCGGGGATCGAGGAGGAGCCCCTCGGGAAGGCGCGCGGGCTGACGGCGCGCCTCCCGCTGGCGGCCCGTGGCGCCAATGCCGTCGGCCTGCTCGTGCACGTACGCCGACGAGAAGCCGCCGCGCCGGGCAGAGGCGGCCGCCAAGAGCACAACGGTGGGCTGCAGGAGATCTCGGGCCTCCACAGGATCCTGCGTCCTCCTCGGCCCTCCTGTGCCATTCCCCTTCTCTGCCTCCCCCTTTCCTCCCACTCCCCAGCCTCCTCTCTCCTCCCGCCTGACCTTCCGACGCAGCTTCCCAGAGCCCCCTCCTCCTACTCCTCCTTTCTCCATCTCGAGGAAAACACATCGCTTTCTCCTGGTGGCAGATTACAAACCGCTTCCCCTTGTGGCGACCTGACAAATCCCACCAGCCCTCTCGGCGGAGGCGGTTCAGGGAATTTCCTATTCCGACCGCCCTTCTTCCCTTTCGGGGAGGGGTTTACCACTGCTGCGTATTAATCCGCCACCGTGCCTCTGGGCATGGAATGGGCGTGTCCTCAGGTCCTTTGCCTAATCCTCTGAGCCTCAGTCCACACTCCTCAGGAGTCTTGAAGGGGTCCAGAACACAAATTCCGAAATCTCTCGGGGCTTCCCGCGTGCCGCCTAGGGCTTCCCGGGTGCCCCCTGGGCTTCCCCGCATTTTGTCGCGTGACTTTTTCAGGCTCAAGATGACCGAAGACGGGCCAGGAGGGCCCTACGAGGCCGCCACGACGGTCAACGAGGGCCCCGAGACGCCCAAAGATCGGCCCCAGACGCCCAAGATGGCATGGCCCCAAGATGACCTCAAGATGGCCCAAGAGGCCTCCAAGACGCCCCAAGAGGCCTCCAAGAGGGCCTCAAGAGGCATACATTATTTATCATCCTGAGGTTTTTGAAAGAGATTGGCGTTCTCGCCTTTTCGGCTTTCCGACGCTCCAGGACGGCGCCAGAGGCTCCTAAGACCATCCCAAAACGGCCCGAAAGGCCTCCAGGAGGGCCCCAAGACGGCCTGAGAGCGCCCCAAGACGGCCCAATATGCGCCCACGACGGCCCCCAAAGAGGGAGCACGAACAGAAAATCCGAGCCTTCCGCCCCAAGATGCCCCCAGGAGGCCCCGAGAGACGCCCAGGCAGGAGGCCCCAAGAGGCTCCGAAGAGGGCGGCCCCGAGAGGGCCCCGGGAGGCCTCCCACGAGATCCCAGCGAACATCCAATCCAATAGGCTTCATACCCACAACCTAGGCACGGTGACGGGCTGGGCGAAAAACCATCAGATATACATCCTCTCCCCCACCCGACCCGCGACGAACCCAGGACCATACCGACCCCCCCGCCATCCCTTGCAGAACAAATACATACAACATGCACTTGTCATTTTGCATAGCTTTTGACAGGGATTCTGGGGCGGTCGGCGTATTGCGCCATGCGGCGCACCTGGTGCGAGTAGCGCGCCTGGCACGTGCGGCGCACCTCGCGGGCATCGCGCACCTGGCTGGCGTCTGGATTGATTCCTGAGGGGTGTTGCTGGCGGCCCCTGCCTGTGCTGAGACTCGGATTATTCTCTTGTAGCGGGAGGGCGGGTGGGAGTGAGCGACACGTCTTGCGGCTTGGGGAAGCTTGATCCCTCCCCCTCCACCCCTTGGGTCTGGATGGGCGGGGCCGCGAGCGGTCAGAGCGTTCAAGATGGCCCAACATGGCCCCACGAGGACCTTAGAGAGCCCACGATGACCTCCAAGAAGGCTCAATCGAGCTCAAGATGGTTTCCAACATGCCCCACGAGGCCCCAACAGCGCCCCAAGACGGCTCCAGGTAGCTCCATCCACCATGAGGCCAAAATTCATCATCAACCTAAAGATAATCAATGTCTTTGCCGTTGCGCCGTTTCGCTTTCGATGCCCCTCCAAGGCCTCAAGGTGGCTCCAAGAAGGCCCCAGAGCGCCCAAGATCGCTCCAAGAAGGGATTGCAGGAGTTGCAAAGGGGGGGGCCCTAATTGAGTCCCAAACCCTTCTTTGATTGAAGTCCTTCGAGATGGCTCCAAGATGGCCCCAAGGCTACCAAGAGGTCCCCAAGAGGCTCCCAAGAGACCCTCAAGAGGCCCCCAAAGGTCCCGACAAAACACCCAAGACGCTCTAAGATGTCCCGGAGACTGCCAAGAAGCCCCCAAGACGCCCCAGGAAGGAAGACTCCAAGAAGCTCTCAAGAGACATCCGAAGAGACTCCGAGAAGCATCCAAGAAGCCTCTGGCCTTTCTGCTCGCCGTCCTTCTCTTCCTCCCATTCCTCTTCCCTCCTCCGTCCTCCCCCTTATCCTCCTCTTCCTCCGATTCCTCCTGCATCCTCCCCCTCTTGGGGTACGATGGCTTCCCCAGCCCGTTATTCCACTGCATGCTCCTCCACATCTCTGATCAGGGCAACTCGCCTTGGCATTGTTTCTGGATGAGCTGGTGCGGTCACACGAGGCGTCTAGAAATCACATTTCTTGTGTGACTTCCTTTGTGGCGGCACTTCACATGTACTCACTCTGCGACCGCGCTAAGCATCAATTCTCTTTCGTGGCTACCTCACATATCGATTCTCATTTGTTGCGGCCTTCCAATGGTATGTCTTTGATAGGGGCCCTTACGTATTCTGACAAACGGACCCCTTTCGGGGCGCATTACACATGGATTCCTGTTGCGGCGGATTGCAAGCTGAATTCTTTCTGCAGCGGGGTACGATGTGTTGGCTCGTGTTGCGGGTTCCAGATGGCATAGTTTTGCGTCAACCTTTACAGCATGGCTCTCTTGCGGCAGCTTTAGCAAACACAGTCTTCTTCTGGCGGCCCTACAATCGGACACGTTGTTTGTGGCGGCGTTACGCGGATACACTCCATGTGCGGCGGCCTTGCACACACGATTCATTTTTGTGGGGGATGTGCTAAAGAGCGCCAAGAAAATCCGCCGGCCCCCTCGTGGGGCCACCAGGCTGTAGGGCGAAGGTTCACAGATTCCTGTACCAATTACAGCTTCCAGTTTCCGCTGTTGCAGCTCTGCTTCTTGCTGCTTACTGTTCCTTGTTGGCTTCTTGCTGCTTACTGTTCCTTGGTGATGGACCGCGCGAGGGGGAGAGGCCCAAAACGGGCATTTTTACTACGCCGAAATCGTGTGCTCTGAATTGCTGGGGTAGGAAAAATTGTCACCCCTCACGCAGATCGGCGGGCTCAGGGTCCAAAAATACATTTGATTTGCCACATTTCTGACATTCGGTGGCACCACTCACGCAGATCGGCGGGGTCAGGGTCCAAAAACACACGGGATTTGCCACATTTCTGAAATTCGGTGGCACCCCTCATGCAGATCGGCACGGTCAGGGTCCAAAAGCACATTGGATTTGCCACATTTCTGACATTCGGTGGCACCCCTCACGCAGATCGGCGGGGTCAGGGTCCAAAAACACACGGGATTTGTTACATTTCTAACATTCGGTGGCACCCCTCACACAGATCGGCGGGGTCAAGGTTCAAATTCGCTACATCTCTGAAATCCGGTAACACCCCTCACGCAGATCGGCGGGGTCAGGGTCCAAAAACACATGGGATTTGCCACATCTCTGAAATTCGGTAGCACCCCTCACGCAGATCGGCGTGGTCAGGGTCCAAAAACACATTGGATTTGCTACATTTCTGACATTCGGTGGCACCCCTCACGCAGATCGGCAGGGTCAGGGTCCAAAAACATATGGGACTTGCCACATGTCTGAAATTCGGTGGCACCCCCCCACGCAGATCGGCGGGGTCAAGCTCTAAAATAATGGGATTTGCCACATTTCTGACATTCGGTGGCACCCCTGACGCAGATCCGTAGGGCCAGGGTCCAAAAACACACGGGATTTTCCACATTTCTGAAATTCGGTGGCACCCGTGACGCAGATCCGTAGGGTCAGGGTGGAAAAACAAACAGGTCCCGACACTACTTCATGGCGGCGCCCAGACCTCATGGTTCAGCTCTTCCGTGGCCCATTCTCCGAGAGAGGGGGCCGGCGGCAGGGGGCAAAGCCCTTACGGATCATGAACACACGGAAAACAAGCACACGCAACACCGCAGGATACTGTAAACTGTCGTGTGTGCTTCGATGCTTTTGGTTCCAGAGGTAGAGAGACACTACCACATTTTTTGACATTCAAAGAAGAACGATCGGCTTCAAGATGTTTCGCTACTTCCCGATGCCGACAACAATGCACAACACATGGTCCTCACACCCCATATCTCGAAACTGCTGTGTTGCACAACAATGTCTTCGACATTGGGGGCTAATCAACAATGTGCAACACAGCAGGCGTGAATCCAACATGACGAACACTATGTGTTTTTCAACTGCGTATTCGCTTCCGGTGCCAAAAGCGTTGTACAGCTTTTATTAAGGCCGCCACACAACGGAATCATTTTGTAACCCGCACCACACTGAATCAACCTGTAACCCTCCGCGCAATAATCCCAACTATAACCCGCCACGGAAGAAAACTAAGTGCAATCCGCCACATAAGGAATCAACTTGTAGTCCACCACGTGCTGAATCAGTCAGCATCCTGCCACAAAAGGAATCCACTTGCAGTCAACTGCAGCAAGGACTCAGCTTATCATCTACCCCACACTGAATGAACTTGTAGCCCGACAACACAAGGGAACTATTTTGCAAGGCCGCCACAAAAGGACTCCTTTTGTCAGGCCGACACACAACACCTCCTTTTGCAAGGCACCCACAGAGGGAACCCTTGCTTCATGGGCACAGAAGGAATCCTCTGAAAATGGGCCTGAAGACATTCTAGAAACAGAAGAAGTGATGGTGCACAGGCACGGTTGCACAAATCTTGCCCCTCGCCCCGCCCAGTGGACAGGGAGAAGGGATGGGGGAGAGGAAACGAGGAGAAAGGGGGGAGGAGGGGAAGGAGGGGGAAGAAAGGAAGAGGAGGGGGAAGGAGGGAAAGTGGGAAGGAGGGAAAGGAGGGGAAAGAGAAGGGGGAAGAAGGAAGAGGAGAAAGGGGGAAGGAGGGAAAAGGAGGGCGAAGACAGGAAAAGAGGAGGAGGAGGCCCAGCGTGGAGATCAAGGGCTCATCCATTCCGGCGCGGGCCGACCTTGTGGCAGAGGTCGCCAGCCTGCCTCGCGAGCGCGAACTCTCGCACAAGCCTCCAGCCGAGAAAATATGCTCAATGCCGAGTGGCTCCTCCTCTTCCTCCTCCTCCTCCTCCTCCTCCTCCTCCTCCTCATCTCCTCCTTCTCCTCTCCTCCTCCTCCTCCTCCTCCTCCTCCTCCTTTCCTTCCTCCTGCTCCTGCTCCTCCTCCTCTCTCCTCCTCTCTCCTCCTCTTCTCTCTCCTCCTCCTCCTCCCCCTCCTCCTCCTCCTCCTAGGCCTCCTCCTCCTCCTCCTCTTCCCGCGAACGGCGTCCTCGAGGAGGGGCTCGAGGTCGGAGGACCGACATTTTTGGGCGTCTGTTCCGCCTCCCTGGGCCCCCCGGCGGAGACGGCACTGGCCTGCCGCATATAGGGTCGAGGTGGAAGACCTTCTGTTTGCGCAGGCATCTCCCGGCGATGCCAACCTGCTCAGGGAATAGAGGTCCCCCCCTCCCTAAAATAACCACCCCGACAAGCGAAGCCGTATAGTAAACGCACCCAAGGAAGGAATCGAACAGGGCAGGGCTGTTTAGCAAACGCCCAAGGCCGTGTAATAAACGCCAAGTGTCGGGTCCTGGTCGTGTTTCCTCCCTTGAAGGCAGGCGCTGGCGCTGTTTCAGCTTCCAGGGAAAAGGATGTCCCCAAATTGTGAAAGGCTCCGCAGGATGACGCCAACTACTCCTACACCGATCATGGCCGGGCCGATCTTGAGCCCATCCTAAGTGCATGTACCCTGCTGGCTAAGCCAGGAGAGCGTATACACAGAGACTGGGGACAGGATTGCTCTGGCCAAGATCGGTGCAGGTGCATCGCTGGCGTCTGCCAATTCTGACATTTGAGAGAACCCTGCACTTTTGCCTTCGATCGCTTGGCGGGGTCACAAATCGGTTCCCGGACCTGTCCAAAGGTGCGTGCTGGCCAGAATTTCGAGAGGAATCCAACCGTGGCGACAGGGGCGCCCTGGGAGGCCCCCAGAGGGCGGCAACACACAACACACAAACTCGATGCTCTCGAAGCGCGCCTCGCTTGGTGGCCTGGCCGGGGCGCCCCCGTCGCCCTACACGGCCTCCTGTGAAGCAACCGGCGGTCGAGACCTGTGGGAGATGCAGGGCCCTCCACGGCGACACTCAACCGAAAACCGACCGAAACGACAACGAAACCGAAGCCGACCGAAACTGGCAGGCAGCAAGCAGCCGAGGAGGGCGCGTCGATGTGGCAACGATGCAACACTCGACCGAACCGAACCGACCCGACCGAACGTGACCAACTGCGACGCAGCCGTACCACAGACGCCCTCGGAAGACGAAACGAGTCCCAAAACCGCGCGTTGACGGATCGTGCAGCGACCTCGAAATCCCCAGCGACCTCAACGGACCGTCCGTCACCGCACGGTCTGGGGACCCTAAGAGGCCCCCGTCGCATACGCCCTCAAAGAACGACCCAAATTCCAAAACCTTGCGGTCACCGAGACTCCCCACTGACTCACCACACGGTGTGGCCACCGCACCGATTGCGGGTCCCCCAGGCGAGGATGAGGATGCGAAGGAACGGGCTGGTCGGCAAATGGCCCCCAATCCTCCAAGCTGCCCCTTGGTTTCCGGACCGTAACTCGTGCCTGTGGCGGCCGCTCGGGACGATCCAGGCACCCCTGGATAACCCCGGGCTGCCTGAGAGCACCCGAGGCTGAAAGGCCGCAACCGACGGACCCTCCAGAGGGCGGCCCAAGCCAGCGAGGAGCAGGAGGCAGCGGTGGAGGGCTTGGGGGTTCGGTATGGTATGGTGCATGGTATGGTGTCGGGTTTGCGCTGCAATGCGGACGCGGCCGTAATTAAGAAACCCTCGCAAGAAACCCAGCCTTGAAACCCGCAAGCGTGAGATGCAAGTGGGGCGAACCCAAAACATCATGAACGAAGCAGCTCCCTCAACGGCCGCGGGAAGTTACCGCGCAGCGCGAAGAAACCCAGGGTACCCTGACGAAAAGCAATCGGTTTCTTGATGCGCGCTCCCACTGCAAACGCGAGGTCGCTGCCTCGATCAGAAGAGCTCGTCATCGGACCCGCGCTCATCGGCGCTGTCCTGCTCGCCTGGCTGCTCCAGGACGCGTCGGCCGAGCGCACGGACCTCTTCGAGTTCCCCTTCCCTAGAGCCCTCCCAGATGGGGTCGGAGGATCGCGCCGCATCGGCAATGCATCACCGATGCATCGGCGATGCCTCGTCGGGAGCGTCCAAGAAGGGGGCGCCCAGGAAGGGGAGGCGCAAATTATGGCCAGCGGCATGTGCGCGGCCCAGGGGGGGGGCCAAGAACGTATTGAAATAAGAACATGCGCTATGAAATCTGTGGAGATATCATGGCCATCGCCGCGATATCCCCCCCCCGTTGGTCATCACGCCCCCCCTCTTGGCCGCCCCCGACCTCGGCGACGCCAGCGCGGAGGAACCCGGGCTCCGCATCGAGCCGCATCGGGGATGCGGCGCGATCCTCCGAGACCTCATCCGCTCGGACCCCATCTGGGAGGCCTGGAGCGACCGTCGGCGCCCGCCGTCGCCGACCACCGGATGCAACAAAAACGCTTGGGGCGTGTTGTCTTTTGTAGCTTCAATTTTTCGGTGCTCGGCCACCCGAAACGGGAAGCAACATCAACCCAGAGCAGCAGAACGGCAAGGCACCACGGAACCGAACCGAACCGATCCCAGCTTGGAGGCCCAGAAGGACGCGACGGCCGAGCGCCCCACAACAACTCGGAGATTACGCTGCCGACGACGACGGCGAGAATCAAGACGAACACGACGATGAACACGACGACGACGACGACGCCGACAGATCGGGGTGTTTCGGCGCTTTTCGCCCTGTCTGGGCCTCGGGGGGGTGCTCCAAGTCGCCGCGGGTGGACTCCCCTCGAGATTCTCACACTGTCGCCGAATCCCTGACGACGCTCGGGCATGCCACCGCCCAGGGGTCGGCATCCCCTCCCGATGGAATCTCAATGGCAATGGTCTCTGCTCCTCCTCTGCGGAACTACGAGCAACTTACCGGAATTCCGCCCCCCCGCGCGTCCTGGATCGAGCACCGGGTCAAGTTCCGGCGCCCCGCGACCGCGGCCGGCCTCGGGCCTGAGGGTGGCGCCGCCAGAGGCGGCTAATAATGCCGACATTCATATCAACAGCGTTAGCCAAAACGCAAGCAATAACAAGGTGGGTTATGATCAACCAGCGGTATCCCGAATAAGGATGAGAGAAAAGAACCCAGTGCACGTCAAGACGCGCAGACAGTGACAATTGGAGGTGAGCAGATGCAATTGCGCCTCGCGGTGTCTCGCTGGCGACGAGAGGCCAACTGCTGAGACTGTGCGCCAACTCGGTGCAAATACATGTTCTTTCGCCCTGCCCCCACTTCCCCGCCTTTTCCTTTTCCTCAGATTCCACCCACCTTCCCCAAACCCCATTATCTCCTCCTCTTCCTCCTCTTCCTCCTCCTTGTTCCTTCTCGGTCCTTCCCCTTACTCCCCCTGCTCCCCCTCCTTCTCATTCTCCCTCTCCTCCTCCAACGACAACCCCCCCCCCCTCCTCCTCTCCTCCTCCTCCTCCTCCTCCTCCTCCTACTCCTCCTGCTCCTCCTTCTCCTCCTTCTCCTCCTCCTCCTCCTCCCGTTCTTTCCCTTCTTTACCTATAGCACCTGCAACAATCAAGCTCCGACGGTGAACGATCACATTGGCATAATAAAGCAACAGAGAAGCGGTAGCTCGGGCCCCCCACCAGCCCAACACCCCAGCAACGGGCCAAGGCGTACAAATGGTGGTGCCCTTAGGCCAAGGGAGCCTGCTTTCCCTAATGATGGCCAGCTGATTAGGCTTGAGGCGCTGGCACGGGCCAGGCAGCTGAGGTGAAGCCTTGGCACCTGACGTGTAGGAATCGCAGACGTTGCAAACAACTGGCCTGCAGTGCTTGGCGGTCGCTGCCGCAAACCAGGGGTGAGTTGTGAACTAATCGCCGCTCAAAAACGAACGCATGGTGGGAGAAAACGCAACGCATTGGCCAATGGCCTTCGGAAGATCACGACAGCGTTTACTGCAGTCGGCCCACGTCCACTTGATCTGGTCCCAAGTTAAAACGTGGCGCACAACTTGCGAAGAAGAAGCTGCACGAGGGGCCCTGGTCATCCTATACAGGTCGCCGAAAAAACTCCCAAGCCCACGGCCACAAGGCCAACATCTGGGCTGTGGCACGCGTGAAATCCTTGAACCGTTTCTTGGCGGCGAAAGCCCCATCGACATTTTCGGTGTCTAGTTCGTTGCCCGGGTCCCTTTGGATGCAAGCCCGTCCGCCCGTCTGTTCCCTCTGATTGCAACTCTTTCTCGGCCTCCTCGGCCGCTAACCCCACGCTCCTATGAATTGCTACTTTGTCGATTTGCCACTCGGGGGGTATACGTCTGATCAGTCTCCAGTGCTCGCCCATAGGTGAATGCCCGTCCCACGCCAATCTTTTCCCGCCACAAAAAAAAACAATCCGACAGCAGGAACAAAGAGGGGCTGGAATTCCAATTGTGCGCGTTGGGCGCCATCAAAACCCGTTGTCCTTTCCCATGGAGGCGACACCCACCACCCCGAGCGAATCAGGAATGGGTTCCGCGCAGTGGTGGAAGGACCCCATCAACATACCCCGACCTGGACGCGTCCCCTTGGAAAGGGCCCGAAGACGGGTTTACCTCTGTTAATGTACTGGGGGGTGTCCGCCTTCGGGGGTGGTGGTGGAGTTCAGGTTGTGCCTCGCAAAACTTTGATAGCA